>CM046442.1:125155229-125755229 GCA_025506515.1 Flaveria trinervia
TTGTTTAAGACATTGGGAAGTAGAATGAAGTCCAAAAAACATGTTTTGAACTAACTTTGACCAAGTAGAAGTGCTTTTAGGATGGCATCACTGTTCCCATCGGCATAAGGGAACATGTGGCCTGCGCCTGTGAGCTCATGGTAGTTTATCCATGGAAGTTGTTGGGCTATATGCCGTTGCAGTGTTACCGGCACAAGAATATCTTCATCACCCATCCATATATGAACGGACCCTTGGTTTTCTAGAAACGGGTTCTCAATTTCGGTGGGGTCAAATTCCCATGTACCGAATCCAATATTCAAGTCGCGGTGGATTGATTCGTATTCTCCTTGTTGCCTTACTTGTCCCTTTATAACATGGAAAAGAAACAAGAAACAACAAAACCAATATATCAGAATCAGATTTCTTACCCTTAGTATTGAACAAATGTAACCGTGACAACCTGTTACCGGATAACTTGTGAGACCCAACCACTACCCTGCTAACCAATGAGTTTAGGTAAAAGCACAGCTTGCGCCATGTGGCCTTCGAATGAGTTCAGGGCAAAAAACCAATGGAACCGGATTTAAAACTCAACTCTGTTAGGAAGACTAACGCTTACCATAGCGCCACACCCTTGAAGGTTGAAATAATATATTTGTTTCTTTAATATTTGACGCACACACGTACCAATTTTTGACCCGTCACAAAGAAAATAGTACGTGTACCAAATTCGACCCCTTAACTTATGAATGGGTCGAGTCTTGTTATTTATTTTATCTCTACCAAGTCAAATGGATCGAAAGTTGCCCAAGGTGTATTTTTAGAGCTTAAAGCCTCCTAAATCATCTCTGTTAAAAACATAGACCATTAATCAAAATATAATCATTATCGTATTTGCACGCCAGCTTTAAATATGAAATTAAGTTCTCTTAAAAAATCTGTTTTGGGCCCCTGTGGGTACACGGTTTTGATCCGCTACCAAACCCGCCCATTTTGCCAAACCGGTAAGCATATTGGTAAACCAGCAAACTGCATTTTTGGTACCTCTACAGCAGCTCTGCCGGCCGTAAATATAGGCACGAGTTCTCTATCTTGGCGGGAAAGAATATCAGGGCTGTGAGCAATAACGGTTAGACTAGGAAACAATTTTTGAGTGTTCCACCAGTAGGTCAGTGATGGAGCATAGTGAGCGACCCGCAGACTCCATTGATCTTGAAGAAACTGCTTTGAAAATGCTTGTTGAGATAAGTTTGATGGCAAGTTTGGCCACCAATAATTGACTACTGGAGCTATAAGAGCTGCTCCTGCTAACCTGTTTAGATCAAATATAAATATATGACAACTGTAGTTAGATTTACATTAAAAAACAATCCTTTTAATCTAGGTTGCATGAAATTAGGAATTTCAAATATTAAGTACGGAATGATTTTTAGGTTGAACATGAAATAATATCAGTGATAAAATAACATATCCAAAATTTTAAATTTCTTTTATTAAACTAGTGGCGCGTCAGATAAAATGACATAAATTATATAACTTTGAGGGGGAACCGGTTGCTACAAAGCTCCTGCGCGCGTGGGGTCTGGGAGAGTGTCAGGCCTCACGTATGCAACCTTAACTTGCATTTCTACAAGAGGCTACAACGAAAGATCACAAATCTGGCACTTTGGGTTCATGAAGTTCTCTCTCTTATCAGAGTGAAATTTCAGTTTTTGACATATATATGAGTGAAAGTTTAATTTTTTGACAAAAATACGAGTGAATGTTTAGTTTTTGACAAATATGAGTAAAAGTTCAGTTTTTGACAAAAATACGAGTGAGTTCATTTTTTGACAAAATTACTAGTGATAGCTCATCTTTTTGACAAACCTAGGAGTACAATTCAATTATTATTATTTTAACTTTCAAATTGCCCAGAAACGTAACAAATTTGGTACCCTATATTTGTCAAATAAAGCTCACACTCTTAAACTAGTCAAATGTTGAACCTTCACTCCTTTTGATGAAATAGGAAGTTACTTCTTCCCCACAATGTCAAAATTTGAGATATTTGGTAACTTTTATTTGGTATTTCCCCTTCTAAGAATAATCTAGCTTTATATACAAAATGATTTAAGAGGTTATATGTACTAAGACTACATGGGGGGAAACTTTCTTTCAACCTGTTTCCTTATAACCTAACTTTATGTTAATTAATCATGTTTGCCCATTTAGATACAAATAAACAAAAAAACGAATCAACCTATTCATATGCAAAATGGGTCTTAATCGACACCTCTGACACTAATCCTCTTGAATGCAGCAAAATATAAATTCCATTTTCAACTCAAACTTATACTACTATAAAAGAGTGACATTAATGATACTTTGAAACACAAATTTTATGCATACCTGTGAGGAATGTACTTCAAATAAGACCAAATAATTTGGCCTCCCAGCGAAAACCCAACAACGTAAAATTTGGATCCAAGTTCCAGTTGATCAGCAAGTTCTTCTGTATCTAAAGCCAAACTCTTTAGTGTCCGTTTAGGATCTGGATCGCTCTCTCCATAACCAGGTCGATCAAACGCAACAATATAAATCCCCAAATCTTCAATCAGTGCCTGTAAAGTCAACCAATTATTTAGTCATCCTTGATACTGAAACTAACAAATGATCAACAAGACACTAAAGAAACCATACGCGAGATGCTGCTGTGGCAATGACAGCATAATGCTTGACAGAGTCGAAGCCATGGACGTAAATTATTTTGTATTTTGCTGATTCTTTAGGGACGCCATATTCTTTATAGGATAAATATCTTCCATCATGAAGCTTAATTCTTGGTGTCGTTATGGGAAGCCCGTCTGGAGTCCCGACTTTCTTGGGGGCGGGTGGACAAGCTGCTTGATAAGCCCATGCTAAAAACCCGGTAAAGAACACGAGTAGAAATTTCAAGAAAATCCCTGAAATGTTCCAAGTACAACATATTGAAATGTTTAAATGAGGTTTGAAGCTGAACTAGATCATGATAATTTAACTGAACACTTATGACTAATGCTAGAGGTAGTAATCATGAACCATTCTTCAATAAACTGGTTGATTTGAGGGAAAAACTGCATATGGGTTCATCTGGGTCAAATCAAATTATCCAATGGGTAAATTTGGATCTATTAAAATTATACAACAGGTCAAAATGGATCACTCTTAGAAAACTTCCTAACCTAAAACAGTCCAAACGGACCAACACCACTAGCGGCCATAAAAATATAGCGGGTGAACTCATTCAGATACTTTTTTCTAAAACGACTCTCTCCAACCCGAGCCCATTTTGGCCAAATACAGATTGATACTTTTCTATAATCACCTGCCATGCACAACTAGCGATTCGGTCATTTTGTCGGGCTTACTAATAACTTAAACTTACATCCATGAATCCTTTTAGTTCATAATACATAAATCCCTAATAATAAATCTTAATTAGAAGTTTAAAACAGTTGCTGCTAGTAGAAACATATTTAGATTTTAACTTAAGTTCAGTTTTCGTACCTGAGGTTTGACCAAAATAACTATTTTCCTCCAAAAGATAAGAAACATCAATTTATCTCCAAAAGTTTCATAACTTTTTTCAATTTCAATCCAAAAGTTTCATTACTTGCTTCGATTTAAATCCAAAATAATGAAGCTTTTGGATCAAAATTGAAACAAGTTATGAAACTTTTGGAGGTAAATTAATGTTTCTAATCTTTTGGAGGGAAATAGTTACTTTTCTTAAAGCTTGGGGAGCAAAATTGATCTTAACTCGTAGACTTTTACAGTCAAATTGACCATTCTTATGAACCTAATTAACACCCTAATAAAGGTCTACGATTCACATATTTTTTTTGTGATTTAAATGATACTCTCTTTTTGTCTTAACAGAATCCGAAAACCTACATCAAGTTGCGCTTTAAATAATCAATCCTATGACCAAAAACGTCATGAAATCAAATCTAAACTAATGTCAATGTTAACTTCAATTTAACATATCACATAATCCAATTTCAAACCTAGAATCGCTAACATTTTGCGGATCTATATTCCAATGAAGTCGGAAACAATCAATCATCGACTAAACAGTTGACGTTAGTGAAATAAAAAATTAAAAGTGAATCTATAACGGAAGCATTGAAATACCTGAAGTGAAAGTGGAAGAAGATTCGGATTTTGATTTTCTGGTGTGTGATCTCGCTGATGCTGCTGAAATCTTCTTCTTTACTTCAGCAGCCATTGTTATTTGTTGGTGTTTTAGCAGCTGAAGAAGATGAAGGAAGAGACAATGGTTTGATTCACTATGTGAATGTTTGTTGTGGTCAAACTCTTGTTTTCATATAAAAAGGGTCTTTAGTTGAAATTAATCAATTATGATAATAACAAAGGATAACGATAACTTTTTTTTAAAATAATAATAAAGTTTTAAAAGTTTTTCAATTAAATAATTTTAGGGAGCGTTTGGTCGGATAGAATAGAATAAAATGAAATGGAATGTAATTAAAAAACTAGTATAACTTTTAAGTAAATTATGTTTGAGTGGATAATGAAATGTAAAACCCAAAAGAATGTTTCATCTTAAATTACCGTGATTGTGGGATTTCAAAATCATTTCGCCTAAAGAAGGAATTTGAAATCTCACAACTAGAAGAATTTAAAGTGAAATATTTATTTAGGTTTTACATTTCATTACCACTCAAACATAACTACTTGAATATTATACTAATTTCACAATTCTATTACATTTCATTCCATTCTTTCCAACCAAACACCCCCTAAGATTTAAAAAATATTTTAATTAAGTCACTCACTTTTTATATTTTATATAAATTAAAAGTTTTAACATGTTTTTAACATATTATACTTTTGGTTTCAAGTAAAAATTATTGTTTCAACCTTTTGATGTTGATATGGAATGTTGATGAAAATTTTAGGTACGTTTTTTATTTTTTTCATAATTAACATTTTTATATTTTTAATATAATTTTATATATTGAAAATTTTGATCCTCACGTCTTCTCAACCGTTACTTTCTAGAAGAAAATTTAGTGATGACTTGATTTGATCGTTTGGTGATTCAATTTGAGAAAAATATGCATAAGTGAATTTTGAAAAGTAATTGTTAAAATGTAATAATTTTTAGCTTTTTAAAATTTACTTTTTAACTCTTTAAAATTAATTTATTAACTTCTTACCCATATATATTTATTGACTTATTAACTTTTCAAATGTTAATAAATCAAATGTTGGTTAAAAATTAGTTTTCCAAACATGCACTCAAGCTTTAGATTTATATAAAACTTAGCTTTAGTTTTACATAATATCATAGATAGATTAGATGATTTCATATTCAATATATGCATTTTTTTCAAATTTTATACATAAGTATGTTTCCTGCAATTTGATCACATAACCAAAAATTTATAAAACAATACTTACACAAGTTTCGTCAATAAGACATCCGAGAAAATGATTAAAAAAAACATGCATTGCGTTACAAAAGAAACCACGAGTAAGAATGTAAGATCAAATTATTGACTTTTAAAGGCAAATAAAAAATCCATCCACACATTAAAAAGTACAATTGTTATGTGAGTGTGACATGTAATTATGGTACTAAGATAGGGTCCTAAAATTGAGAAACCTCTCGATACGTTGCGTATGGGTTCATACACGACATATTAGGTCGAATACACTATAAACGAGAAAAATTTAAAGGGACTGACAGAGAGCTATACGCCTCATATAGCCCTATACGACCCATTGTATACGATACATATAGGGCTATATGACACGTATAACAAATTTCGACACTGACTACAAGAAAAAATTCAAGGAGCTGTCAGAGGGGTTATACGCCCCGTATAGAGCTATACGACCCCCTTATACGATACGTATGAAGCTATATGAGTCGTATATAAATTTTAAAATGTTTATTTAAAATATTGGGGTGTCTAAATAACCAACCCTTAACATATTTAAATTTTTAGCTAGGTTACCATAGATGAGTGTGGTACTTGTAACACATCACTAAAGCCATTCATATTTCATTTTATTATATAGGGGCACTTTTACAAATTTAAATTGTATATTTATCCAATTAAAATTTTGAATTGCATATATTCCTCTCCTTTAATAAATATTATTGCAAATTTGTATAATTTTTTTATAATAATTTAACTTATATTTTACCCTTATACTATTTTATTAATTTAAGAAAACCCATATATGTTTACTTTTCTTTAAAGTAAACAAGAAATAAGCAACATGTTAGCATGTATAAAATTTAAATCTTGTTTAACATCACAAACCATCTTATACAAAATCATTATCTAAATTAATTGTTCATCCTTAATAAATTACATTGAACGAGACAAAAGCGAATGGGACAACACTCTAATCTTCTCAACATGAAGTTATATTTCAAATATTCAAATTTGTTAACGAGAATAAGATCAAAACTTTTTTTATAATATCTTTAAATACGAATGTATGTTGCAAATGTTACTTAAAATGAAAAAAAAATGCCAAACTTTTCACATATTATAAGACTAAAATATCAGTGTCCGACTTTGATTAATTACTTGCATGAGATTTTGTACTATTTTTTCATCACTTTTCATTTGTTAATGGTTGATCTTGAAATGCCGGATTTTTGTATGTTTTTTCATAGTGTCCATACTCATAGCAACGCCAACATTCATGTCCTTTTTTTACTCGTTATTTGGTTAAATTCTATTCTTTCTTGGTCTTCCAGACGGCCATTTGATAGTAGTTGGGTTGATCTTCTCCTCAGAATCAATGTGAACTCATTGATCATTCACAGGCATGAGAGCAACTTCTAGAGCATAAGCAGACAAGTGCATTTTCGCTCATAAAAGTAGCCGCCGAATTAAATTTCTCAATAATGTAATCTCACTTGAAAGTTGTCCCAAACTTGCATCAACTCTATATTTTCTTGTGATTCTTATTAATGTATGTAAGTTCATCTTTACTTACTTCGTCAATTTTAATTAATAATCTTTCATGCTCAGTAACATTATGTAGCTCACTATAAACTTCTACTATAAAAGTCGACACGAAAATGTCTTTTAAAATTGTTGTACAAGTGCATGATGCATTCTCTGTGCTCAACAGTAGGATAAACTTGTGTAACTGCAACTCCTAAACCTTTATGCATGTCATATGATATAACAAGCCCATTTGGAGTACCAATTGATTCTTAAGTAACTCAAGAAACTATATTCATGAGTTTTTATTCTCTAATTCAAGTACACCATAAGCCACTGAGAAAATAGAATTATTACCGTCAACACTTTTGGCAACGACTAGTACCATATTGAACTTTCCTTTTAAATGGTAGGCATCAATAGCAATATAGAGACAATAACCATTAAGAAAAACCATTCGAGCAAGCTTTTATTGAAATAAAAAAAGTGTAAAAAAAGTTTTTTTTACCATTTATCTCAAAATCAATGTCAACACACATCCTGGGTTTCGCCTTAGTAGTTTCTGTTTGAAATCATTCATCTTGATGAACGCCTCTTCCCACTTTGCTATACATATCAGTAGGGGTGCGCATGGTCTGTTTGGTTCGGTTTTAGCATAAAACCAAAACCAAAAACCAATATTTCGGTTTCTTTTTTAAAATCGTTCGGTTTTGGTTTTTTCGGTTTGGTTTCGGTTTTATTTTTGGGATTCAAGTTTTTTTTCAAAAATAGTACAAACTAATGAATTTAAGTTAAAACTTTGAACTTACATAATTTTGTTGATCTTTAAACATAATCTATATATTCTTATAATTTTCTTACATAAAATTAATTACAATTAATAAAATACAATAATAATAAAATTCAATAAAACAATTTAACTAAACAAAAAAGTTAGATAGCATAAGTTAAATAAAGTAATTTATAAGCTAGTTATGTTTATAAGTGTATGAATGCATCTCTAAATATACAATTTCAGTTTTATGATTTCGGTTTGGTTATTTCGGTTTTTGTTACAAGCAAAACCGAAACAGAACAAAAAAATTGATTTTTAAAAAATCATCAAACCAAACCATCGGTTTCTTATTGGTTTTGGTTTTTTCGATTTGGTTGTGTCGGTTATTTCGGCTACGATTCGATTCTTTCGGCTTCTTGCACACCTCTACATATCAGTGTAAGCTTGTTTTTCTCTTAAAGATTTTGTAGTATGATACATCAACATGGTAATCTTCATAATCCATTTTTTTGTTTATGTAGCGGAGACATCCCCATAAAATTTTAGTTTATCTCTAACCACACTAGCAATCCATTCTTGAGTTGTAAGCTTATTACCACCCTTATTGCCTTGAGTTCAAGAATGTGTTTTAGTGAATGTCTTAACCTACATGATTAGCAAATAGTTAATTAAAAGGTACAAAAGTAATCATTATTAATTTTCTTAATTTACCTCAAACGTAATACCATCTTGCTTGACACAAGCATGTATTATCCATTTGCATTCTACGTTTACACAACTTGTCGTGACTCGTGTGGGTTGTCACACCCCAACCTTGACGGCGGAAACGTCGAGATGTGAGGGTTAAGATCATTCACAGCCACATAACGCTATTATTAAACTCAAATATATTATTCATAAGTTCCAAAGGTTACAATACAAACATAAGTCTCAAATAAAGAAATTAACAAGCATAAAAGTAATATTTCAAGCCCATCCATTTATTTATCTAGGTCCATTCCTAGGTATGAATAAGCTTCAAAAGTGGCAATCAAACTTGCATGTTTCCTGAAACATGTTAAAAATAAAAGGTCAAAAATAATGTTGGTGAGATTTTTATAGTTTTCAATACATAAGTATATGAAAGATGGCAATTCATATTATAAGTTAGAGAGCAAAATAACTAGTGATGTAAGACAGAATGCACAATCAAACCTTGACAGTTTTACATGTCTCAACGTTTACAAGTTTATACGATTAGCTAAATGCACTTGGATAAACCAAGCAGGCTTGTCAAGCCCATAGATCAATGACGTCACCAGGCTAGCAATAGCTAATGATTGTACATATAATCGTAAATATATGGTAATTACAAAGATCAACTAACCACAACATATAAGTGAATTGCTAAAAGTTTACAAGAATCAAACGAATTTACAAGTGCAATGATTATAAAGTAACATGTTTCATCCCAAAGTGTGAAAATATGAAAAGGGGTATAGAAATACTCACTTGATATATAATTGTATAAATGAGGGTTAAAAAGAATAATAAGCAACTCTTCAACGTAGTCCTTCACAAGATACCTAAATATATATTTTACAAGTTTAAGTTTAATAATAAGATTAATGTTTTAACATGAACTAGGGTTTCGATAAGAATTTGGGATGTTAATAATTAGATCCAACTAAAATGGTAAATTTAATTATGTTTTGAGTCAATGAAATATACTATTTAATCATTTTAATACTAAGAAATAAAAGAAAACCATTTGTAACCAAGTCTAAGTATGGTTTAAATAAACTTTTAAAACAACCCTCATTTTAAACAATAATATATACTTGTTATTTGAACAAATAATGATTTAGTGAGTTACAACAATATTTAATGTCTATTTTATAAGGGAAATAATTTAAATATATTATTTGAGCAAATAACTATTTAGTAAGTTAAAATAATATTTTAAGTCTAACTTATAAGAAATAACCTAAATATATTATTTAAACAAATAATGATTTAATAAGTTAAACAATATTTAAGGTCTATTTTATAAGAAATTAAACTAATTATATCATTTGTTTAAAATAATTAATAAAAATATTATAAGAAATAAATTTCCAGAAAATTAGTTAGGTGGTTTTAAAATATTTGAAGTTTTTAAATGAAATTTGTATATTTATTATAAATTTTCTGAAATTTATTTTGAGCTAAAACCTCTTAAAAAATTACATGATGGTGCCCGAGTTCAAACTCGGGACCTCATGTGTGTGGGGCGAGTGCCTTAACCAGTGAACCAGGGTCGTGGCCTTGGTATCACTGGGTTTTAATTCTTTAAAAACCATGTAACCAAAACCCCCAAATTCTTTAGAACCCTAGAACCGACTAGCACCAAATTGACCATCAATTCATTGTCGATAATCGAATTAACCATAGGGCTTTTAATCCTTGTATTTAAACGAGTGTATTCATGTGATTAATTGTGACATTCGTCATTTTCGACTAGCTTTGTATTTGTTATCCTGTATTGTAAACCCGACTCGTTTTAGTCTTTGGATCTTTGAATATTAATAAAATGATGGATTTTATGTTGTAATCATGTTTCATACTTGTCGTGGCGTGACCCACAGTTCATTTCAGCAAAATCAGTTTTTTTACGTTTTCGGTTCGTTTAAGGCCCGGACTTGTATTTTAACCATCCAAATCAACCAATACCTAACCCATAACTATTCTAGAACCCTCCAAACATGTAGATACCTGGTCATAATTTATTTAAATTAAAATTTATTTTAAATAAAAGAATCAAAGTGCACCCTTTTACTCACCGGACAAACGCATTACCCATTTCCTCAAACCCTAATCTTTCCCTATAAATACCACTCATTCTCAACCATTTCACCTGCACATTTTCATCTTCTTCTCCCAAAAGTTTTGATCTTGTAAGTTGTTCTAGCTAGTTTTGCTTAAGTTTGACTTAAAAAGTCAACGGAACCGAATCTTGCATTTCAAATCATTTCGGGTATGTAATTTTTGTTATTTTCAGTTTTTCTAAGTTATTTTATGTTCACAAAACCATTTTCATCTTTATTTAAGTCTTGTGGGCATTCAAGTCTTGTGGGCATTCAAACTCATATTTATGCATTTTAGACCCGTTTGGGTTGTTTTCGGAAGTTTACTCGATTAACTTTCTTGTTTGAGTTTAGATCTGGAAGTTTTACCTTATTTTTAGTTCAATGGTTTTGGACATGTGGTAACCATCCTCGGGTTCATACCGAGTCAAAGACCGAACCAAACCGAATGCTCGTTTAAGCACTTTAAATAACTTTTAAGTGACCATGTTACATCAAACACTTTAGATCTGAGTTTTTCTTGATATTTTAGTTATTATATGGTTGATATGAAGGTGTAGAACAAATCTTGGCTTGAACCCAAGTTTCGGGTAAAAACCGAGTAAAACCGAACACCCGTTTTAACGAGTTAGTCAATGTTCAAACCACCAAAAGTTCAACCTATCTTTTTAGTTATGTTATAATTTATATTACTCATATTACTTAAGATTTTGGAAGTGTTAGAACAAATATTAGCTCAAACCAAGTTTCGGGTAAGAATAAACCCGAGTAAAAGTCAAACTTATCGTCTTAACGACCTAGTCACCGTTCAAAACGCCAAAAGAAAAATCTTTCCTAATTTTTTTAACTTATGTTTCGCTTTATGTTATTTGTATTAATAATATTATGGTATGACGGAACCAAACTTGGTTTTATACTAATATCGAGTTTAAGCGAATTTATTTATTAATTAAAGTCTCAAACTCGGGTTTAAGAGAGTGTAAGTCAAACCTTGATGCTTACATTAATGGGATCGTGCATACTAGCACTAAACCAACTCCCATATGTAAAACTTAACAATGGTTGAGTAAAACTAAACATCAAGGATCCGTTTTCTTGTAAAACTCATTTTATACTTACGTTATTTAAACACACTTTATAAAATATAACTAAAACTCCCGAAAACCCAATTCTTATTTTTATGAACTTTTATACCATTTATATTTCATCTTCAATACTCAATACTTACTCAAGATCTTTCAATCTATGACACGCACGTTAAAACCGTCGGACTCGCTTACTTGAGGATTTTATTCAAAATTTATTCATCAACGTCATTTTATTCCATGTGAGTAATTTCATCCCCGTTTTCTCTTCTATACTTTGGGGGTAGCAAGCATACTTACTCAACCAAAAAAAATGATTTAATATCTAGATCCTCAACCCACAACCACTAGGTTATGTGTTGCTTAGAATAATTGTCCAATTGTATGTTATACACCTCATGTGATTAATTGCTACATGTTTATTGCTTTTGATCGTTTAGCCTCATCCTCATCCTCAATAAGTATGATCATACGCTCCTCCTTGTAATATGGTAGTTTTATCAATTAGAAATGAGCCTCATTTATTTATGATTGATATACCTCAATTGTCACTTTTATTTACGGCTTCACATATTTGAGTTGTGGATTTTTGCCTTATATTATATTTATAAAGTCATGGAATTGCTCACCAACATACATGTTGACAAAACATATTTTATGCAATGCTACAGGTTTGATTATCGGTTGATTGAAGATTTAAAGACGTTACTTTATTTTGGACCGTTAGGTTATTAGTTAAGAACTATTTATTTTCTTGTATTTGTAAGAACATGTTATGAAATGAATGAGTTGATTAAATATTATCACTTTAATAGTGTCGTGTGCATTTGAACAATCTTAGTTGCGCCCCGGCATGTTCTGCCGCTTTGGTCGGGGTGTGACATTAATTACCCGAATTAGAGACGGATTGATGAAGAACAAACGAAGAATAAACCGCGAACAAGTCGTGAATGGTTCGGGTAGCAAATGATATTGATGCACGAATTCACTTTGCAGAAAGCTTCCAGTAACCTCAATAATAAAAAGCCCTCTATCAATTGTAGATTAGAAAGCTTGGAATGGGGACTTCGCATGGGTTTCAGGTCGTGACGAAAGATGACGATGGAATTTGATGATTGCATTCGTAAGATGACTGTTTAGGTTAGTTTAGATGATTGTTTAGGTTAGTTTAATTGGTCAATTAAGATGTGTAAATGCTCGAATGGTTAGAGAGTATAATATGTTTCAGTTACACACTCGATCCGACTAATAAAAAAGGTTTTAATTCGATTAAATGTGGTACACCGGTTCGATTCATGTTCCAAAATGGTTCGGTGGTGTTTTTAGGTCATGAATCGACGAAATTGGTTGAGTTTGGGACTCGCCGGAGCATCGTCGGCGATTGGACGGAATTTGTGGCCGGATTCGTGTGAAAGGAAAATGGGCAAGGGGTTGGGATGTAACTTTTAAAGTTACACTTCCGGTCCTTGTGGTTTACTTTGTTATTATTCATGCACAAAACATATATGAAAGTTTCTAACTTGTCAATAAACCCTCTTAACTTAACTATTTTAAGTTTTAAACATTTCCAAGCTTAGTAAAAAAAATTTATAAATCAATTAATATTGCTATTGGTCGTTAGCATTATTATTATTATTAGGACTTATCATTATTAATACTATTATTATTATTAGTTCTGTTATTATTATTTTTATTATTATTTCTATTGTTACTATTATTATTATGATTATTACTTATTATACGATAAATAACATTAGACAAATTAAAACAATAAGCATAAGTAGCCTATGAGTTTCATAAATGACAACAATAGCCCTTACAAAATTTACGACGTTAACAAAAAATTCTAAATGTTAATGGGTTCACTTTTCTCGAGGAAGTACCCAAAATGATAAATTAACGCGTAATGGATCAATACTCTTTTAAGCTCGATAACATTTTCAAATGTTGAGTTCACTTTTATTTTTGGACTTTTCTTGCTATAAGTTTTCTCTTGAAAATCATGCATGTCAACTTCATTATTAGTGTTATAAGAGGTGTTTGTTTTTCAGAAAAGCTCTTACTGACCTTTTTGTCTGCGCCGCCCAGACCACGCGCAGATGTTGAGGTCTGCAGAGTGTTTGTTTTTTGTAAAACTTTTCATTAAAAAAGGTCTACGTGAGTTCTAACGATGCAGACTTAGCACAACCATTTTTAAAGTATTCAAAAAGTCTGCAGAGGATTAAACACCATCACCCACCACCACCCATATCCACCACCACCGTCCACTAACACGACCATCCTCCTCCACCATCCACCACTACCGCTGTCCACCACCACCACCCACCATCTACTATCACCGCCATCATCCAGCACCGTCGTATAACACCACCAGTTGATTTTAATAATTTACAGTAGTTAAAAAACAGACACTCTGTTTGTTGTAGACTGTAGAGGTTTGGTCCATATATTTTCTAGTAGATGTGGTCTGCAGACTGCAGACATTTTGCTGCAGAAAAAACAAACAACATCATAGTAACTATGATAACTTTCATCACTTAATGAATATTCTGATTCTTCATCGTCGTACGGTTCATCATGGACTTCATGTTGATCCTTGTAAAGATATACAACTATCAACAAAACTAAAATTTATGTAGAAAATATTAAATTTTTATTATAACAAACTTTTAGCTTTGGTTGATTGAAATTGCCTCAAGATTATTACTCATTGTTACATACACAATTAATTATTTTTCCATCTCATACATACTAAGCATCGGTTGAAGGTTTTCATGGGAATGAAGCTTGATAAAGAATTGCTCAGTGGTATACTTGTCAACAATATAAATTGAGAAAATGAGCTCTTTATTTGACGGATAATGTCCTGTAACCACTTCAATTAAATCATCAAAGTTGTACGTGTGCATGTCAATGTGTATAGATTTCTTATAGCCGAAACAATATCATTTTTTAGATAAGCTTTTAGCTAACCGGAAGTAGCCTCCACATTTCAACCTTATCTTATACTTGGACATTATTTGAAAAACATTTGGCTCGAGTGTTGGTGATTCGACCCTAATCTCTCATGTTGGTGCAATTGAGTGATGCTAGTACATCTTATATAACCAAACACATCAACGGAAGAAATTTTAAAAAAACAAACATAACTAAAAAACATGTATAACAAAATATTCAATTTAATGATAGAAATTAAATACACATATATATCCCTATTGTGCATAACCAAAAAAACTATGGCATAAAATTATGCTACAGTGAACAATTAAATTAATGAGAAAATCAATAAATATTCCTACTTGTGAGGAATCAATAAATATAGCTTCACATAACTCATGGGTTCACGTTTTCTTTGAGCATAATAAATGTTTAAAATTGAGCCACCAAGTTTCTCAACAATTGTTTTTTCATAAAGGGATAGGGGTGTGGTCATGACTGAAAACAGATAAGTGAATCCGATTAAAATAACACATATCTTCTGAAACAGGATCACAAATTTACCTCAATGCAAACTATATGAAGGCACAAATAACAAAACGTCCTACTATGGCATAATAATAAATATATTGAATAAATTGAACACCACCTCTATAATATAAACTATTCAAATATAATCAATAAACTAACATACCTTATAATAATGGGGCAATTGCATGTACCCCCTCTAAACTTGTGAAATTACATATTTTCTCAAAATATGAATAAAACACATTGTATTTGTGTATTGAAAACTTGTGTTTTAGTGAAATATATAATTTCAAAGGTGGAGAGGATCGTATATGTAATTCGCAAACATGGATTGTTGGTAGTAGGTTTTCTTGCGACAAGAGTGACAGAGAAATGGATGATATATTAGGGATTTGTTTGGAGAGATGGAATTAAACTTCTTGGTCTTATCTAATTTTTATAGTTTTTTATTTATATTAAAAAAGGTAATTTTGTCATGAAATTTTATCAAAGAAGAAAAAATATGTAATTTCAAATTCAAGTCGGGTATATTTGTAATAAAATGTTGATTTTTAAGAGGTTGTATGCAATTTCTCCTATTATATTTAGTGTAATTAAATATTAAAAGTACAAAGTAAACATGTGACCCTTGATGATAAAAGACATTATTTTTAATTACACAGAACAACAAAATCAAAATAGCTACTTTAGAACGTGAGAATAATTAATTGTTTAACTATGAGTTATGTGAAGCTATTTCAGCATACATTACGTTCGTTATATCACATCCTACTCAATCAGTTTTCTTCAAATCACATATAAAATTTCTATCTATTTCTTTCATGTATCGTCACACCTAGGTATTTTCGAGCTTTTGACATAATTCATTGATATCAAAACTTTTAGTATCAACGTTAACGCATGACTAAATCAAAATTGAAAAGATGTCTAAATAGGTTTTCAACCTTTAAAATACAATACTTAAGTGTTTAAAATAGAGAAAGTATCACGGAATAGTAACCAAGTTTTAAAAGTGTTATAATTTAGTCACTTATGCATATTTTTCTCAAATTGGACCTCCAAACGATCAAATCGAGTCATTACCAAATTTTATTATGACAAGAAAGTAATGATGGAAAAGATATGGGAGTTAGAATTTTTAATATATAAAATTATATTAAAAAATAAAAAAAACATGTTAATTATGAAAAAAATAAAAAAAAGTGTCTAAAATTTATGTCAACGTTCTATATCAGCATCAAAAGATAGAGAAAAATATTTTTTAACTGAATCCAAAAGTATAACATGTTAAAAAATATGTTATGACTTTTAATTTGTATAAAATATAAAAATGAGTGATCTGATTAGAACACTTTTAAAACTTGAGTTACTTAATTGGAACACTTTTGAAAGTTGGTTACTATTTTATAAAGTCAACCCTTTAAAATACTACCAAAATCATACGAGTCTAAGATATTATGTAACACTTTTCAAATTAAGTTATTTAAATAAAAGAAGAATTTTATAAAACAAGGTGACGGCGGACTACCACTCAAGGCATAGCAATCCGTCAAGAAACCATACACAAAATAACGAAACAAGATTGTTATGGGGTTAAGCCTCCTCTAGACAAAGTTCATACGTAGATAACATAACTTAATTATCTTTATATCACCATCCTTTACTAACACGTATTCAAAAAAAGTTCACTCTGTACGTGAAGAGTGATGGTAGCTGTGGGTTTTCTTTCCTTTGGGATTTGGTGAAGAATATTAGCTGAACATAAGGTATGAAATTTTAAACGACAACAATTATAATTTATACAGAATTGTTCTTTCCGACTCATATGATGAGACAAAATGTAGTTTATCATGACTACAACCGGGTTCGGGTTCTAATTAACACTGGATGATCATGTTTTACACATGAATTTTAATCACCACCAAATTTAATGTGATCCTTTAATGCTTATCTTCCATTGAAACTGCGACTTATTTTACGTTCTAAATAGGTACAAATAAATTTACGTACCACTAATTCATTACTATTGCACATGTGTATGGATGCAACTACGTTTCTGTGCGCTTAGAGGATAGATATCCAATGCATTTCATAACGCCATTGTGTAATTTATACAAAAGTAATAATACTGCTGCCTAGAAAAGAATTTATGAGGAGAGATTTCAAATATGTAATAAATATATACTTTAAAATAAGTATGTTTCTCGTTTCAATTAGATTAGTCTCATTTGTAATTTCTAGTATTCATATTATAAAGTTTTAAAAATTCTCATTTATTTATTTATTTTAATTTCTAATAATATAAATCAAATATTTTAAGTTATATACTTATATACATATTGTATTTCTAAATATTCATATTATAAAGTTAAAACATTAGTCATTTTTTGATTTATTTATTTCATTTCATTTCTAATAATATAAATCAAATATGTTAACTTATAATATAGTCATATACATATATAAATTAATTTTATAATAAAAGATATATAATATAAACCATATAACTAAAAAGTCTACATAATATATACATATAAAATTTTATATGTATATATTATAATACATATACATACAATAATTCTTTTAGTTATATATAATTTGTTATTAAATTTATATAAAATTATATTGTAAACTATATATATATAAAGTTTATAAAATATATAATATAACTATATATATATTTTTTTTACATAATACATATAAAATTATATCATGTAAATATATATATATTAAAAGAAGAAAATGATATAATAACCCTAAAACTAAAAGGTCGTTTAGTGCTTTTGTATGCCGCCGTTTATTCACATTAGTGTGATCGCTTACTATATGCAATCACATCACCATAAGCCAATTGTAAACGGTCGTTTACAGTTTTGAAAAACAATCGTTTAGCTTGTGTTGTGTAAAATGGAACTAAGGGTGTATGAAACAACGCTCCTTGACTTAAATAATCTTAAATTTAATGACAAAAACTCTAAGAATACACAGATTAAAACGTGATCAACAGAAATTGTCAACAGTTTTTGACAAAACTATGAGAAAATCCTTTTAGAATATTAATTAAATTTTGTTAGAATATTGGCATAGAATAATCTAATCCAAACGAAGAAATAGTAAACCGATGAATATACATGCCACGCTCAAGTTACCTTATCTGACGTAATGAGGCAAGAATCGTGTGATTTGAGTCGGAATCTGATCATCATAATAACTCCAGGGACTAAGTAACAAAAGAAAAAGGATTATGGACCATTTGTCAGCATATTCAGATAACATTAAGTTTGCTTGGAAATAATCATGCACAATGAAACAAATAGTGAAGTTATATGCACGTAATTTGAAAATTGAGGTTAATACTATTCGCATTATAACATATTTTTCTAAGATATTATACTGTACCAAAATCATTGTTTTTTTTTATTTTGACATTTTCTTCAACACAAAATTTAACAAACATCAAATTAAGATACTAAAATCAAAAGCATCGTCCATTGTTTTTCTTTCTAAAAGCAAAAGCAAATACTTTAATCATTCAGTTTCTGAATTATGAAATGTAGGGGTTCCAACATATTTATCAAAGCACATATATCATAGATTATATATGTATAAACGCGCAGCGGATTTAATGTTTAAAAACATGTTAATAATATATTTGTTAAACCCATTTAACAAGGAACCCCAAACCATGGATCTTTATACACAATACATACAAAAGAACATAAAAGGGAAGAAGTGAATACAACCTTTTGTAGCTACCTTCAAACCCGAGAGAGAGCTGTGAAATGAGACAATGTGGCTTAGTTTTCAAGCTAGAAAACCTCAAGGAGTGATACCCCAAGCTTGAACAAACAACTCCCTTTTTACTAGGCTTTGAATACAAGTGTAGTTCTCTCTTTCTTGTGTTGTTTTCAGCCTTGAACTTGAGTTTTTCAAGCTGGAAAAACGATCTTGAAACCGTGATCAAAGAGGGAGAGAAGAGGAGATTCTTGTGTTGTGTTTTTGGTTGAGTGTGTGAATGGAAAATCTGAAAAATGATAGAGATTTTGCATGTGCTTGGAACCAACAATTAAGAGGTTCCCAAGACATAAATGGGCGGCCGAAATATGGGCAACCCTTGGTCCCTCTCTAATTCAAATTTTTATTAAAATCCATTCATACAATCCACCCTTTAGTAAAATTAAACCAATTTAATTTTTATAACACATACAACAAGTCTTTTGTTATTGTTTAACTAATTTAAACAATGCACAAGAAAAACCTCATGAACAAATTACATTATATATAATGATGTTCATCTACAAAAGTAATTATTCAGAAATCCAATTTTCTAAATTAGTGTAACTTATTATTTGTTATGATCTTATCAACAAATAAGTTATCTTTCGGTGTTTGTTAGGCTTGTTATTGGGTATGACCCGACTTGGATCATATCACACTAGCCACATCAATTTTATATGTATCTTGGGCAGATCAAATCTTTCAATCTCCCACTTGCACAAGATTCATAGAAGATTGATGCAAGCAGCAAATAACGCCTAGCAACGGTTTGCTACCCCTAATGTATATGACTAAGTGCCATTCATAACATCATCCTTTTCAAGTACCTTACTTGAATATGTTTTAGGTGAACTTATCATTTATCCTTTTGTTCAGATGTCATGTTAAATCCAAGAGACACAGAATTTTCATTCTCTGATGATTTAACTTCAACAGGCCTTAGACATCTAACTCTCAACGAATAAGAGGAACAAATCCCATCTTGACTACATACGTCTCTCACAATCACTTCGTATCATACCTGAACTCAGCCTTATGTACTGCCAATTTTTCAGAACAGCAAAGAACTAAGTCAAAATACAATATTCGGTGAATATCAAGACCCAATATGTATCTCAGGTCTGAGGATACTATGATATTCGCCTTTACTCAATATTTCTTATGACTAATCACAAAGATTCCATGCAGAAATAATTGAGTGCGGGTCAGTCCAATATCTATATCCCATAGATATCAATGAACCTTGCTAGCAACCTCTTGCTCTATATTCATACCTTATGAATATCAACCAATCCAAGTTCATTATAGTCTTATATTCATAATTGTTCCCACAAGTATGATCGACTACGAACGTTTAGAATAACTTATTTATTCACGGATTTAAACATGCTAAAATAGAAGAATAATTGAATATTATAACCATGTAATTAAGTCAAATAACATAAGTTCCAATATTCAAAATAAAGTACAACATTAAACCCAGTCACTAGAATATCTAAGTCCCATGGCACAAACATGACCTTCATGCTTTGCCTTTTCAAGGAGTTTTGTGAGTGGATCCGCTATGTTTTTATCAGTGTGGACTTTGCGAATACATATCTTTCCCTTTTCAACTTCATCCCTTATGTAGTTGAATCTCCGTTCAATGTGCCGAGTCTTTTGATGAGCACGAGGTTCTTTGATTTGAGCAATCGTACCTTCGTTGTCACAAAAGATCTCTAGGGGATCCTGAATGGAAGGGACTACCCCTAGATCGGCTATGAATTTCTTCAGCCATGCAGCTTCCTGTGCTGCCATTGAAGCGGCGACGTATTCTGACTCTGTAGTGGACAACGCTACGACTTCTTGCTTTGAGCTTTTCCAAAAACAGCTCCCCCATTTAGAATAAAGATGTACCCTGATTGAGATCGTGAATCATCTCGATCGGTTTGGAAACTCGCATCCGTGTAACCTTTTACAACCAGTTCCTCTTCACCAGACCCGTAGATCAAGAACATGTCTTTAGTCCTCCTTAGGTATTTCAGAATGTTCTTGACAGCCATCCAATGATTATCACCAGGATTTTGCTGGTATCTACTTGTCATGCTTAAAGCGTATGACACGTCCGGTCTAGTGCATATCATTGCATACATGATGGATCCTATAGCAGATGCATATGGGATTGCCTTCATCCTATTTTGCTCCTCCTTGGAGCTTGGACATTGAGTTGTACTCATATTGTCCCTCTTTGAATAGGTACAGTACCTTTCTTAGAGTTTTCCATCTTGAACCTTTTCAAGATTTTGTCAATGTATGCACTTTGATTCAAACCAATCAGTCGCCTTGATCTATCCCTATAGATCTTTATTCCCAGAATATAGGCGGCTTCACCAAGATCCTTGATGGAAAAACAACTTCCAAGCCAGGTTTTTACACCTTCCATGGTTGGAATGTCATTTCCAAATAGTAGTATGTCATCAACATACAATACTAGGAAGGTTATTGTGCTCCCACTAGCCTTTTTATACACACAAGCCTCATCAGCGTTTTTGATGAAGCCAAATTTCTTTACTTCATCATCAAAACGGTGATTCCAACTTCTCGATGCTTGTTTCAATCCATAGATTGATTTCTTTAACTTGCATACTTTGTTAGGATGTTTTGGATCAACAAAACCTTCAGGCTGAACCATATAGACATCTTCCTCAAGATATCCATTTAGGAAAGCGGTTTTGACATCCATTTGCCAAATCTCATAATCATAATGAGCTGCTATGGCAAACAATATCCTTATAGACTTAAGCATAGCAACAGGTGAGAAGGTTTCATCATAATCAACCCCTTGAGTTTGAGTGAAACCTTTTGCTACAAGTCTAGCTTTGTAAGTATCCAAGTTTCCATGCATATCGGTTTTCTTCTTGAAAACCCACTTACTTCCAACTACTTTGGAATTGTGAGGTGGTACAACAAGTTCCCAAACTTGATTGTCATACATGGATTGCATTTCAACGTTCATGGCTTCAAGCCATTTGTCACAATCCAAATTGGACACAGCATCATCATATGTGGTTGGTTCATCTGAATCTACCACATAGCATCCATCCATGAAAAATCCGTATCTTTTAGGTGGATTACTAGTTCTACCACTTCTGCGAACGTTTTGTTGTATTGATCAACTGCTTGATCATCCTCAACATCCTCATGTTGAGTGCTAGTTTCAACCAATGTGTATTAGGCTGTGGTTCTTGTTCCTCCTCAAGATCCACTGTTCTACTGCTAGCTCCTTCCATAAGGAACTTGGCTTCTAAGAACTCACCCTTTCTGGAAACAAACACCTTTTGTTCCAGTGGATCATAGAAATAATATCCCATAGAATCTCTAGGATATCCTACAAAAATACACTTGGTGGATCGGACTTCTAATTTGTTTGGGGTGGGAGTCTTAACATAAGCCTCACAACCCCAAACCCTAAGTATGATAGGGATGGAACTCTTCCATGCCATATCTCAAAAGGTGTCCTTTTCACCTTCTTGGTTGGGGCCATATTCAGAATACGAGCCGCGGAGAGCAAAGCGAAACCCCAAAATGATAGAGGCAATGTGCTTCTAGCCATCATAGATCGGACCATATCCAATAAGGTTCGATTCCTCCTCTCAGACACACCATTATGTTGTGGTGTTCCAGGTGAGTGAGTTGTGAGACAATCCCACAATTCCTAAGATGATCTTGAAAAACATCACTTAGGTATTCACCACCCCTATCGGTGCGGAGAACTTTAATTGATTTGTTGAGTTGATTTTCTACTTCATTCTTGAAGATTTTGAACATTTCAAAAGCTTCATCTTTGTGTCTTAATAAATACACGTACCCATAGCGACTATAATCGTCGGTAAAGGTAATGAAGTATCTTTCACCATTCCTAGTCATTGGCTTAAAAGGACCACATACATCCGAATGTATGATACCTAATAAATCTTTTGCCCTTCATTAGTTCCACTAAAGGGTGCCTTAGTCATTTTTCCCTGTAAACAAGATTCACATACATCAAATGAATCACATTCATTTGTGTTTAAAAGACCATTCTTTTGAAGTGTTTGTATACGTTTCTTGTTTATATGACCAAGACGACAATGCCAAAGATAGGTATCACTCAAATCTTGTTTGAGTCTTTGGTGGTTGCTTGGTATATTGAGCTATCATATGTTGTTTTTCATGAACCAATTCATAAATACCATTACAAGGTATAGCCTTAAAATAAAATACATGATTAAAGAAACATGAATATCATTGTCAACAAACTTGAAATCATAATCATATTGTCTTAAACGGGAAACAGAAATTATGTTCCTAGTCAAACTAGGAGCATATAATACATTACATAAAATAACTTCCAAACCACTTGGAAGCTTCAAAATGTAGTCTCCTTGGGCTTCCACATGAACCTTTGCACCATTGCCCATGAAGAGACTTATTTCCCCTTTCTCATAACGTTCATTCTTTTGAACCCCTGCAATAAATTGCAAATGTGAGTTCCACATCCGGTATCTAATACCCATGTGTTAGAAGAAATAACATTTAATTCTATATGTATCATGTATATTATACCTGAGGTTTGCCCCGCATCCCTCTTTTCTCTCAACTCTTTGAGATAGACTGGACAATTTCTCATCCAATGCCCTATCTCACCACATTTGAAGCATGGGTCGTTCACAGCAACCTTTTGCTTCTTCTCCTTGGGTTTGGAGGTCCCGGCCTAACAACCATCTTCCCCTTTCCTTTAATGTGCCCCTTTCCTTTGGCAACATTTGCCTTAGGAGGGGGTAGAGACCTTTTGTTTCTTCCACCTTCATTAATGGTGAGAACGGGTAAAACCCTTTTACCCATTCCCGCCTCAGCTGATTTGAGCATCGAATGAAGTTCATTTATGCTCTTGTCCCATCCGTTCATGTTGTAATTCATGACGAATGCCTCAAACCTTTTAGTTAGGCCATTAAGGATCAAATCCGTGGCCAATTCTTTTGAGACAGGACAATTTAGCCTTTGAAGGCGGTCGATGTGGCTTTTCATCTTAAGAACATAAGATGAAACTGATTGGGATTCCTCCATCCGACATGCATGAAGCGCTCGAACCGTTTCAAAGCGCTCCACTCTTGCTTGTTGCTGGAACGTTTCCCGCAACTGAGTGATCATGTCATAGGCTCCATGGAGCTCATACTCCTTTTGGAGCTCGGGTGTCATACTTGCCAACATAAGG
The DNA here is from genome assembly GCA_025506515.1 of Flaveria trinervia. Classification (NCBI taxonomy): domain Eukaryota; kingdom Viridiplantae; phylum Streptophyta; class Magnoliopsida; order Asterales; family Asteraceae; genus Flaveria; species Flaveria trinervia. The sequence continues at coordinate 125,179,334 of CM046442.1, forward strand.
CAAGAGACTTGGACGGAGTCTTCCACATACTTCACCCAATCATTATAGGCCTCTATATCCTCCTCGTTAGGTTCATCGGGGATGGGATCATCAAGGATGTAGGCCCGCTTCTCTTGCTTGAGAACAATTCTCAAGTTGCGGTACCAATCCATGAAGTTGTTAGGCGTTAGACGATCCCTTTGAAGAATCGCCCTTAAGGATTGGTTGCTTTGGTTTGGTACATCATTATTAGTATTGTTGTGGTCGGCCATCTACAAGATTTTACAAAGTTCCATTTTAGTAATCGTTGATATAATTATATTTCATTTATTAATACCCTTTTGTCTCATAGACTTATTAATAAAAAATTTTAGAATCCAACGTTATATTTAAATATTGGTTAGGTGACCTTTATCCCATTATTTAAACAAACAAGGTAGTCATAAATGACAATTGCAACCTATTGCAACTTCTAGTGGTATGGGATCGTTTGAACATCTTATGTTTATAACGGCATGTTTACCCCCAACAACCCTTTATAAAACACATTTTAGGTGATCCATTCAATATATTTTAAATCAAGTCGTCCTACTTACACACACGTGTGAGTTTACAACATGAGTGGTTAGGTGACCTTTATCCCACAAACATGGTATTCTCACCTCAAGTCACAAGTTCCCTCAAGGTGGTTAGGTGACCTTTATCCCACTAAGAGTTTGCAAGTAACCTAAGTGTTGTGTAAAAGGATGTGTTTAACTTGTTTTCCAAAAGGGATATACAATTTCATAATTCTTGTTAAGAAAGTCTATGTACCATATGATCGTATGCATTCAACCATATGGTACCCTATTGGTTCTTTTAAATAAACCCTTTTATTTTTACAAACCATTAACTCCTTTGTTAGAACCATTCCATTTATGCTAAATGATTTGAGAACCAATTACATGTTTATAGTTTGTTTTAGTGACGGTTTGTTAATCACATCCAAATAATCAAACAAACATCATCATATGCATTCAACCAAACATTAAACAAAACATACAAATATGCATAACAAAGCATACTAAATTGAGCACACTTGTTTAGCCAAAACAAGTGTGTCAAATGGTCTTGTCCTAAGGGTTAGAACATGACACATGGTTGACCCCAAAAAGACTCCCACTTGAAACCATAACTTCAAGCATCCTCTTTGTCCCCTTTTTCTTCAAGTCTTGATCTTGAGCTTCCTTACAAGATATGTATCCTAATACATTTTACTAGAAGAGATAAACTCCTAATCTATTTATTACAAACCATGTGAATAAATATTACAAGACTAGACTTGAAACAAAATTAAATTATTACATGCCCAAATGAATACAACATGACAATCAATCATACAATCCAAGGGGTCTAGGCTTTGTTATGCATAAACAACAACAATATATCCAAACATATATAAGAAGTCGATTTTGGCAGCCCCTTAAAACCCATGTTTTTGGCCAACATAAACCAAGAACAAATGGGTTTTAGTCCAAGCAAACAATAATCTAATAAACTAGAGTCTTAAAGATCCTAATATGCATAATATAGCATCTTCAAAACATCAAAGGGGGCACCAAAACAGCCCTTAAAACCCACGGTTTGGGCAGTCCAAAAGAAAGCAAAGGTAATACTTGTATGCATATGTATAAGTGGCTCTTGATGCCATTGTAGGGGTTCCAACATATTTATCAAAGCACATATATCATTGATTATATATGTTATAAACGCGCAGCGGATTTAATGTTTAAAAACATGTTAATAATATATTTGTTAAACCATTTAACAAGAACCCCAAACCATGGATCTTTATACACATACATACAAAAGAACATAAAAGGGAAGAAGTGAATACAACCTTTTGTAGCTACCTTCAAACCCGAAGAGAGAGCTGTGAAATGAGACAATGTGGCTTAGTTTTCAAGCTAGAAAACCTCAAGGAGTGATACCCCAAGCTTGAACAAACAACTCCCTTTTTACTAGGCTTTGAATACAAGTGTAGTTCTCTCTTTCTTGTGTTGTTTTCAGCCTTGAACTTGAGTTTTTCAAGCTGGAAAAACGATCTTGAAACCGTGATCAAAGAGGGAGAGAAAGAGGAGATTCTTGTGTTGTGTTTTGGTTGAGTGTGTGAATGGAAAATCTGAAAAATGATAGAGAGATTTGCATGTGCTTGGAACCAACAATTAAGAGGTTCCCAAGACATAAATGGGCGGCCGAAATATGGGCAACCCTTGGTCCCTCTCTAATTCAAATTTTTTATTAAAATCCATTCATACAATCCACCCTTTAGTAAAATTAAACCAATTTAATTTTTATAACACATACAACTAGTCTTTTGTTATTGTTTAACTAATTTAAACAATGCACAAGAAAAACCTCATGAACAAATTACATTATATATAATGATGTTCATCTACAAAAGTAATTATTCAGAAAATCCAATTTTCTAAATTAGTGTAACTTATTATTTGTTATGATCTTATCAACAAATAAGTTATCTTTCGGTGTTTGTTAGGCTTGTTATTGGGTATGACCCGACTTGGATCATATCACACTAGCCACATCAATTTTATATGTATCTTGGGCAGATCAAATCTTTCATGAAAATCACGCTACTTTCTTTTCCAAAGAACGTTACCATTTTGTAACAAAAGAATATGTTAAATTAGATTTTGATAACTCAAACTATAACGTATTTGCTTATAATAATTTATCCCGATAATTTAACCAATGATACTTTCAACTTTGCTTTTATTACCTAGGCAATCCCAATAACAAAATAATCATAGATTTTCGCTAGATTTCGCTTCTACCTTTCCCTTGTTGTTCATAGTTATCATTATGCATGAATATCAAGTGTAAATGTATAGAAAGTATGTTAATGAGATTGTTATCGGTAACAAAAATAAAATTTGAAAATGTCACTAGTTTAACTATTAGCATAAATTACTATCCGTCATTGAGTTATAGTTTGGATTATTAAAAATTTTAAAATCTGATATAAAGAAGAAATTTCGACTAGAGAAAGATTAATGTTACCTTGGATCATCGATATGGATATTGGGAATGTGAGAAATTGTAGACCATGCTACACCCTTCTCCTTTTCATACCTTTTACTTAAAAGTTTACAATAACAGATATCAAGCCTATTCAGATGCTCGAAAATTTGGATCTGATCCGGCAAAGAGCCTAGTTCATAGCAAGCATGTAATTTTAAAACTTTGAGTTTTGGAAGATAACTCGGCAAGGAAACCAGCTTCGGACACCCGAATATGTATAGTTCTTGTAAAGAAACAAACATATTGGTGGTGTCTTCTAACATGTTTGTGTCGTCGTCATGGAAACACTTTAAAGAAATAATCCCTTCAAGTTGATGACCTTAAGATTAGGTAATCTCCTTACCAACAGGAAACATTGGAAGTCTTTGAAGACTAGTTAGTTCTTTGAAGCCAATTGGCAAATGCCGGAGTAAGTAACAAAACTTGTTTTCTAAACGTCGAAGATTAGTCATTGATTTTAGGCCTTCAGGTAGAAATCTTATACTTGATTTTGATAAATTCAAGTATTTCAAGTGTTTGTTTTTGCAAATTGATTCAGGCAACTTACGTAGATTAATGCAAGAACTTAAAATCAAATTGGGTAGAAATTCTATACTTTGAGGATGATAAATTCAAGTACTTTAGGTGCTTAAGTTTGCAAACTGATTTAGGCACTGTCTTTAATCTGACACCAGAAAAGCATAATACCCTTAGAAATGCTGATTGGTTGAAAACTTTGATAAAGTTATGCTTCTCTACCTTTCTGAACAAGTAATATATTGGTAACTTTTGTAACATGAACATTGACCTTAATGATCTTAACTTTTCTAAATCCTCGGTTGAAGATATAAAACTTTCTGTTATCATCTCTATCTCTTTATTTCTTCCGAAAACAAGTGAAGCATGTATAAGCATGCCAGTTTCCCTATATGGCATCTCACCTTCATTTCCCACATCTGTAGGGCTTAAACCGACACGTGAAGGGGTCAAATCTAACACAAACCTCTTTGACGCAATGGCATCTAGTTCTTTTCTAATGGCTTTAACTTTATGAGCAATCTTGACACGAAAAAGAAGTTGATTATGATCGCAGGAGAAGAATGCTCTTACCATATATTTGATGCCTCTTTCTTTGTGCAGACGTTGTAGCAAAGCTTGAGTTAAGATCTCGTCCAACACATTTTCTACCTTCAACAACACATTTGCAGACGTTGATGCCTCTTTCTTTGTGCAGACGTTGTAGCAAAGCTGTGTCTCCCATGATTATTATTTCGAAATATTACAACTAAAAGTATATGTGTGTGTTATTTCTGACTCTTAAACCACAATATAATCAATGATTCTGAACACACAATCAACAAATAATCCACAAGGCATGTCTAAACCAATACACACACAACGAATTTATGTCAAAACTAGGATGAGAAGAGAATTAAGGAATCGAAGAAAACAAGCAATCTAAAAGTTTTAATTTACTCTATTTTCATATTTAATTCATTAATATAAGGAAAGTGTAACCTGGGCCCCAATCATATATTCTCTTACTTTATGAAACGAATCATATTATTATTTCTTTGAGTAAATTGCACCTTTTGTTTTCTAAAGTTTCTTAATTTTTGTATTTTTTTAGTTTTCTTCCTTAAACTATTAAAACAAAAATATTTTTGTAAACATTTTTTATGTTAATATTATAGTAATAGTTTATATCACAACCCGAAAAAGATTTGGTTTTAATTTCACCTTTGATTGAAACTTTGTTCTTTAATCATTTGTATTCTCATCTAATTATAAAGTCACCTGTTAGTACAACATATATATGTGGTTAAAAAGTTATGCTAACGAGCTTTGTTAAGAACTTATAACAACTCTATTTTCAACCTAAAAACTCTTGCAAAATCTACTCCTAACACCTTATTACCAACCCAAATCTATAACAACTCCTATTAATTAACATTTACCAAATTAAGAGCAGTTAACATACAACCCATTGACTATATACCTAATTAATTCACCTAAATACCATAGAAAATCTATAAATCTAATACTTGAAGGATAAAGACTTCATGAATTTAGAAGATAAAGATTGCATGTTATGTATCCTCCAACTAGCTCACTGCCCCAACCAAAGCAAGGTTCATATTTACCACATCACCAAATTGCAAAATATTTTCCAACGGCTCCCCTTATAAGTTTCATGCATACATGCATACATTTAACATATACATTCATCCATAACATCACCATCACCCATCCTTGTAACGCCCGCCTCCTAGGGCACACCTTGGGGAGCGTTACGCATCGGAAATACAAAACACATAGTAATAATAGACCTCTGTTTCCTCATAAACTAGCTCGTAATCTCCAAATGTTGTAATCTCTTAGTACCTAGGATGTGTGTCCATAAAATAAAAAATATTTGGGACTTAGCATAAAGTTTGTGAGTTCATGAACATGATATTCTTCAAGATTCAAAATATATTAGTATTGATTATTACATCAAGCAGATACAACCATAACAAACAGATGAGAACAGAATAAGCACAATATAAATTCACATAACAAAGCTATGTATACAAACTCCACTGACAATCACCACCGCAAAACGACCACTCCACCACCACCACCATGGCCTCTCATCGTCACCGCCGCCAAATCCAGCCACCAAATCACCGGCCGCAACCTCCGAGTCGCCGTGGGGTGGAGGAGAAGGGGGAGCGGCGCATGCGAGCAACGCAAGTGAAAGGGGCGCAGGCGCAGGCGAGTGGCCGAGTCAGCATTTGGAAATTTCAGGTCTGGGTCAGATGTTTTGACACGATCAGCTCAAGTTTTACGCAAATCAAACAAGCTGATCGACTGACCGAGTCAGCCAGATCAATCGAAATCAAACACCCCCTTACACGAACCCAAACACCACCGAACCCAAAAATTGTGTCAGAAGTGTTGTCCCGAACACAACATGAAAATGAAATTTTATAAGTTGATATGTGTATAATTAATGAAGAGCTTATGCAACCCAAACATCCTAAGTCTATCCTGTATGCTATACAAGTGCATTGAAGAAGAATGCTTAGGAAGTTTCACACATGCAACAGAAATATTCTAAGTGTGAAATCTTTCGAAACCAAGACTAATATCTTCCGAAACCAAGACTAATATCTTCTGAAGCCAAAGATGAAGTCTTCCGAAGCCTCAGAGACAAAGTCTTCCGAAGCTTCAACTCATGAAGACAGATTTCTTCCGAAGACTTTTGACACATGCTTTATCTGATGTATTTTTCCATAAAGCTGGACACCTTTCCGCTGCATCTCTGTAATATCACCAACTTATATATTTTGGTGAAAAGGTCCATGTTTTTGGTAACTGTAAATTGAGGCCTTGTTTCTACTTCTTGTAATTTATCTTTTTTGTAATAATTAAGAATGTGAGCTATGGCATGTCATAGTCACTAGTCAAAAGGCAATTTGCCTTTTGACTCTACAATTGATTTTCTTTGTGTGTCTAGTCAATTGTATCCAGCTGGCTTTCAAAGTATAGTCAGCTGTAAGATGTAGTATAAGTATGTCATGTTCTTGTATATTTCTAATATGCTTTGTAACACTTGTAATAGAACATAAAAAAAAACAATATACTGCATTCTTGAAAACCATACACTTGTGTTCTTTTGTTCTGTCTCGTATATTACTTGTGTTCTTAGTGTCTCATTTGTGGTTAATCCAGTTTACTGTTTGATTAAGTTGGTTAATCTCCTCTTTGTGTTGTTGTGTTGTAAGTGACCCCCTTCACCGGTCCTGCAATATGAACCCAACCCGATTGAAAATTTTATTTTTTTTATATTTTTCACATATTTATACTTTAAAATTACAATTTTTTTACAAAAGATACCAATTAATATAAAACAATCATATTTTAATGATAAAATCTAATGTCAAATTTTTTTTTAACTTCTAAATTTTAAAATAAAACACATAACAAATTACATTTGAAACACATAATATATATAAATAAATAAATAAATAAATAGTGAGTTAAACCGGTCAACCCGAGCTGCTTACTTAAGCGGGTTCAAGTTTTCAACCTGAACCTAACCCAAACCCATTTATAATAAACTCATACTCATAATTTTCATGTTAAATTGGTATCGTATTTACATATCGTGTCAGAAATTTACACTCAATTAATATTATTAGTATCATAACAATTTATTTCACTTGGTCTTACCTGTAGTACTACCGTAGTAGTGTAGAAGTCATTTGACTCTAGAAGTCAACAGTTCTCCGACGAAATTCAAAACCCTGGGAAAACTGATCGAATCAACGATCCCGTCAACGATGGAGGTAGACGCCGTCGCCGGCGACGGTGTTCCGGTGGCAGTAGGGATCATAGCGTGTATCGCGATGGCCATTTTCTACGTTGCAATTCTCTACTCTCCCACGTTAATCCTCCGCCTACCTCCCCCTTCCTCCTTCGAAAGCTTCATGATTCGCCGATTTGTTTGCGCCGGTGTCTCCACCGGAGTTTCGCTTCTTCTATGCGCCTTTATCCTCCCTGTAAGCTCAATCTCTTCACTCTCTCTGTGCTCTGTTGTTTATCTTGATTGTTGGTGAAATCAGTAATTAGGGTTTTGCTATTTGTAATTGGGATTTTAGAGTTTAGATGGTGTTGTATATGATGGCCGATTAGTTTATTTGTTGAGGTTTGTGTAAGTATGATTGAAAATAAACTTGATTGTGTGAAACAACGGATTTCGCAGCATCCTGCAGAAAGTTATGTTTTTTTTTTGGTTTTAAGAACCTTGATATAGCTTGGAGGAATTGAACGTTTGTGCTCTGATGACATTTAAGTTATCTCGTGCGATTTAGGTTTTGAATAAAATCACATTAAAACATGTGAAAAAAACAAAACCTTGAAACAATTTTAACGACTTGTATGTTTGTGCTTTGATGACGTGTAAATTGTCTTGCTCGGTTTTGAATAAAATTACATTGAAGCCTAAAAAAAAGCACTTTGCAACAACATATTCGAAAATTCTTAGGCATTTTATTTTAACATTATAAGTTAAAACTATTTATAATATTAAAATGATAATAACAAATAGATAAAGAAAATCAGAGCTCAATTACACGTGGCATGTTCTGTTGAAAATTTTACTCTTCACGTTCCATCGAAATTAATAGGATATATATATATATTACTAATTTTCTTTATGACAACTCACAAGCTGACATGTCACCAAATTTTTTGATGTTTTTAGATAAAGAGCTGGAACATGTTATATAGTGCTTATGGTATCCGTCTACACCACATGGTAAAGTATTCAACTTGTTTGTGTAGATAACACATGGTTGATGGTTTTCATCAATTTATGTAATTTACATGATTTGCAGATTATAAAAGGTTAGTGGGTTGCTAAAATCTTCTTCTTAAAATGGAACTTTTTGTATGAAACAGTGGGAGGCTGTGGTTTATCCTCTTTGCTTGACTTCTTTAATGTATACCGGGTCGTTTATCCTCAAGTTTTTCTCAATTTGGAGATCGTGGGCTGAACACGGGGGCCACCAGATAGATATATCATTTCATGGCTTAAAGAATGCTCTTCGAAACCTCATCAGCTGGATGCTATCACATGTTTACAATATTTCAGTTTGGAGAATGTACATTGTGGTTAGTCAGTTATATTTCATTTCTTTTTATTTTGAAAAAAATGTTTTTGAACTTGTTTCTGTATCATGTTTAAGTGCTTAAAATTTTGATTCAGCATTTGTATACAGGCATCATAGCCGCTCCCTTTTGTGAGTATTAATTAGTCATAATCCTGCAAATTACCATTGTAGTCTGTAGAATAGCATCATTGTATAAATTTTCATTTTATTCATGTGCTGTACGCCCATACTAAATCCATGTGTCCTTCTAGGTCTTTTGATTTGCATTTCACCATTAACCTAGAACAATCAATTCTAGTGGTAAAAAGTTGGCCTGTTTACTTATAGGTCGATTCAGGCTAAGGTTTTTATTTCAATCAAGTCAAAATCAAATTAGCTATTTAGCAAGTTTGTTTGTTTGATTTTTTTTTGGTGGTTGAGTATCTAGTTTATTAAGAAGTTTTTGTTGCTGACAATGGTTTAATTCACAGGGTCCCCTCACAGAAGAGTTAGTTTTCAGAGCTTGTATGATATCTCTTCTTCTATGTGGAGGATTTAAACCATATACAGTAATACTTCTCTCTCCTGTTCTTTTTAGCCTAGGTGAGTGGAACATTTTTTTTCCAGAATATTTAAAACATAATATGAGAGGGCTAGTAATTATAAGTTTAACAAAGGTTATATTTTTCTCTATTTTTTTATTTCCTTTTCCTCTTTCAGTTATGAGATAACATTTTTGCTTATTATTTCTGCAAAATGGTTATTACGACTTTTTATTTACAGCTCACTTGAACCATCTATTGGAGTCCTACATGCAACAAAATTCCAGCTTGCTGAAAGCTTCCGTGGTTGCAGGTATGTGGGGTCCTATGCTTTTTCTGGAGGTGGTGAAATGGGCGTGTTTGGGTACGAGCCAAAAGGGGTTTAGGTCAAAATAGATTATTTTGTGGCGGTAGCATGGTATGGTTGGATTGATAAGAAATCGTTTTCGTTCCAAATTTTTACCTTTTATAAATAATTTGTATGCCAAATATGGGTACAAAAAATATATTATTGAATATATTTCTTTGATGATCTAACTTTTCAAGTCAAAATTTCACTTTGGGCGACTTTCAACCTGTTTGGCCTATTCGACTCATTTGACAGTTTTCCTTATTAACTTTTTTTAGTTTTACTCGTATGACCCATTAGAGATAAAACTGTACCAAAATTGGCCCGTTATAAAGCAAATGGGTCATGATTGACAGTCTTTTTCTTTGTCAGATGCATAATATGACATGATTTTATTATATTGACCATGAAATATCATGCGTCTACTGCTGACTCACTGGATATTTCTAATTATATTTCTCAGGTTTTCAGCTTGGCTACACTCTAATATTTGGATCATATGCATCATTTCTCTTTGTCCGAACTGGTTGGTGGTTTTATCTTAATATGAAGTTTTTTGGCTAGGCAAGACATTTTAATTATGTCTCGTCTGCAACTTGAATTTATTGCCGTTAAAGCGAATAGGAATTGGTTCATATGAATCTAAGGAGGTTTGGAGGGGGATATATGAAACTTTCCTTTAATAATAATTAAGTGTGAGCACATATCCTTTCTGACCCATAACTAAAATTTTGCTTATGTGGAAACGAAATCCTATCGGTTTATGTTAAAGGCAGTTCTGTTAATTTGGTCATAGGTCACAAACAGTTTGATTTTTTTATGTTAATTTGTTTTTGATCTATCTTTGTGTGCTTGAGCCGGAGTTGGCAAACTAGCTGTTTTTGGTCCATTAGTGGTATATACGTGTAATGTTAATATATACATATAAGTAGCCCGATAGGTTTTTTCGGCCCAATATAAAAAGAAGTGTTAAATCTTAATGAAAAAATATATAAATTACATGAATTTAAAACAAGCACTACGTTTGCCATATGAAACTCCGGCTATTAAGAAGAGTAAAAACCAAATCTTTGGTTAATTAAATGGGTCAGTTATTTTGATTTCTGCTCACCTGTAATTTTCTTGTTATTGCAGGACATATTGCAGCACCAATTGTGTCACATATGTTTTGCAACATAATGGGTCTTCCTGCATTCTTTTCACGAAGGACATGTAACAAAACACATACTCTTAAACACAATCATTTACCGTTTTTTTATGCTAAATCTTTTATATAATCTAGCAGTAGCGAACACGGGCTAGTATTTAGAACTGTCAAACTTTTTTTACTATAAATTTCAGGGATGGTGAGCGTGGGATTCATAGCAGGGGCGATAAGCTTTGCATATCTTTTGTTTCCGCTCACTTCTCCAGTATTGTACAATGATAGAACCGACGATTGCAAATGCTGGCACGTGTACTGTTATTGGACTTAGAGAGAGTATGACACTGCTTATTACCAAATGTAAAACCTTGAAACCGATTTCTTTTTGTTTGTCAAATTTTGTTTTCTTACGCTGGTTTTGACACGTTTAATGACCTCAGGTGATTACAGGCATTGTATCATTTAACAAGATTCAAGATAGTTTTCAGTTTTAGTCTTTGACCAGAATGGTTTTTTATACTTACCATGAAGGTCAGTTGTTTCAATATCTGTATCAACATTCAGTTCCACCAGTTTCAAATATGAACAACTTCTATTGGTCAAATTACAAGTCATTATAGATTTATAGTCTACATTGTGTGTCATTCAATTCATTTCTTCTGTTGCCAAAGTTGGATTTTAATATATTTGGTAATTGTACTTTATATAGGGGTGTTCACGGCCAGTTTTGATGAATATTTTAGTCCAAACTGCTAATTACGGTTATGGGGAATGACTAACCAAACTGGCCGGGCTGGCTGGGTCAGCAAGACCTGCTAATTTTACTGGTTTAACGGTTCGGTGTTGGTGGTTTAAACAAATTTTTGGGCTTTTTTTGTATTAAAGAGTTTAAAGTGACAAAGATGGCTCATGATTATAATACATGTACATAATACATAACCTAAAATTGGAGAAAAAAAATATCTACTTAATAAAAGTTAAACAGGTGGTTTAGTTAATAGATTCAAAGTTTTAAACCAGACCAAACTTTTGAACAAGTCAACTAAAAAACCGAACCGTTTTGGATCTCACACTGGTCAAACTGGCTGACAACTTCGGTTTAGAGTCAGTTCAGCGTTTCTTGAAATGGAAAACCAAGTTCGCGGCAGACGTAAACTGAACCAAATGATAGATACCGGAAATCGAAAGCTTATATTTATGATTAAAAAGTCTGATTCGAGAAAGGCTAAATCTCCAATTACAAGGTAAAAACCCTAGTTGATAACAATACATCGATATTTTTAATCTAAATGAAAACAATCGATATTCTTAATCTAAATAAAAACAATTATTAACGATACCAAATGTAACTGATTGTGTCACTAACATCCCCGTACTTCTAATTGAATAGGTCAACTATATATTTTCAAAACAGCCCACTCAATTCCCCCAACGCAGCCCAAATAATTCAGCCCATGTCGATGTAAATAAGAAGGTTTGTGTCATAGCTGATTTCAAATTTCATTTACTGTTATTTGGTTTCTTAGGTATCAACTAAATATTGAACACCAGTAGACACTAGACAGTAAAAGTTTTCTTGATTACAAACTGTTAATTGCATACACAATATACAATATATGTATATGTATCACCTATCAAGTATGAGAACTAATAAGAAGCTCCTTATTTTCCACATTTTGGTAGTTGTACCTCCATGAGCACACCAAATAATATACAAAGTTGACCAACCCAGCAATAGTCAACACCCAATATACATTATCCATCCTCCCATCATTGATCCCATCAGGCAACCACCCTGTTGTTTTCCTGATGAAATCAATCACTGCAGTCCCCAGATAAAACGCGATCCCGATAAACACCGCCACGACTGCAGCCGCGGTGCTCTTAATCGTCTTCGGGAACTCTTGGTAGTAAAACATCACTTGACCCGGGAACATAAACGCCTCTCCAACGCCCACAACTGCTAACTGTGGGACCATCCAGAACACTGACATTGGCACGATAGAGTTACCGGTTAGGCTGTGGGTTCGGGCCGTTTTGAGCCGTTTTGACTCGACCAATGCCGAGAGGGCCATGCTTGAGATGGTGAGAACATGACCAATCCCTATTCGTTTTAAGGGTGTGGGTGAGGTGCGGGTTAGTTTATGGAACGGGGGAAGTAGGTAACGGTCGATCAAGGCTAGAGAAATAGAAGTCGAGATCATAACGAAGATCATCATGGTCCCGGCTGGGATTTGGAACCGTGGTCCGAGATGGCGGTCCATGGCTAGAGCTTGGAGGACAATTAGGCTCATTTGGGTGGCTATTGGGGTGTGCAAGAGGATGCCAGTTGACCAAATTGGGGAGATTCTGATTAGAGTTTTGAGATCTTGTACTTGTTGCAATGTGCATAGGTTCCATGGTTTGTTGATGGAGCCGTCCGGGTTTATATCGCCCGGGGTCACTAAGGCGGCATGGTTCAAAAACCTGTATAACAACAGGAAACTCATTGTTAAAGAAACCCTTTAGTTCAACTGTTAGCATTTTAGTTAAATTAAAACTTAAACCCGTAATATTTTAATATTTACATGTTATTGTTATCTCACGTTAAATATTATTGGTTATTTATATATTACCAATTGGAATTTGGTTGGTGAGCACACGTTTTGTCATCATTGACTCATGTTCATAACGTATCATTACAACGAATTATTACAAAAACATAATTTTCAAGTAAAAAGTAAAGTAAAGCCCACGACGATATCCGAAGATAATCTACTAAATAATATCCAAAGATGAAATCATATAACAGAAAGTAAAGTTTAAAAAAGTTGATATATTTTAACATTTATAACCATACTATCATTAATTATTGAATATTATTAATAGTAACGGTACTATGAATGATATCAAATTAATCAAATATATAGTTTTAAAGTTTTAAAAATGATAATTCGAGTCTTAAAATATTCAAAGGGATAATGATTTGTGCAATTAGGTACATAATAATACAAGGAATAACGGGATGATTATGTTTATTTAAGAAACTTAAAAGAGTTAATTAATAAGATATTTTAGTATTTTTTGATATGTTTTGTTACACCTAATTTAGGTGATGTTGAATAATTTACACACATGCAGTCACTTTTTCAAATTGTCAGACCACATGTTATTATATTTAAATACTGCTTTTGTATTTTATCTTTATGATATTGTCCTCTCAGAAACATTATTTATTAGTTGGTAATTAACTATTAAGACAATAATGCATGTTAATTTGTCTTCATCAATATATTTCCTCCATATTCCACCATAAGTCAGTTTTAAAATGACAAAACTTGACTTTTAAACATGAAATAGATTTGATTACACATAAATTCACCAATGTACTTTCATACTTACTTGAAGATATTTGTTGGAGTCGTACTCACCAACTTGGTTCCTCCAGGCTGTAACTCTTGACAATAATCATCAATCTTTAGTGACAACAAAACTTTTCTTTTCCGATAAGCTGCCACTAAAACACGAGCCAGTCTGGTAAACGGACTGCCTTGTGGTTTTAGTAACAGGAAATATCGACTTCCCACCACAAAAGCAGCTAATCCAATTAAGTTAGCGGCAACACTTAACCCAAACCCTAAACCCCAACTCACGTTGTCTTGGATATAAACAATCCCCACCGTACTAACAAGCATTGCGGCATACATAGTAAAAAAATGCCAGTTAAAGAAAACCTTTTGGTGCTTAGGGTTGTCGAATTGATCTGCACCCATCGTGGCTAACGTAAATCTTGTACCCGCCACTCCTATGGTCGAAAGAGCCAGACTCGTGTACAAGATTCCAATTTGGGCTTTTGATGGGCCCAAACAAGAACTATTTCCATTTTCACATGGTGGGGGCTTTAATGGATCTAGTGTTGACGTTAAGGTTAATACTAGTATCCCCACCATGGATACAAGAGATGAAACTGCAATGACTATGAACGAGCCTAGATACGAGTCGGCTAATATAGCACCAAGAATCGGGAACAGGGCCATGCAACCGTTGACTATGTTCGCGATCTGAGCCGCATCAATGCTCTTGATGTTGAACTCATTTATTAGATACACGATTAGATTATTACTCCATCCCCCGGCCGCTATGGTCAACCCCGCCATGGTTGCTACACATTAAACATGTTCGATGCCCATCGGTTCAGTTCTTGGTGATCGAAAATCAAACCAAAATTTAAAAAAAAATATTATAAAAATTAGTTGAATTACAATGAAGAAATACCTATGAGAAAAGGGAAGGTGACCCAACCACCTTTTTTGGGTGCACCAGATGGTTGTGGTTCTGTATCCATGGCTAATTGGCTACAATATGTTGCAGCCCAGCTTATATTGATTCAAGAAATCAAACTGTTTGTGTGTGTGACAAATGAGTGTGTTTTGATGTATATAAGAAATGTGAGAATGGTACAAAAAAGGTAGGGACAAATGTATGTTTAAGGGATTGTTTAATTGTTTTCAAAAATATTTGATCATTGCTAGTTGAGTTTATAATAATGGATATGATTCTTTCATAGTATAAACATTATGATCTTTTAGGATTTAAATATATACCTATGTATACAGTAGGAGACCTACTCATTGTAGTGGATCCTACAATGGTTAACAGAGTAACTCTTATCGTATAATAATGGGTTAGAAATTTGTGTATTACATATGTATTGATATTTTTAATAACTATCATATATTTTTAAAAGTATTATAAAAATAAAGAATGGGACTTATGATGTAATCTTCAAAGCTCTCTTCTTCTTATCATCATCATGTTGTGCAAGCACGGCTCCAACATCATATATTAACCAAATTAAACATTATTATTATTATTTAATAGGAAAGAAATACGAAAAATCTAAATCTAAAATTTATTAAAAATTATTATTATTATTAAAATGACATGTGTTTCCTATTCTTTTTATCTATGAAAAGTTGAAAACAGGACTTTAGCATGCGCCAGAGGATATTTATAAAGTGCTAGCTAAATTTTGAAAAAAGTTGTAATTTTCATTCAAAATGTTAGCTTCATTGTATTAAAATGTTAAATTTTCATCCTTTTACTTATGTAAATTTTCATATACAAACAAAATCCAAATTTATAGAATTCACGAAATTCATGTATTTGAATAAAAAATGCAACTTTTTCAAACACTGAAAAGTCTAAGAAAAAATCTTTTTAGATAAAATTGACAAATATTACCAGATCACAAAAAATAAAACGGTAATTCACTCTTTTACAAACTCTCAAGTCTCATAGTAAATTATATTGGGCCATTTTATTATGTTGAAAACTAATTGATCAACGACTAGTACAAAACTATAAACAACAAACTACCAAGGGTTCCGGGCTTCTGGGTTGGTGATAAACGTGAGCTAAATGAGTCCAGCCCAACTACTAAAGAATTCTGGCCCATATTGTATATGTACGTTAAACATGGATGCTCGAATAAAATCTCGATGTATCATTATTCATTTATATACATGTTATCTTTTAACCTTTTTTATGAAGTCAGTGGCTACCCGTTTTGATACCATTTTTTATAATAACCAATTTTATAATAACCAATGTTTTCAGAACCGAATCAGACGTCTTACTGGTTTGGTGGTTGGATCAGATTTAATAACCTGAGGATGTCATAATTATATATATAATATATTATATATATAGTTATATATAATTAAATATAAGTAGTTTATATATAATTTATATATGTACTTTATAGTTATATGTAAAACTTTTACTATATTTGTATATTTAACACACTAATTTATGGTTCAACATCTCATTTTTACCCATTAAAATAAAATATATATATATATATTATATATATATATATATCAAATTCCAGTTCGAACCGGTCTGGTTTCCCGGTTCGACCACCGGTTCGGGACGAAGCGGCCAGTTCGACCAGCCAAAAACGATCCATAGTAAACCGGACCGGTCACCTATTCAATCCCCGGTTGGACCGACCGGTCCAATCTGATCCTAACAACAATGATAACAACTTACCTCAACGTGTGCTTATATTAATTTAAAATAGAACTTCTTTTTTCTTAAAAAAAGATATGTTTAAAATCCACTTTGATCCGCTACCCGACTCACTCGCCTTCGTCTCATCTTCTTATAACAATCATCTTTTATAAATTTTTTTATCTACATTATTTCGGTTAAACCATAGATATTTTCTTCCGGATTTTGAGTCAACTCACATTTCATTTTCAACACAAAACATTGATTTTTATAATTCATCAATAATCATTTTTAAACTTAACGAAAACGAACTCATGACACCTCACATTTTTATATTTATACACATTGTCACATTACCCCCACCCCCACCTTTTCCCACTCACACCACAACCCCATTTTCGTCATTTAACACAAAAATAATAATAATTATTATTATAAAATAATAATAATAATAATTAATAAATAAATAAATAATATTATATTATATTATATTATATTATATTATATTATATTATATACATATATCTTCATATTTTGTACTCTTCCCTCTCATCTTCACCATCACACAAACACAAACACAAACACACACCTGCAACATATACTTTTAGAGAGAAAAGAAAGTGCGTCAACTTGTAAAATCATGAGAACCACCATCATCTGATCGGTGCGTTAAACTTCTTCACTTTCCTTTTATCCGTCCCCATCCTCGGGGGCGGAATATGGCTGAGCACACGCGCAAACAACACCGATTGCATGACGTTCCTCCAATGGCCGTTGATCGCCATTGGAGTAACGATCATGGTGGTATCACTCGCCGGGTTCGCCGGCGCGTGTTACCGCAACACTTTCCTTATGTATCTTTACCTTTGGGTCATGTTTTTTATTATTGTTGTGTTAATTGGGTTTGTTATATTCGCTTATGTGGTAACGGATAAAGGGTCGGGCCGGCCCGTCCCGGGCCGGGCCTATCAGGATTATTATTTACCGGATTATTCCGGTTGGTTGAAGGATCGGGTCGCCAGCGATGGATATTGGAGGAAAATAAGCTCGTGTGTTCGTGATTCGGGCACTTGTAGGAAATCGGGTCGGGTCGTGGGCGGGTACCCGGAGTCCGCCGAGATGTATTACCTCCGGGAGCTTAATCCTATTGAGGTAAGTGGTTTTCAAGTTTACACGTTACATAATACTATTAGAAAGTATAACGGGTCTAGGGGTTGTCGGGCCAACTTAATTCAGATATACGCGTTTTTATATGTTAATATTTTTATAAAAGACTGTTTCCACAACTTTAACATGTTATCTTCATGTCACAAGTAACATTAGTGTTTGCTTTAATGTTATAATAATATATAATTGAAACAACAAATTGGTGTTTTAGTGATATAATTTATGACACTTGGAAGTTGCCTAGAAATTTGACGATTAGGTATGGTTGAATATTAAATAATAGTATGCATTATAATATATTTAAGTCGTTTTCCGTGCTTAGTAGTGACTAATTATGATTAAGTGTCAATAATTAGGAATGTTAAAAGCCACATCCTATAAAAGTGCACAATCCGAACACGAACCCAAACCCGAATCCAAATCCGACAAACATCATCACACAAACGTAGTGCAAATCGATTTAATATTAAACGTACATGTATACGTAGGCTCTGATTTGGTAATTTATTCGATTTGTGGTCAAATCGGTTGTCGGCGTTCAGTTAGATTAGGATTTTTGGTTTTAGGGTTTTTGCTCAAATTCAGTGTAACCGGTTTAGAGGTTAGAGATGATAGTGAAGAATGATGGCTCAATATTTGTTAACTAATATTTACGATACTATAACATAAACTTTTTAATATTTTAAGCTTACATATCTTCTCACAATTAAAAGTTATAACATCAAATATACTTGGTTTTTGAAGATATTGTAGTGACCCTAGTGATTTTATTATGTACAAATAAACTTGAATTTAATTTTCTTTGAATAAATTATATTGGGACCACGAGTGATATCCGATCGTGGAGTGATTTGACGAGAGTGTGTACGTGTTGACGAGATAAAGTAGGATGACACAAAGGGCCTAAAATAGACATATATAGTCATGCTACAACTTATCTTGAGTTCATGAAATAAATTAGGTTAGCGGGTCAGGTTAAAACTGAAAATCTAAAATCGGATCTCAATGCTTGACATAGATTATAGGTTTTCATATTGATATAAGTTTTATATCTTGTATATTTAAACTTTTTCAGTGATATGTTTTTAGAAACGACCGTTTACAGGTCGAGTAAACGACCGTTTACTAGGTCTTAAACGACCGTTTACAATGTCATGTCAAATCAGTGGTGTACGAAACAGAAATCCCATTGTAAAAGGTTGGTGTGTGTATAGTGACAGACCTGTTTAATTTTCTATTATCTTACAATCATTATTATATATATATATATATATATATAATATATATATATATATATATATATATATATATAATATATATATATATACATATATATTCAGAAAACATACCAATTGATGTTGGTTGGGGGATCAGGGCGACAGGTTAGTATCACCCTACCTTACACGACCAGTTTATTTATGTAAAAAACTCAAGTCGGGTACGCCTAATCTATATAACCTACACATAGAGCGCGTGTTTACTTAAATGGTAAATTTGTGTATTAATGTATATCAAGTTATCAACTTCTCTTTTACTTCACCTTTGCATTCTTTCTTTTTTTAACTCCTCTTTTCAAGCCCCAGACTCATATGATATGATTTGATTTCATGATAGATCGAGATGTTGAAATATTTGGTTTATTCTATTTGGTAAATGGGTCCATTGTCTTTAAAGAATCATCTAGATCAATAGAGTATTTGGGTGGTTTGGAAATTAAGATAAGGGTAGTAGAATGGGTCCATATTAGGTATCGTACATTATTTAGTAGCCAATTGGAATTGGGTAGCTATGTAATTTAAATTCATAGCAGTATAGTGTTTTTGTTTAAAAAACAATTTTAAGTAGAAAACTAAAATAAACATTTGAAATTTATATTGGTTTTACATAGTGGAAGAAAGAAATATATGTGGTTATACAATTACATAATCGTCTTATGTTTATATCCGTAAAGATGTATGTTCATGTGTTTATGTAATTATCGTATAATTTAACATAAGATTGATTTAGTATCAAACATCACTATATAAGTGTATATGTGTGCATGTGTTTTGATAATGTGGTGTTAACAAAACAATAATTAGTTAAATACTTACATAAGGTATCGAAAACACAATTTTATACTTTTTTTGATTTTCTATTTCTATGCTTGTTGTAGTCAGCATGCTGCAAACCACCAACAGAATGTGGGTTTGCGTATGTGAACGAGACCACTTGGAACCCAGTTAATTCTGGTTTGGTGGTAAACAACCGTGACTGCCTTAGATGGAGCAACGACCAAGAACAATTGTGCTACAACTGCAACTCGTGCAAGGCCGGGGTGCTAGCTACTTTAAGGAAAAGTTGGAGAAAGGTTTCCGTTATCAACATTGTTGTGCTCATCATCTTAGTCATTGCCTATGTCGTTGCTTTTGCGGCTTTTAGGAACAATAAGAAGATGGATAACAACGAACCATATGGAGAAACACGGATGGAGAAGGCTCGGCCCAGTTGGATAAAGTTTTAGTCACTCGTAAAAGGGAAATTTACATGTTTTCTTTGCTCAAATTTTGCTTTTGGTGTTTGAATATAGGCGTGTTCTAGATGGTGAAGGGTTGAAACTCACCACGTACATATGATACATGTATTGTTTGCATATTGCTTTGTATTGTTTCATATTTGACTGAATATTGAAGCCCAATTAAAAGGTTTCAAGATCTTAACTTTTACTATGCTTATTCTCATGATCAAAGTTACGAATTTATTATTCAAACTCGGCTCGGTTTCAGCTGATATAAGTCAACCAATATCTAGCTCTCAAATAAACTCGGATATATATGAATAAACAAAGCAATGAACCTAAAGATAGCCGTGCGAAGACATGAATGCAAATGTAGAGTGCAAAACGTAAACAACGATTGTATTCAACATGACAACAAATCAAGTCACACTCAAGACTCGGGTGTTTGAATAATAATTTCGTCATCATGATGGAGTCCACAACTCCATGATATTTTCCTCAAACAACCAAACAAATGAAAGATGAAGCATTTTTGTTCCTCTTGCTTTATTTCTTTATGCTAAACAAAAAGAAAGTGATTCAAATTGGTTCACTTGAAGAAATCAATAACCCCAGTAATCGTTTCGGATTTCATCATCGAATTTCTGCTTCAACTCTGGGTGCTTCTCAAAGTACTCATCAGCAGTCATGGTGCTAAGCTTTTTCTGTTGTAACAAAACAATCATATTCATCAGCAGTCTTCTCAATATTTTAAGAGGATCGCTAGTGAAAATTGATCTCAACCCATTTACTTATTAGAGAACAGGTCAAACGGGTCAAACAGAAATATTTACTTAATAAGGGAACGGTCAAAAACAACTTGAAAGTTGACCAGGGTCTATTTTCTTAATGCATACGACCTCTGGGATCTCTTTATTTCAGAATTAATATTAACTAGTGTAATGATATAGATTTTGTAATCATACTTAAGGGATTTGCAAGGTTTAAAAGTATGGAATCGAGCCTCAAGGCGTTTTCCCTCCGCCTCATGAGGCGTAAGCCCGAGGCGGAATTAAAAATAAAAATAAAAAATATATATCTTGCAAAAATAAAACACATATTACTTTCATAATCGATTTATCAAAAACATCAAAAAACACATTAAAAAGACATGGAATGTTTGAAATTGACACAGAGAGTCTAAAACACCGAAAACAAACTAAAAACCCCCTGAGGCGCAGCCTTTCTTGGCGCCTCAGCCCCATGAGGCGCACATACCAAATAAGCCCCTGAAGCGCCGCCTCAAACACGTTTTCTGAGCGCCTCGAGGCGCACGCCTCAACCGATTTTTAAAACAATGGGGATTTGTGACTCGTAAAAAAAGTATTTTATATGGACTCTAGGTCAACGACAAACGGTCCATTTGGACACGTACTAGAAGCAGTGTAGAATTGTTACCTTCAGCTCTTGGACTTCGGCGATTTCTTTCTCTAGTCTTTCAGATTCCTTGAGAGATTTCTGCTCAGCCTCTTTTAGTTCCACCAACTGTCATTTCAAGGCTACAAGATATTAAAAAATGATAATAATAATAATAATAATAATAAAAGCACCATACTGCCCAAGGCCCCAAACACTAATTGACATAAAAACATTTTATTTTCCTTCCTAATCTAGAAATGCATGTATGAGTTACGATTTTGTTCATGTCTATCATGCTAGAACTTAAACTATTAAAAAGTTATTTCAAGTCTTTGTTTCTTTTATCAAGATAATAATACAATATATAGTTTCATCCATACCACATCAAAATATTATCCTCGTGTATAAATAGCCAGTCACCAGGAAACAGGGAAAATATACTATAAAAGTAAGTTCATTGGTACTGTGTGTCGTATATAATTTCTTACCAGTGCATCAAACTTCGGCTTGTACTCTGGGGTGGTCTTATCAACAAACTTTGGGATTTCAACACCTGTAAAAGAAAAGGATTATAAATGTAGATATTAGATGTGAAATCAATTTAAAATTAGATATACAACAGCAGATTCTCAACTGCTAGCAAAAGTGTATAAATATATTATGCCAATTTATTTGCCTATATGCCGGCTGTCACATCCATTCAAACCACAAGGGATTTACTCTTCTAATAGTGTATTAGCATATAGAATCTGTTTGCCTAACAAAATTGCATTATTATCAAAAAACAGTCTAAAACAGCATGCTTATTGATAAAATAAAGAGTATCGTTTAATTTGCATTCTTCAGCTTCAAATAAAAATGGATAGTTATCTTTAAATCTACGATAAGTCTACCAATAAAGCCCAACATTCAGTATGCTGCACATGTAATGTTTAGAAAACCCCAAACATTATTAACAATACTAAAACATGAAAGGACCATATTCGTAAAGAGTAATCCTAGGATGTTTAACCTGGTTATTAGCAATAGATGATCTAGCCCTGTCCTAAACAGTAAATCTTTATACAAAAATAAAAAACGGCTAATCAACATGAACTGTACAATGTACATTAAGAATTATTGGTGTTACCTTTCTCAGTAAATTCAAAACCTTCAAATGCAGTTTTTAAATCCTCGAATAATTTTCTTTGAACATTTAAGATGATCTTCTATTAAGAAAAATAAAAGACAAAATACTTCGGTTCAACTTTATGTTCAATTATTCATAAAACTGCAGTTTGTTGAAGAATGCACATTTATAAAATAATGTTTAACCCATAGTTAGAAGATACCATCCTATCCTTTCTGAAGCTTCACCTGTACTATGTTTTATATGGTCTAAACAGAAACAATTGTTTTAGTAAGCCTTTTAAGTGAAACCCCGTGATCATTGTGCCATGTACATAAACCCGTAATTCCGTAAGGCATAAATCAGTAACTAGAGCAGACAAGATATCTTTTTTTGCTGACAAATGACTGATGAAAGGAAAAAAACAACAAAGAAGATTGAAATTATTACTCCAGAACAGCTTAAAACTACTTCCATATTGTTTTCCAGAATTGTGCAAGCAACAAACTCAAAATTACATAAATCATGACAAGGGCACCTAAATACACGATCTGTCATTTAAACTTTGCATATCAGCAGACTAGTTCCACAAGCTCATGCTAACTATACAAACTTTTCTACATTCACTAAAGGTTATAGGTCAAAAGAACACAATTCAAGGGGAATCAACAACAATACTAAATTCTAGTCAATGATAACATGAAACACATAATTTCACTCTAATTAATATGTGAGCAGAACTGTTCCCTAAACATGGCCTATGCAATCTGTAATTTGCAATTTGCAAAGTATACACGTTGAATCATGGTAGAGAAAGACATACTATCATAATATTCTTTGTAAGAATCAACTATGCGAGATCCAAGCCCTTTTCTGTAGTATTCCCAATCAATAGGTTCTGGTTCCTGTATCATCCATGAAAAAAATAACTTCGATTAAAAAATAAAAAAGCTAATCACAAGGATAACAATTTTAAGATAAGTTGCAATATATGATACGTCCTCAACTTCAATAGCTGAATGACCCTTCACATTACAGATTTCGACAAAAGTTTTTCATCAACCCCACACCAAACTTCTCAATACCGTTCATCAATAGTATCATCTTATTACAAAATCCGAAAACTTAACATACTTTCAAAACAAGAGAATTTTAATTAGGTGATAAACTGGACTGAGACCATTGCTTGTAAACTAGAACATAAGTCGTCAGCCATCGCACTCAGATTTTTGCGATCCAACCTCAATTGTAACCGATATAGACGTAAGATCACACTAATTATATAATCAATAACAAACTTTTTAAAGGCACACAATTGTCAATATCATGAATTTCTACAGATGTTTTTCATCGAACGTGCTAAAAACGTAACTAATTTCAATAGATTTGAATATTTGATTTGCAACACAACACCACACCAAGCGCAATTAACACCAACCTCATCGAGTAGAAAAGAACAAACATCACTCTAAAAACAGATCTGTATCGCTCAACATTCAACAAACTAACATCAATACATTCAACACCCGTACCTAGATTCAAACTTCACAACCTAAATCCCAATCCAAACGTAATAGATTCACAGAACCCCTAACATCGACACGTATCAAATCAACAGCAGATCCGCATCGCTGAACGCAATAACATCAACAGATTCGATCCGCAAAACATATCAACAGAATCATAAAACATTTGAGCGATTGATTACTATACCTGACTGAATTTGGTCTGGAGAGTGGAGTTGACCTCCTCAAACGCACGACGGAGCGAAGAGAACTCCTTACGAGCTTCATCGGTGACGATCATCTTCGCCATCCCATCCCAATCGATCGAC
This sequence comes from Flaveria trinervia, assembly GCA_025506515.1. Taxonomy (NCBI): domain Eukaryota; kingdom Viridiplantae; phylum Streptophyta; class Magnoliopsida; order Asterales; family Asteraceae; genus Flaveria; species Flaveria trinervia. Next base: position 125,204,045 of record CM046442.1, read on the forward strand.
TTTGAAGCCTTGAAGGCTACATCAGCTACTTTCTTTCCTACACCGCTCATTCTGTGTCGATTTGATGAATGGATTCAGAGTACGCGACTCGTAGATTGCTGCAAAGTGCAAACCCTAACGCTTGTATTCGATTTGGGGGTGTTTCAACTAGGGCTTCTACTCGATTATTGCCACCGTAAAATTAATTTACGTAGATTAACTAACTACACGTGACAACATTACAAAACACGTTTCCTTTTAGTCATATTTTTCTGATTTTTTTTCTTTTTTAAATAATCACATTAACTAATGCTAAGATTATTAAGTTTTTTAAAGTCAAATATTTTTTTATAAATCAAGAGATACATCTTTTCATTAATGTTATTTTTAAAAAATAAATTTTCATAAAACAAACAAAAACTTTTAAAACATCACACCTTTTAAAACATAAAATATATTAAACACAAACGCTTTAAACAGTAAAACTTATAAAAATATTTAAATTTTGAGCTATAATAAGATTTTTTTTTAAATAATATTTTTAAAGCGTTTATTATGAAACAAAATTTTCATTTTATTTATAATTAGTATTAAGCCTTCGCATTGCGAAGAGAGTCGTAAAACCGTGTCAAGTGGCACATCACCGTCATTGATCACCAACACCAAGAAATCCATAAAAACAGAAGGAAAAAAACAAATAAAAAGTAGACGAAAAAACGTTAAATTACGGAAAAAAATATTATTAAATTATCTTTTAGATTAAAATAGTTTTATAAGAGTATTCACATCATGTTTTTTATATCTATCATTATCGTTACACTAAAATTCAATAATTTTTCTCTCTTATTTTTAATTGAATAATATTTTTTCAAAATCTTTATAACATTTTCTTTCTGCTCTACTCATAATAACTTTTACAAATATTAAAAATAATTATAGGGATTAAATAATGATTCCTCAAATATACGGATGAATGCTAACTTTTTCTTTCTCCACCACTTACAATCATTTTTTAAAATATAAGTAATACTTACATAAATATAAGTATCTAGTGTGAATGCTCTAATAAATTAAAAAATACATATTTTCATTAATGTTATTGCTAAAGAAATAAATTTTCATAAAATAAGAAAATTTTCTAAACGACAAACCTTTTAAAAATATAAAATATTTTAAAAATGATTCTTTTAAAAAGTAACTTTTTTATAAATAAAAAATAATTAAAATTTGAGAGTTATAATATGAAAGTATTTAAAAAAATGATATTTTTTAAATGTTTATTTTGAAACAAAGTTTTCATTTTATTTATAAAAAAGGAAGATTTCAATCATATCTTATCTTAAAATTTTATTTTATAATTAAAAAGTTTTCATTTTATTTAATATTTTATATTTAACCCGTATAATATACATATTTATTACTAATAAAGTGTTTATGTTTCCATGACAAGATCGAACAAGGAATCAAATGTCTTATTTTTTTACTGGTTGACACTAGACTGTAAAATCAGATGACACATGAGTGATAAATATAATTAAAAATTATTTTTATGCATCTAAATTAAAACAATTAATAAAAAATTTCAAATTATTTTCGTATATTTATTTAGAACAAATATAATAATACTATTTGATTTGGTATGAGATTTTAAAGAAGAAAAAAATAAAAGAAAACTAAAATTTGGTATGGCTACTGGTCAATTTCACTGGTCCGACTAGTAACCGAGCTGCTTGGGTGGCGCACTCAAGGTGTTTCAAAGGCTGTGCGAGTGTCAAAGCAAGCACTAAACGGCTAACAGAATGCGTTTTTACATTTTTTGAATCACTCTCTTAGAACAAGCACAAAATAAGAAAGAGGTGTCAGACGAAATATAACAGTAATCCGAATAAATAATCAAGCATGCAGTATTGAGTTAAAGTTACAAAGATGAACCTCAAGCTAAACATTTCAGAAAAAAGGAAGATAAACAATCACAACCGTCCAAAAATAAGCAAAACCTGAGGTTTGAATCGACGGCCACGATTAAATCAGAGCAGGGTTGCATTTAAATCTTGTTAAAAGCAACAATATCACAGCTCTGCACATATTCATTAATCGGCTCAACTGTGAGATGCTCTTCGATCAGGGTATCAACAGAAACAAGATCATCAACAATTGTCAACATGATTGTCATCTTCTTTATCCCATAGCCGACTGGAACAAGTTTTGCTACAAATGCAACCACAAGAACAATGTTAGCCTTGTCATAACTATAATTAACTTTTGGCTATCTTGTCATAAATATGATTAAGTTTTGGCTATAGAGCTACCAATTGCTTTTAGTATTCAAAATTGAAGCTCTTGTACTGCAAAAGATTTCTGCCCGAATCACACCAAGTATTTATAGAGATAGCAAGTCAAATGGAATGGGTAACGAATCAAAACATTGTTACTTATTTGTAAACAAATATAGTGCTACTTATGATTCCAAAAACAATATTAATACAATAATAATCTAAATACTTTAATCAAACTAATTTAGGAGTTTAAATCCACTAAAAGATAAGACTATGGACAGGTTTCAGCCTGTTTCACTTGTCCCCCTTTTATCTAATTTTCTTAGAACCCATTTCACTCATTGAGAAAATAAAACACTAGCCAAAATGATCATCAAGTAAATGGGTCAAAATTGACTGAACTTCTAAAAATTGAGTGAAAGTTTTTAATAAGCATGACTGTTGACTTTTGTCCTCCAACATTGAAGACTCTTTAAAACATTTACTCCGAAAGAAACAAAATTGTGTGGGGTGGAGTTGGGGTTGAAACAGACCATTTAGTACAAATTGGAAGGATGCATGGACTGAAGACAGACTGTATGAGTTTAAACCTCTCCGACCCATTTCCCTTCAAGCTAACGTATTTCATTTGACCAGTTTGGGAACTCAAATTAGCCAATCATTAGTAAATGGATACGGACTAACACCTTTGGTGACATGTGATATTTTCATTTATAGAAATAATGCAAAACTAAAATAGCAAACCATACATGCTCCCCAAAGAAGACCGGGCATCTCGACGCTACGAACAGCCTCCTCTAGCTTCTTCATGTCTGTCTCGTCATCCCATGGCTTTACATCCATCAGCACCGATGATTTCCCACCTAAAACAAAGTTTTAATAGATTTCTTCACATGACTAATAAAAGAACAAATAGTCATATCTTAAAGAGAGTGAATTCAATAATACAACTTGTTTGAAGATAACCACGTGTTTATTACATAAAATATCAATAGTTTAACTTTTGTCTTGTTTGTCATAATATCTTTTTTTCTACAGTTGAATCATCAGTCATCAAAAGATGGCTTTTGTCCTGCATGGGTCCTTATGTGGGCTTGCTGTTAAACTTTGTCTCAGTTTGGTCATTCTAAATACCTTATAATGACCCAAACAAGACAGGCCATTTTTTGATGACTTGGGTGTGAAAAGAAATACTGCATATGAAAAAAAGTGAAATTACATTGTAATGTTGTGCCAAAATTAAAAAAAAAACAATACTTGATGCATAAAACACCAGCACATGTTTTAAAAAAATCAAACAAACTCACTTTCTTTCTTCTTTGCAGATGCTTTTGCTTGATCCCTCTCTTCAGCTGCCTTCTTTTCCTCTTCTGTCTCGTCACCAAACAAATCAAGATCATCATCATCCGCATCATCAGCTACAGCTGCAGATTCCTGAAACATACATATGCACCAAAAATCATCAAGTTATTGTATACTAAATGAATAAATAAGTACGTATCACTTGAATCCAAATTGATTACCAGAAACTGGTGTTTTTTACATCAGCTATTTATTTATTTAATGAGTGAATAATTTCTCAATCAAGCTCAACACAGTAATCTGTAAATTGATTGCATGTCTAAAGGGAGATAACTCAGAAGCTTAATGTTGAGCAATGCTAAAGAGTTAAACAGTTAATAGAATAGTATATCCATTAAGAAATTCAAGACCACTTGACAATGTAACAATAGTTGTTTAGTGGTGCAATTTGAAAGAATCAAGGCACCTCTTTCAATTAAACAAGGTTCACAAAACCCCATTCCTCCTTAAAAAAATCCCACCAGTATATTAACCTACAAATGGATGCATACTTGGAAAATTGACAAGAATCATGAATAGGCAAAGAGAAACATGACATGAATCCATGACAAACTGTATTTGAACCTTTATACATATATTGTAGAAACTCCTTAAAAATCCTACATTTTTTTTATATACGGCATGAATCCTACGAAATTAATGTATTTGGCGCAGTGTAAGCACAATTCACCATTCCAAAACACTGACAAATGACAATAAAAGAGATCGTAACACCACAAAAACAAGAATACACACCTTAACAGGAGCAGCTTCAGTAGATGGAGTTTGCGCAGAGATTCCCACCCCAGCAGCTTTACCAGGGAAACTGCATATATTAAATGGATAAAGTAAGTAACAATAGAGCTTAAGCACCATACACAAAATCAGCATAAAGCAGTTGAAAAACAACAACTGAAAGCCATAATCTTTTCTCGAGTTTCAAGATAGAAGAAGGGAAAATAGCATGCCTATTCTCAACCTAAAAAAAGCAAGTGGTCTGCTTCTTTCAGACTTTGAGTTAGAATTAAAAATAAAATTGAGAGTTTTACAATTATATCCTTTCTATTCATAGAAAGCTACTTAAGGTCAATGGTAATTGTCATTATCAAAGGTTCCTACAGCATTATAGGATCTTATTCAACCAATCTTCCAATATTTTTGAAGAACATTTCAATAAATAACACCACATGTCATCCACAATCCAAGAGCATTGAATTATGTCAATCCCACTTTGATCACTATCAAAATACAAACTCTAAGCATCAGGCATCACTTCTAAAGTGTAGCTTCTATTAAGTGCATATTCAAAACTAAAAGCCAACATCTCAAAGTCATTTACATACTTCTATAAACAGACCCAAACACAACTCATGTACAATCCCACAACAAAAAACTACTGACAATTAAACCATATCCATCGCATTTAACAATCAAGTTTAACAGCCGAATGTCCAAATTAATAAACAAAAACCATAATACAAAATCATCAAACAAAATACAAACTTTATAAGTGTATTTCATACAGACCTTGATGCAAGCTTTGAAGCAACACATTCATACCACTGACTGGCACTAGGATACAGATCAGCACTAGGTTTATCCAAAACAGCAGCGTAAACCTTCACATCATCCTTAGTGATCTGATCACTAAATCATCCAAATTCAAGCACAACAATCAGCAACTAAACAACAAAAGAAACAAAATCAGCAAATTAAACGGTGCAAACGGATGCAATAGTGTGATACCGACCCAGAGATGTAGGTTTTCCCCGATAAGAAAGCTTCGAGCGATTTGAGGCCTGATTCGGTGTGCAGATCGGAGAAAGTGACAGCCATTTGAGTGGATTTTGAGTGTATAGATCGTTGAGATTGAAAGTGTGACGGCAAGAAGATGTTAGCATGAAGAAGTGTGAAGATATTTATATTTAGAATGGGATTTGTGAGACAAAAACCCTAGATCCGATGAAGCATAATTCTTAGATGCCTTTTGTTACTAGACTTGATATGATATTATTATTCATGCTTATGGTACAAGTGATTGTTGCACTAACGTCTCTTTCTCTCGTTCTTTATTTGATTTTCTCGGCTTTGATTTTCTTCACACGGATGCTCTCCAGAGTTGTTGTCGGTGATGACATGCCCCGGGCTCCCGGTTGTTGTTCGTCCACTGGTGTATAGGATGGTTGTTTGCTCCCCGGTTCCTTTAGTTTATTTGGCTCTCTCTACATTTCGGTGTGGTCATTGTTGGTGGTCTGTCCCCATCTTGTGCTTGATGTTGATGGTGGTAGTAGTAATGATGGTTAGGTATATTGGATTTATGGCTGATAAGGCTTGACTTTTTGTGTTGTTTGTGATGGGGGCATCAGCTATAGACCTAGTGTCGGCTCGGTGTCCTCTTTGGATTTGAAGTAGAGCAGGTGGTTGTCTTTAACCGGTCAAAGGTGACGACGATGATGGTGCAATTTGATTGTTACCCCTTGTTGTCATGTATTTTCAATACTTATTTAGGATTTTTGGATCAACATTTGTGAACATTTTGTTTGGTCACTGGCTATTAGTGATGATTGTGCATGCTTGTAGCTTTGATGGCTTCACCATTAAGCCCTAATTACCCTTGGTCGGATTTAACATGACTGATTACCCTTGATGACTATTGTTAATAGATGGAAATATTGGAAGGTTCGTAGTGTTGACGATGATGAGGATTACCTCATTTAAGACATTGTGGTTAGTTCTTATGCGATGATGCTTTTGTTCATTTGATGTTAATCAACGGTTTTAGGGTTCATTTTTTTGATTTTCCATTGTTGATGGTAAATGTTTTGATTGTTTGGATAAATGTTGTGTCAGTAATGACGAAGCTTGCCTCATATGAGATCGATTTTGGTTAGGTATATGGTTATATTGATGCTAGAGATGTCAATGATGACGAGCCATTGCTTATCTAAGATTAACATGTCTTAAATCCTTAATTGTGTTATTAGACTAATGGTTTTGTTAGGTATGTTGGTGTTTTAGTGTATAAGTGTGGTGAACTCTGACGGCTATGATACATAATTGGAGTGATATCAGTTGCTTATGCGATACTACCATTTATGGTTTTAGTAGTCACAACTGAGCATCGGCTCTGAGCCCAAGCTAACATTATGGTGATTGAAAATGTCACACCCCAACCTTGACGGCCGAAACGTCGAGATGTGAGGGTTAAGATTGTTCACAACCACATAACGCTATAATTAAAAGTAAATATTAAAATTATAAGTTTCAAAAGGAAATTCAAACATAAGTCTCAAACGTGAAGTAAGTTCAAACATAAATCAAAACATAACATAACATTTTATTTATTAAACTAGGTCCAAATCCTAGTTTTATTGCAAGCTTCAAAGTCCACTTTAAACTTGGGGATTTCCTGAAACATGATAAAAATAAAAGGTCAACTATAAATAGTTTGTGAGTTTCCAAGGTTTTCATACATAATATGATAAAGTTACAAGTAGCAATTCATGTCATAGGTCATAAGTTAGTAAGGTTATAGAACACATATCGTTACAACCAAACCTCGACTTGATTACAAGCATATAAGATTGGCTAAGTGTATTTGGTTCCCATGATGAACAAGCATACGTCACCAGGAGTCAGCAATACATCGACTTTAGCACCAAATAGGCTTGTCAGGCCCAAAGATCTAAGACGTCGCCAGACTAGCAATAGTTAATGATTGTAAACAAACTATGTATCTCATATAATCACTTACAACACACAAATAACCATGACAAAATATAAAGATAAATTGCAAGTGCTTTACAAGTCTCAAATGTTTATAAGTGTATGATGTATAAGTATAATGTTTCACCCCAAAATAGTGTGAAATAAAGTAAAAAGGGGCCAAGTAAACTCACATGATCAATAAGTATACTATGATGATTAATAAGAACAATAATAAACGTCGTTCCAAGATGAACGTCACAAGAAACCTATATATATATTATAAGATTTAGGTCAATAATAAGGTTAATGACATAACGAAAACCAGGGTTCCAATATAAATTTGGAGTTTTTATAAATAAGGTTATTTGTCGACCGCGTAAACATATATTCGAATACAACGAAGAAAACTTAATTAATTCTTTTAAATTAACCCTTATAATGATTTAATCATCAAATGTAAATTAAATTTTATCATCAACCTAATTAATCTAAAATTAAAGATAATATATAAACCAAATAACAATTTAGTGATTTCAACTATTTAAAGTTTGTTTTTATAAAAATAACTAATTATAACATTTTCTAGTATAAAACAAATTTATTAGGGAGATTAAAGCAATAAATTAATAGAAAATACTAGATAACTTCTAAAATAAACAAACTTTATAAAACCAATTTTTATAATTTTTTAGAAATTTTTATATAGCCTTTTTAAAGGCTAAAACCTTTTTTTTAAATGGCATGAGGGTGCCGGGGTTCGAACCCGGGACCTCATGGATGGAATGCAACGTGCTGACCAATGAACCAAGGCTTCCAGCCGCGATTGTAACCCAATTTTAAATCTTAAAACCATTGTCAATAAAAACCCCCAATCCCCATATAAACCCTAGAATCATTTAACCCCAAATCGAACCCCGAATCGTTGGTATCAATCGAATTAAGTTTAGGGGTATTGTTACCCATATGAATTCGATTATAGTGATGAATTCAATTACCCGATTGGATTTCGAATCAATGCCAAGAACAACCAAGAACAAATCGTGGCCATGAGTGCAGAAGGTCGAGTAATCTTCAACGATATTCAAATCAAAGGTGTAGATAGCTTCGTGTGATGGTCTAAACTCAAAGCCCTCTGTAAATTTTGATTCTTGAACACCAAAGGGTGGTGTTCGACTAGCCGCAACCTCACGATGAAGGTGGAGCTTGTTTGAGCTGTTTGGTTGTGTTTCGAATGAAATTAGATTGTGTAGGAGTTTAGTTTCAGTTAGGCGATCATGTATGTGAGTTTAATTTGATTGTTATGACTTGTTAATACTCGAACAATCATATGATTAAGGTCGCCGGTTACACGACGGTTTGACTTGTAATGGATGCTTTAATCACACCGGGTACATGCATTTAAGGTCACGAACGAGTTCGGAACGGTTCGCATGGATTCGGATCAACAAAACGGTTGATTTAGACCTCGCCGGTGGTCGACCGACGGTGGCCGGAAAGCCATCGGATTTGCGAAGTGAGAAAGAGATTTTGGATTTCAATTTACACATTGGCCCCCTCAAGTTTAGAGTAGTTATCATTTTATGTTTAAACTTAGATTTTAACTTTCAAAATTGGCCAAATAACCCTCTGGACTTAAATTAATCTTTAAGTTTTAAATATTTTATGACTTATTATTATTATTATTATTATTATTATTATTATTGTTGTTATTATTATTATTATTATCATTATAGTTGTTATTATTAGTATTATTATCTATGACTTGTATCATTATTACTATTATTAATATTAACATAATTAATATTATTTGGTATTTTTATTTTTAACTTTCTTACATTAATAACCAAAGAGAATAAACATAAATAACACATGAGTTTCATAATTGTCAATAACGACCCTTATAAGAATAAACGAAGTTAACGTTTAGTTAACAAAAATACGAGATGTTACAGAAAATATTTATCTTCAACCATCACACATGCAATGTGCGTTAATGGAACCTAGCAGTTAGTTTTAACTATGCTAGTATTTTACTAGGCGTGTGTTGTTGTAGTATTGTATGCAGCGTGATAAATTATGAAATAGATTTTAAATTATGGCTTGGTTTTTAATTGAGACTGTTCGGTTTAGATTGGTTCTATATTAATTTTTATTCTATTATCAAGAGCAGGGCCTGCCCCGATAAGTTTCAATATACATTTGGTCCGTGTCAAGAACAAAAAATGGGCCATTATAACACAACGTATAAAAAGGTCTAAACCGAATGAGGTGTATATAAAAAATTATAATATGACGATAATTTTTATAACAATAAACAAAACAAAAGTATTGTAGCAAAATAATATAAACATTCAACAAATAAAAAATCCGAAGACAAAATTAAAGAATCAATTTCATACCTTAGTGAGTTTTTTATTTGAGAATTGATATTGTGAGGTTTGGGATTTAAAAAGTGGATATCCATAGCTTCATGTCTCTGTTCAAAAATGAGATCAAAGTGCTAAGGTTGATCGGTCTTCTTATTTTTAGGTATTGTTATATTAAACTGGATTTAGATTGGGTAAATGAATTTAAGCTAAACTATTTAAAATGTTAACGTTACGCTATTTTTAAACATTAATAAGTTTTATGATAAGGTTTAATAGCCTAAAATAATTAATCTGTTGTTTGGTTTGTTGATAGATTTATTAATAGAATAATATCTTTTACACATATATATAATATAAAAAGTTTTAGGCTCCTGAAAAGATTGGGCGTTAAACGGTCGTTCACACCACCTCCAGGCCCGCAAATCAAGAGACACCAATATTAAAGAAAAACAACTAACTGATGCGAACACCCTTGCCCCAAAACATCGCAATAGGCAGCTAACTCACATATCTAAACCATGCCAAACGGTAAGGTTTGATATTAGTTATGCTGCAAAGAAAATATCACCAGTTATTTGATTTTAACAACAATATATTTTTTTTATCAAAAACGGGTTAAAGAACTAAAGTGTAGCATTTGTTTAAGTAGTAGATATCATTAGTTCTTTATTAGTCATTATTCGAGCAGACAATTGTTTGTATGGTCAATAGTTCACATCAATAGTTAGTAGTTGATCTTGTTAGTCTTTTACATCATTTTTTTGATCTGTCTGTTATTTGAGGGAGCTCTTTTAATGGGTTTACATAAACTCCAAATACTAATTGTTCATTACATCAATTGTTGTTGAGGCCCCTTGCTCAATTTAGATTATGATCAAATTGTGTTGGATGAACAAGGTTAGGAGTATGCATAAATATGCAGGGACTCACGGTGAAACAAAATGAGAAACCAAAAAACACACACAAACACACTATATTCACACATATGATGCCAATACATATGGTGGGTATTCATACCTAGTGTTTGGAAGGTTAAAATAACCGTCATTCTAACTACCTTAACTACTAATTAACATATTCAGTGCCGGCCCAATGGGTAGGATTTTTATAAAAAGTTTCATATATATTATAAGTTGGGTTTTTGTTGGGCTATGCATTTGTTTAGAATAGGCCGTCGATTCAGAACGTATGTAATTGTTATTGTTGATAGCTCGCATGCTCGACCGGGTAGCAATAACGACGATTTAACTTTGATTTTCTTCCAGAACGATTTTTGTACTCTGCTCACTATTGCTCCGATTGAGCATTATGTTGTTCTTTATGTATTTCTACTCCTAGTTTCGATTTATATATTCAATTAATATTGTCTCGGTGTATAGAAATTCTATTGTATTTTTGCTACTTGAAATGTTAGGCCTGATTTTTGTTGTGCCCCTTGGTTTCTCATATTTTAATTGCTTGAGAGTTGTTTCTTGTTCTTTTTGTTGATCTTTGTATATTAAAATTTTATTTGTGTTCTGTTATAGCTTTTAGGGATTTGATATGTAAGTTGGCTGTTTATTTTTAATTGTGTGCTAGGGATAATCTTTTAGATTCAGCTTATAAAACTATTTAAAGTTTGTGTTCTTGTTCCTTCTTCTAATATCTTGACACAAATGTTGGATGTCAGTTCATTTGGAAAACAATGGTTCTAACAAATGTTGATGGGTGTAAGATAGCACCAAGGAAAAATATTTATTGTTTACGATGTGTCTTGTGTGTGTATAGGTATACCATCTCTGCAAATTTATTATTGAATTTAATCAATAAGTTTGCAACTAACTAAAACATCAAGTGATTATACTGATATTATTTATAATTTGTTAGGAGTGGTGGATTGTTATATTAAAACCAAATTGAGAACTATAAAGGAAAATGAATCATTGATTCTGCAGAACTGAGTACACAACTTGAGAATCATTCATTTCATTCGTTCTTATGTAATAAATGTATGTTTATATGAATACATAATGGTACTGTAGGATCATTGATATGTCAGGGGTTGAGAAATAAACCATTTTTTTGTGATGAACTGTGTTTGATTTGAAAAAAACAGAGGCAACTACAAGATTATTGGAGATGCATAAGATGGTAATCAAGAATTAAAAACATATGAAACTAGTGATATGAACTTTTGGTATTAATACATCCTTTTGTTGGTAGTTCAACTCTCATGGTCTTATTAATGGCTTCTTATCTCAGGTTTGTCTATTGCTCTTAATCTCTTTATGATTAAGCCATTGTTTGTTGTTATTACGCTTGCTACCTTGATGTTGCATGCTTGCATTATTTGTCATAACCATGTATTAACATTCCTGACTTTTATGATGTAGAAGCTTTGTGTAAAGAAATACACATGAGAAACTTCTGTCTAGTTGATTATAATTCCTTTTAGGTTATCTTTTATTTGAACGGTTAGAAATAAACATAATTCGAACCAACATAACATATGCTCATGTTAAATCAAAATTATTATTTTGTAGTTCATAAGGGAAAAAGAGTAATCCAAGATTACGTAGTTCAAAAGGGGAAAAGAGTAAAACTAAGGCCCCAAATTTTTTACTTCGTTTGGGGTCCCCAAAATAGTTGAGTCGGCCCTGAACATATTTAATATGTATTTCGACTTTTTGGTTTGACTTTTTTAATTTCTTGATTATTAACTTTCCAACAATTGTAAGACTACAATAATCAGATTCTTTTGTACCAAATAACTATTTAATCTGTATTTAATATGTATTTAATCTGTATTTTGATTTTTCTGTTAAATTAATGTAATATGACCAAAATACCCTTTTACAGAACTATTTATGCAAGTAAAAACTTAAACTTTAGGGACTAAAGATGTCATTTTAAAAGAATTTAAAAAAATACTTAAAACTAGTATTAAGCCCCCCACTTTGCAACGGGGGTGTAAAATCATGTCAAGTAGTACCAATAGCACACCACCGTCAGTGATCACCAACACCGAAAAAACTCGTTTTAAAAAGGAAAAATAAAAAACAAAAAAAAACCCGGAACATATACGTAAAAATATTGAACCGCGTATGTGAAACGTAAAATATATAAATTAAAAAGTAAATCGATCAAGGACCAACGCATTGCAACGGATCCGTTAAACGGGAAATAGTAATCGTAAAAATGTTGAACCACATACCCATGTTGCGGGTATTAATTGCCAAAATTTAGACCGAACATAAAATATAAATTTTGTAAAATATAAAAAATATAGGGACTGAAGTTAAAAGTAAAAAAATTAATGGTTTGAATTACAAAAAACATAAAAATATTTGGTTAAAATGCAAAAAGTTAAAGATTTAAACAAAAACAAAAGAATAATTAATATGCCACATAACACTCTCATTTTACTCCTCAAAAAAAAAACTTTCCGCTTAAATTAATATATTATTTAAGTCAAGTTTTTATTTTAAGAAACTAAATTAATAGTTATAAATATTTTGTTTTGTAATTATTTTTTTATATTATCAACTTAAGTGTGTAATCATATTGTTTTAAACTATACATATTTTAATAGCCAAATCAGATTCAATTTAAAAAATAAAGAGAAAAAAATATTATTGATATGCATTATACATTTTAGTTTACTTTGATTTTAATACAACTGATTTTTAATTTTAATGAGTCAACTGTATTGTTATATTATTCAAAAAAATATTTGAATATTTATAACTTATAAATGTAACTTTTTACTTTTCATTGTTATTGTAATACATAACTTAATCATAAGAAATATTAATACATTTAAGAATATTATGTAAATTTTATATTTTCAACCCGTGTATTATAACTTTACAAGGTTTACTAAATCTAATCCGTATACATATAATTAGTTCTTTAAAATAGCACTAAAGTTGTTTAGGCTCTTTTTTAAACCATTAGTTGTTGACCTTATTATACAAAAGAATATAATTTAGAATCTACTACTCCGATCCTCCGCAATGCGCAACTCAGTATGTTATAGTTTAATAATTCACATAATAATTTCTTCTCATCATATTGTTATCATTTTCAGTTTTAGCATTTCTCCATGTCTCCACTAAATCTCATGTTTACTGCACATAAAAGTGCTCTTGATTTGTGGATAATATATCTTCGATGTTTACAGCTAGAATTAGTAAAAAAAAACCGGTTCGGCCAAAAAAACCGGAACCGGTTTGAGGCTCAAACCGGTTCCAAACCGGCCTCGAACCGCCGGTTCTTAAGCGGTTTTCCCGTTCCAAACTACAAACCGGTGTCAACCCGAACCGGTTTTCAAACCGGTTCCAAACCGGTTCTTCAACCCGGTTTTGGTAAGTTTAATAGCCTTTCATAATAGTTTGGTAAGTCGGGGAAAGACAAATTTTTACCATCCATCGGGTTGAGCCATCATCGAAGAAGTAACAAAAATGCTTCAAGTTTTTAAAAATGCAACTACATGTCTTTCTGGAGTTTATTACCCAACGAGTCCGTTGGTACTACACCAAATTTATTTAATGACTTCAAAATTAAATGAATTGTCGTGTAGGGGTAGACCTTATTCCGATATGATACCCCCAATGAAAGAAAAACTTAAAAAATATTTTGAAGAAATGCCTCCCGTTATTACATGTGCCGCTGCTTTAAACCCTTGTTTAAATTTGTCGGGGGTTGAAACTTTACTTGATAAAATTACTTTTAATTTGGATTTAGAAGTTGGTAAACCAATGTATAGTAAAACTTTAAAAGCTACTTTCAAGAAACAATTACAATAAATGTATGATGTTTATTTGTTAAAATACGAAGAAACATCACAAATCCATGATGCTTTAAGGCATGCGGCAAATGCCGAATGTTCGAATGATCCAATGTTTGATTTATATAATACTTTAAGGAATGAATATAATAAACGTCAACGTGGTAACACTCCGAGTAGTGAACTCGGGAGGTATGGTCTTATAAACTTTTTATCGACCATGACTTCACATGAATTTAAAAATTTTGACTTGTTGGCTTGGTGGAAAGGTAAGGAAGATCAATTTCCCATCCTATCCACCATGGCCCGAGATTTACCAACCGTCCAAGCTTCTACGGTAGCTTCGGAATCTGCTTTTTCTGTTAGTGGCAGTGTTATATCAATAAGACGAACTCGACTCACTCCACAAGCAGTTGAAATGTCAATTTGTTTGAAAGATTATTTGGATGCCGCGGAAAGAGTACAAGAAAAACGATCGCTTGAAGGAGAACTGGAATACGAAGCAGAATTATACGAGGACGAGGTAGAGAGCGGATTGACACAATGAACGACTGATGATAAAGCGGCATATGATGACTACCTTCGTAACAGTTCCGGTTCTGGTGGCGAGGAATAAACGTACAAGTATAATACGAACGAATAAACGACTATCTTAAATGTTTAGTTTGAAATGTTTAAATTATTTAAATGTTTTAAATGTTATAAATTATTAAAATGTTTAAATTGTTTATAAATGATATAAATTGTTTATAAATGTTATAAATTGTTAAAATGCTTAAATTGTTTATAAATGTTAATAAATAGTATATATATATATGTTTATAAATGTTATAAATTGTTTAAATGTTTAAATCGTTTAAATGTTTAAATCGTTTAAATGTTTAAATTATATAAATTGTTTTAATTATATAAATGTTATAAATTGTTTAAATTATATAAATGTTATAAATATTTATGTTTTAATTAAAAGTTAAAAAAAACCCGTTTGGGCCCGAACCGGTTCCAAACCGACCCAAACCGATTTGATAGGTTTGGGTTTTTATGGTTTGAAACCGGTTTGAACCCGAACCGGTTTGGGGCCAAACCGGTTTTGACCGAGTTTGACCAAACCGGTTTCGGTTTGGGACCCGAACCGGTTTGGGGCCCGAAACGGTTTGTACACCACTATTAACAGCTAATAGATTCTAAAAAAACAGCAAATACCTTATCGATCAGAAGCTTATATCACTTAACATATATTATTAGCCCCTATCTTGATTTTGTTACGTGAATAATTATATGGGATGTAATGCAATGTTTAATGTACATGTATTAGTAGATGTGACAAACAGAAGTTTTAATCTTACGTTATGTTTGTTTTAATTATATATTTTATTATATCTTTATTAAATGGTTCCTTTAGAAAACACATTAAATAATTTGTGTTGTGTTATCTTTATATTGCGGGAACACTTGTATTTTTTTGGTTTTTCAAGTTCTTTTGTAGAGCTAGGGTTCAGACAGCAAACTATTTTTCTCTACTAAACAAGTAATTTTTTTGAATGTTTTCATAACCGAATCAGACATGTTACTGGTTTGGTGGTCAGACCGGATTTAAGAACTGGATTACGTCATAAGTATACATATAGTATTATATATATATATATTTATATATAAAACTGAACTATATTTTTATATTTATCACACTAATTTATGGTTCAACACTCTGTTTTTACCAATTAAAATCCAAATGAGTCGATGCAAACCGGACCGCTCCAAAATGAGTCCAACACACTAAATTATGATTCGGGACAAACCGGCCGGTCGAACCCCTCCAAAACGAGTCAATGCAAACCGGACTGGGCACGCCACCTATCCGTTTCCCGATCGAACCGGTTGGACTGACAGACTCGATCCGGTCTCAACAACACTGGTTATATATGCAATATCAGGACCACCGTATGTCATTTACCTTTTTGGAAACAGGGATTTTGCTTCAAAAAGTTAGCCCAAATTGAGAATTTTATAATCCAGAAAACCAATTTTTTATATACAAATGTCTAAGAAAAATGTAATCATCTATAGGCCTTGCTTGCTTACTATAAACTGACATCGTAGAAGAATAAAACTCATTATAACGTCCATCTTTTATTTAAAACCTCGAATCAAAACCGTTTAATTCGTGTAGTGACTTGCTTTTCAAATTGATATAAAAAACTTTTGCATACTTGGAGGCTCGATGTGATGAATTGAGATGAATATTGATGGTTTTTAGTTAAAGGACTTGATGCCCATTTTATACGGAAATTTGATTGTTCGCGCACACACATATATGCGGTGTGTTGTACAAATTGATATGGATATCTTTTTATTTTTTAGTATTTGATGGACTGACAGACCTAATAAGAAATAATTACATCGTTTATAAGAATATTTTGATTAATAGTGTGTAGTCTAGATTAAGACTATTTGCAAGTGGTTTAGTAAATAGTACCGTTTACATTTATGTCCATATTTAAATTTCTACTCTTGAACCTATATGCTTCATGAGTTAAAATATACAATTATGTTTGATGTCACACAAAACTATGTGCAGTTGTCTCACATAATCGTGTGCTTTTAAGTTGTAAAATGAGTTTTATTTTTTCACAAAGATAAACGACTATACAAGATTTAATATTTTGTATATTTTATTGTTTATTATAGAGGGCAATTGACCATATTCATGGTACACGACTAAGTTGGGAATTCATATTGAATATTAACGCCATCAAAGGCCCATCTTCTTACAAAATTATATGACGATGTAATTGTAATATTGTATGTCACATCGTCGTGGCCTTAATTAATAGTCAAAATTGGTTTCATATGGGCTGAACTATCAGTCATTTTGCCAATGGTATGAAAATATTAAATTAACTTAAAAAATCATTGGAATTGAGCAAACGAGATAAATGTTTGTTTTTTAATATATTGGCCATATATTTTTAGTAATTGTATTTAAAAATAAAATCTTGTATTTAAAAATAAAATCTTTTAATATATTGGCCACATATTTTTAATAATTGTATTTAAAAATAAAATTATAATTAAGATTAACAACAAAGTTCTATATTTTTGCTTTTTGACCACAAAAGTTTATTTTTATGTTTTTGACTTCAGACATTGGTATCGGTATTTGATATTATCGGAACCGGTATCGGTATATGCTTTTGTGGTTTCCGATTAGCAGACCTGACAACGAAGAAAGTCACGATCGCGTAAGACATGAAAAAACAACCAAACTCTTGTGTTTATATTTTTGTTTTTCGACCACAAAGTTTATTTTTTTGTTTTTGGCATCAAACATTGGTATTGGAATTCGATATTATCAGAACCGGTATCGGTATACATTTTTGTGGTTTCTGATTAGCCGACCCGAACACAAAGAAAGTCACGGTCGCGTAAGACAGGATAAAATAACCAAACTCCCGCGCGCGTAACGCGGGAGAAAACACTAGTTAACTTCAAAAATGATTTTGGATAGGGTTTTGATCAGAATTTGCACCCAGTTTGTTTGTAAATAATTTATAATATAAGTTTCTTAAATGTTTCGGAGATAGAAATGTAATATCATTTGATGGAAAACCAAAATGTTATGAGATCTGGTCACGTAAGTTGTGATGATTTTATACTAGAAAATTTTGAAGTATTGTTGTGAAGTAAAATATTTTATAGAAAACCATTATATAAGTTTATTTTTAATGTTGAAAGAGTTGCAACAAATACATGTGTTGGATTCGAATTCTAGTTTTTGAATTGCTTGGATGGGGATGAAGGCATGTAGATGGTGGTTGTTTAGAGTTTTATTGAGGTGAATTTTATGGGGATGAAGAAGATATAGAAATTTGATCATGAAGAAAATTATTGGAAATTATCAAATAAATAAGTTAAATGGTCTTTTTCAAAACGTATTATCAGTTTATAATAAATTTCAATATTATTATTTTAAATCAAATTGATATTGTCATTTTTATATTCTAGTGAAGAAAATTCAAATTGAAACTAAGAAGTAACTAATCCATCGTGTAGAATAATTCATTGCATAATTTGCATTGCATATTTCGCAGAGATCTCTATACTACTTATCTGTAACGGATTACGACTTCAATGATTTAGTGGTAAAGTCTTTATTTTATTCATCGACGATATCTTTTTTACCCATATCAAATTTTCTCATGGATCTTCACCGACGGATTACTAAAAGCAATCTATAGGTGAAAATTATCTGAATTCTAGTATAGTTTTTTGTGACACGAGAAGTTGTTTTAATAATTTTTTTTAGAACAGTTTCTTATTTATTAATATATTTTAGTAATTTTCTAATTAAACAATATCTTTCATTGCATCAATCAATCATACCGTTAGATATGGCCTTCAATCAATTCATCATGACCAAATACTTTTGAACTAGAGAATTGACTCAAAGACTTATAAAGCCATTTAAAACTTTAATTCTATTTGAGTGCAAATTTTGCATAACTTGTTTGACGGGAATTTTATATATGAAATCTTGTTTTTTTATTAAATAGAAACGAATATTAATATGTTATTATATCATGGGAACTAAAGTTGACTCATGAACATTGGCCTCTATATATATGATTAGATCTCAAAGGAAATATTTCATAAGCCTAAAGTTATGGCATCAAAGTTTATACTACTCGGTTTACTCATAAATCTTCTCGTGCTTACAGGTTTCTGATTTGTCTTTTTTTCATTTTATCTAGGTTATCATGTAGTACGTTAATTTAATACCGATCGTATTCTTAAAGAATGTCGGATGTTAAATATTATCTAACGATTTTTATGCGATATATGCATATTACATATGTGTAACGTACTAATGTGTATTGTAAGCATGCATCATTTTTGTCATTGCAAAATTTACACAACCAAGTCAGTCGTTGAACCTTAAAACAGTAAAACATGTCGGACCGGCAGACCTACACAACCATGTCGGTTTGGTTTGTCGTTTCTCTAAATCATAGTCATTTAGAAAACGAGTTAACTTGAACATTAACTGTTTGTTAATATGTCAATGGTGTAGTTTACACTAGTATTTTTGATAATATAAAGTTATATATGTGTTACATTGTTACTGATATTATTTTTATTTTTATATTGTACAAATTAAACAGATGCAGAATCGATTGGCGTGTGCAACGGTCGAATTGGTAACAATTTGCCACTCGAACAAGATGTGGTAACGCTTTACAAAAACAACGACATAACCAGGATGCGAATCTATGAACCAAACCGAGCTACTCTCGAAGCGCTTCGTGGCACCAATATCGAGCTCATGATGGATGTATCTAACGACGCCCTCCCATCGCTCACCGATAAAGATGCTGCAAAGAATTGGGTCCAAGACAATATCGTAAGTTACTCCGATGTCAACTTAAATACATCGTGGTTGGAAACGAAGTTGATCCAGACAAAGAAAGCGGTCAATACGTAGATTCCGTACTCCCCGCCATGCGAAATATCCACGACGCCATTAAAGATGCGAACCTAGGCGACCGAATTAAGGTGTCGACCGCGACGTACACCGGGCTTTTGGAGAACACTTACCCACCAAGCAATGGTGCATTTAAACCCAATGTGCAAGGGTTTATTGAGCCAATAGTTAGATTTCTAGCAGAAAACAACTTACCTATGCTAGCCAATATCTACCCCTACTTTGGTTACCTTGGTGACCCCAACTCAAATCTCCCATATGCATTATTTGCACCTAATTCACCGGTGTTTGATCCAAATAACGGTTTGTCTTATTCCAACCTTTTTGATGCCATGTTAGACGCGCATTACGCGGCTCAAAAGCGTGTTGGTGGGGAAAATATCAAGATCGTCGTGTCAGAGAGTGGATGGCCGTCAGAGGGCGGTCGTGAGGCGACAGTAGAGAACGCTGGAACGTACTATAAGAGGTTGATTGAGCATGTCCGAGGGGCGACAGGCACGCCTGCGAATCAAGGAAGATCGATCGAGACGTATTTGTTTGCGATGTTTGATGAGAACCAAAAAGGTGGTGAAGAGACGGAAAAACATTTTGGGATTTTTACTCCGGATCAACGACTTAAGTATGATGGGTTGAGCTTCAATTAGAAGGCTTGACGTTTATTAAATTTGTTAAAATAAAGTGATATGTTGTTGCTTGATAATAAGTTAATAACGGGATAATGCCCTTTATTACTCATAAAGTCATAATCTATGATAGATACTCAAAAGCATAATATTTGTGGTTTTGTAGTACATGTTTTCTGGAAGATTCGTTTAATATATAAACGATTTCAAGTAAAAAATGAGATATTGGTTAAAGCGGTAATTAAATAGATCTTGAAGAGAAAATCCTTTCATCATAACTCATTATTAGTTTCTGACTTGGTTAATATGTTTAATTACAAGATTCTATGTATGTGTGTTTTAGAGTTGTTTTATCCAAGTGAATTTGATGTGTCGCGCATTTAAGTTTAGATATGAAACCTTTTTAAATTCATGTCATTTTGTTTAACTCGTCAAAACCATAACATTTTACTTTAAATATTTACAAACTGGTTTTTATGTTTTAACAATCTACATAGAATTCATTTGTGTTTAAAACTGTTTTTTCTTATTACGTCTTTTGATTGTGTGAACTTAAAGTACAGAATTTTAAGTCCATGGTATATTATGATAAGGATTTTGATATATATTAATTAGTTACATTGTAGTTTTAAGGGTTTTACACTTTGTGATAAGGTTATGACCATTCTCATTTCCCTTAACATAAACATATACATGTCCTTTGTTCAATTTCAAATTTCATCATCCTAAGCCCATCAATCCAAAACACATCGAAAAAAATAAATTATAAGTTCTAACTCAGTTTTTAATTGTTATATGGTTTGGTTTGATTTTTTATTCTATTTATCAAGAGACACTAGTATTAAAGAAAAGAAAACAAGTTTATCAGACTCGTTAATCGGTCTGCAACACTCTCACGTTTAAACGTTGCAAGAGCCAACCGACTCACGGATCTACACCAGACCAATCACTTACATTGAAATCACGACCAACCTTTTTTGATTATCGTCATAAACTAGCCATTAAAAGTTTACCAATGTTAAAACATTCAAAGTGGAATCCTTAAAATTATGTAAGTGTATTTTTTATATGATATGAAATGGTTTTAAGTGGTTGTGAGTGAATAAGAAAGCAAATGTTACTGTTAATCGGTATATTTAAAGAATCACTGTTTAATCTCTACAATTATTTAAATATTTTGAAAATAATTGTAAGTAATGATAAATATTATAAAATTATTATAACATTGAAATTTTTTTTAAAAATAATAACTTTTAATGTATTATTATTGATTATGTTAACCCTATTTTGCCACCTAAAAAAGCAAACCTTCTAAAAGTTAACTCTATTCTAAATAAACCCTAGCTCCGTCGATCTCCGCCGTAGGAAGCCGCAGCTCCGTCGTGTCGACGGCAAAGATAACCTCCGGCGGTACATAAACTCAAAACAATGGCGAACGCTGCTGACGTGGATGCGTTGGATTTTGAGCCCGATGACGATGATCTCATGGACGATGACGGTGCTGTTGACGTAGATGCATCGTCTCCTAGGGCTTCTTCTCACATGCCTAAGCTTAAATCCGCCATCACCGGTGGATCCTTCGCCGATGCACCTAAGAAAACCAAAGGCCGTGGTTTCCGTGAAGAAACCGATGCCGATCGTAACGTTCGTATGTCCGGTCGCTTTGATTCGCTTGATTCCGATGGCGGTCCTGGTCCTGAACGATGTAAGTTGTGGATATATGTGCTCTTTTGCGTTATTACGTTGTGTTTGTGTTGCAGTTGCAGTTGATTTGGACATATGGTAGGTGTAGGTTAATGGTTGGATATCTGTTAGGGGTTGTGTGTGTTTACTGTTCATAGGCGTGTTGATTTATATCATAGGTTTAATTGTTAGGGTTTTGAGGTTGTTTTTGGAAATTAATAGTGTTTGTGATGATAGTTTTAAAGGGGTGTTGCTAATTTGTTATTGTGGAAATTTAATTGGGGATAGTGTGATTTGTCACACTCATATAGTCATATTGGCACAATTTGTGAGAGGCTTCTGAAGAGAACTATGATTCAGCAAAGAGTATGCTCACATTTGAAGGTGGAAGGTGATTGAGCCACATCTCTAATTGGTATAATAACCCTAAATCATTGTTCGTGATATTGTAAGTGTATTAGGGCAATATAATAGGTGGTGGTGTAACTACAGAAGTGTTTTTGGATGCTTCAGACTAATTTTTCATGTTAGGGGAAATAATGTGGAAAACTTTTAATTCAATTAATTTCTTTCTAAGTGTACTCTAATTGAAATTAGTAGCTATGTCAAACACCTTTCTGTATTTTATTGAATTTATGTCTTGCAAGCGGCATAAATCTCTACCTCTAAGCTTCAATGAATATAGCTGATTTTTCACAGTCAAACTCTCTTATTGTATGGTGACGTGAACATTTTTCTAACTTCACTTACATGATGTTGTTTGAGACTTGCAAGCATACTCTTCTGTGAATAGTATCAGTTTGTTCTTGTCACACTAGTACTGCCTTTGTGTAGGCTTTTATATCTTTGTTTTATAGTTTTTATTTGTGCTATATCTTTTATTGGAAGCATGTTTAATATCGAGTCTACATGGCATATTTACTAACCAGTACTACATAAATTGTAAAAGAAGAGCTTTTGTTTGTAATAAATCTAATAACAATATGAGTTTTTGCAGCAATTGAAGGGTGGATTATTCTGGTAACTGGGGTACATGAAGAAGCCCAAGAGGACGACCTACAAAATGCATTTGGGGAGTTTGGGGAAATTAAGAATTTACATCTGAATCTTGATCGCCGGACTGGTTTTGTTAAGGTAAAGTTATATTACAATTGTTTTTCCTATAGACGTATACTGATTATGAATAAGTAGCTTTTCACAGTTCCCCTATAGTCAAAAGATGTTGATTTTAGTTATGATGGGCTTACATGGCTGTGAAATCCATAATGTTATAATATAAAGCTGCTGCTGAACTAGTTACTAAAATTTAAAATCAAGAAAGTTGGAAAAAGATAAATTAGAAGAGAGAAACCATTTTATCCTATTGTATATAAAATATATTTGTAGGTCTCCTACAAACCTGCTATTTGTTATTTAGCCCTTATGTCTTAGATTAGAAGTTTTTCCTAGTATTTTGAGAATTTGTTCTCAGCGTTTCAAGAAGTTTATTATATGCATTTGCTTTACTTGTATTACATCGCTGGTTTTTTCAAGAAATATTTTCTAGAATATAAAATAGAGTTATTTGTTCATGTTTTTTTCGCCATTAGAATTCATAATACCAAAAAACACAACCCAAGTAACCTATAATGTTGTGTCAATATGGGCCATATTGAAAAGTCTTGCTGGTTGAATTGGGAGTCCTGTTAAATGCTGCATTAAATCAAACGGGTCTAAGTGGGTAATTTGTTTATTTCGACAATCAACAATACCAAAAATCACAACCCAAGTAACCCATAATGTTGGGTCAATATGGGCCATGTTGAAAAGTCTTGCTTGTTGAATTGGGAGTCCTGTTAAATGCTGCATTAAATCAAATGGGTCTAAGTGGGTGATTGGATTGAAGTGATACACATACAAAAGTTACCGAATAGCATTATGAAATTTTGATTTTTTTGGATATAAAGTTCAATGTTTTTTTTTCAGTTTTGTAATCTTTATAATTTTAGTTCAAATTTGTCCAGGAATTAAATTTTAATTTGATTTTTGACTTTTTGTAAATATGATTGTTGCTTGATATTCTGTTGTTTATAAAATCCAGCGAAAAAAAGAATTAAATGGGTCAACCAGACCCATTTGATCCAGTTTTTATGATTTCCCAGTTGGCCCATTAGCGAAGCCGGCCAATTTCCCACCTTCCACTTCTAGTTTAAACTGCATGTATTTTGGGAAGATGGCATTAAAATTGCAATAAATGTTTGGAGGCTTAAGTTGTGATATCGATGTACTAATATTATCTTCTGGTTCCACGTTGTTTTGTGTAAGTCAATTAGTGATGCCATTGGCTTGCCAGGCATGCCAGGATTGTAATTATAAATTATATTTTATTTTATGCCATATATGATGTAAAAGGTCTTCTATACAGGGGTATGCACTAATTGAATATGAAAACTTTGAGGAGGCAGAGAAAGCTATAACTACAATGAATGGAGGTGAACTGCTGACTCAGACTGTCAATGTTGACTGGGCATTCAGCAAAGGTCCATTTAGAAGGAGAAATAATAGGAGAAGGTATGTTTTCTATAGTTCTTTCCAATGTTCTGACCCCGTCAACTGTATATTTTATTTTACTGGTGTGGTTATGGAATTTTCAAATGTGATTGCATTTATATGGATTCCAATCCAAGCACAGTAAACCAGTTTTGTGTCAGTCTTGGTCAATCTGGGCTACAAGAAAGTCACGGGTTGAAATGGCTGCCAACTTAAATGATGCATGAAACGGTTCAAATGGGTTGCAAGTGGTGGTTTGACTGAAGTAGTTGGGAGTTGGTACTCTCAACTCCCATTTTTATACGCATCCCACTTGTGGATTGAAATGAGCGCCCACTTAAGACATACATGTAATAATGGGTCAGATGAGTAACCAATCGTTTCAGAGCAAAAGTGCTGAGGTTTTGGGTTTGTGTCTCGCTCAGAGCAAAAATGCTTTGGGTTGATCAGGGGAGTCTTCCTTGTTGTGGGTTTTCTCTTTAGGGTGTTGGGGTGTGTGGTCCTGATTGAGAACGATTAAGATCACACATATCCTTTGAAGCAGGGTTTATAAATGAGTTTTTTTTCTGTTAAAGTTCTTAAACCTTAAGTTCAAAATTTTCCAGAAAATTTACCAATTTTATTATATTACTATATTCTTTTATGATAATTTTGACACTCAAAATTATCCATGGATTTATGTTTAAAATTTATTTATACATTATAGCAGCTAATAAGTTTTATAACTATGTTGTCTTTGTGCCTGATCGCATCGTGGACACAGGTCAAGAAGTCCGAGAAAGAGATTTTGAGTTGGTGTACTTCAAGGCAATCTTTGTGTGGGATTTGTTTATGTTTATTCATAGGTTGAATGGAGTAAGTTTAACTTGTCTATTTTGTTTTCAGTCTCATTTGATCTGCTGTTGTGTATTTGAAATGTTTTGGTTCTCAAAGGTCGTGAGCATCTTTCTACGCTTTGTAACCAAGTTTGATATTTTTACAATTTGCATCAAGAGTATTAGAGATTGAATGCTTTTGCTGTATGATTTAACATCCTAATTCTTATGTCATCAAGTCGTGTTACATTGTATTTTAGAAAATAAAAAATAATCCAACTCTAGAAAGTAAGCACCCATTAAAGAGTTCATATTGTCAAGTTTTCTTGAGCTGGTGTGAACTAATACGATGTGAGTTCTTTTGTGTAATCGTCTCTCTTAATAGATGCTGATTCCATACATCTTGTTCATGTGCTTATAGATGGGTAGCAAACGGACATCCAACTAGAATGTCACATACATTGCTACCACAACTATAACTGTAATATCAACTACATTACTACAGATGCTACCACAACTATCACCACTACCGCTGTTGCCATGTGATGCTACCTGTTCTCCCCTGTACAATGACATATAGTGTGTGCAGCCAGAACCAAATTAATACTATTTGGGTGTAATAAGACGGTTGCAACATCATACAAGTGTAACATTGTAACAACTTATACTGTCATGCATCAAAAACTACTACAGTCTATCAATTAATACAGCTCAAGTAATTTGCTAAACTATTCACAAATGCAGAATTTCCAGCCCCAAAATTTCACATGTATGTTATACACCAATCGACACGTTTGTTCTTTCATCTACAAAAGAAAGAGTCTGTTCATCTTCTTCATCCTCGTCGTCATCATCATCATCATCCTCATAATCATCATCATCATCAAAATGAATATTTTCATTAATAACTGTATGCTGATCGTTAAAATGATTGGTTTGTCCAACTAATTCATTAGCTTCCGCCTTTTCTTCAACTGTATTCGCCAATGATAAAAGAATATTCTTTGCTTTCTGGTCAGGAACAACCCCAGAAGATTCCATCTCTTTGAACCAAATCACAGCATCCCCAAAATCCTTGTTCTTCCCATACGCATCCATGATTGTAGTGTAAATAGTTTGATTGGCTTTGATACCATTTAACTGCATTTCCTCATATTTCTGCATCATCGTTTCAAGATCGTTTATTTTGGCATAACCTTTGATTAATGTACCATATGTGACGATGTTAGGTTCGAGTCCATCTTGTTTTATTCTTTTAAAGAATTTCTCAGCTCCTTCCATGTCAGATGCATTCACATACGATGATAACATCGTTGTGTATGAACACAGATCAGGGGTACATCTGTAAGAAAATGCAAGTAGTTTCTGTAAAATTTCCACTTTCAGTATGTGAAATGAATATATAAAGAATGCATCCCTAGGATCTAAAAATTAGAGGTAGAAAGCTGGTTGGGTTGATCTGGTTGGGTAACAGACTAACAGGTTACGGTTTGAAAGGGGTGAGTTTTACTATTGGTTGGGTTGGCAGACCCGAAAATGAACTTTGATTTTATATAAATAATAATGTGTTAACTATGATTATGAAAACAATGTCAATAATCATCTAAAGTTTAGAATATGAACGGTTCTGGATGGTGTATGAATTAAAAATAGACTTTGGGTCTCTTTCAAACTGTTTAATCCGTTTGCGATATAATACAACCAACATTAACCCATTAATAAGAAAACGTGTCAGGATTGCCATGCTTGGCAGTTGGCAAGAATTAGGGACAGTTTAATTTATCAGCAAAGTTCAGACAGATCTAGCAAGCAAGGAAAATAAAAGTTCCCACTAAAGTGCTAGACTAATTTTTTTGAATTGTAAGATGAGCCCACAGGTGTGATTTCTTTATGTGAAAAAATTTACCTGTCCCTCCGCATGCTCTTAAACACAATCTTTGCCTGCTCCACCATTCCAGATATTGCAAATGCATCAAGCAAGATGTTATACGCTTTTTGTGTTGGCCTAAAAAGCAGAGACAAATATAGCATTTAATGAAAAAAACTTGGCTTATGTTCATAAAACGAAATATTTAGAACAAATAGCTAATGCAATGCTTGTTGTGATCCATAAAAATTCAAGTGCTTACTCAATACTGAACTAAAAAATATGGTATATTTAACCACAGTTTACAGGTGGCAATTTCTACCCATTCATTGATTTTGGGTTGTGTTTTACCTAGAATGGGTCAAGTGTGCTGAATAAAAAATAACTGGCTTAAATGAGTATGGATCAAATGATGTTGAATAAAAAATAACTGGCTTATATGAGTACGGATCAGATGATGCGAAAGTCCCCAAAAGTTTATTTTTAATGAACACAAGCACCTACTCTTTTATTTAAAGGTATAGATTATTCTTGTAATGATATTGCTTTTGCAATCATAAGAAATGCATATGTAACTTATTCATAGAGAGAGATTAAAAATGTTTGTGCTGGTCAATGCAACATGACCCTGTGTGGTTTCGGTTCATGCCAAAAAAACAAGACCTTATCAATCAGCCCAACCCACCTATCTTGCCACCTATACCACAATTTTACGACGGAAGCAAAGGATGAAACGCACCTCACACCAGCATCCAACATCTCTTCAAAAACAGCTAAAGCCTCTTCTTCCCTTCGAGCTTTCCCATAAGCACTGATTAGTAGAGCATAGCTCACAACATCAGGTTTCACTTTAGCTCTTTGCATCTACATAATCAATTAAATTTATAGAATGCTATGAATATATATACACTTAAAAATACATATGATTTTGTTTTAGCATACCTGGTCATAGATTTTAGCAACCTCTTTATAATTAGTTTCAAATGACATCAAACTATTATAAGTTACTGAGGTTTGCTGAAGTCCTCTATCATTCATTATCGAAAATAGCTTCCGGGCCTTATCGTTCTTCCCTGCTTTTTTGTACATATAAATCATCATATGAAACATTTGTTGATCAGGCCTTAAAGATGACACCTCATCAGTCAAAACAGTTTCAAATATTTCTTCAGCTTCTTCATATTTGTCTGCCTGCAATAGCCACAAATCCCATCAATGTGTTTAAAGATCAACATATTCAATCATACAAATAACAACAGAATAGAAGTATATTACCTCAACAAATATTTTAAGAATTATTTGATATGTTACAGCAGACGGTTCGGGCCCTGAAGATTGCATTCTTCTGAATATTGCTTCTGCCTTGTTGTACTGACCACCTTTTCCATATGCTTCCATTAGAGCAGTATGAGATATAACACTTGGTGGATAACCCTTTTTGTTTAGATAACTAAAAACTCTTTCTGCTTTATTAAAATCCCCTTGTTTTCCATAAGCAGTAATTAGCATCAAAGCATCCATCTCATTAAAATTCCACCAATGCTGAGTTCTAAGCCACTCAAGAATCTACATGAGAGTAAGAACATTCAACCTAATAATTAAGCCAATCATCCCATTTACTTATGAATGGTCGCAGCAGCTTGTGTTTTGTCACTAACAGGTCAATGGGTAGAATCAAAGAAAGTGGCATGAATGAAAACAGGTCAAATCGGATGAAAGCCACCCAAAGTGTAATTATAATGCAAAAACCATTCACAGTCATTTTATTAACATAATTATATTATTGAAATGATATATTGTTTGGTAATCATATTTGACATGCTAGTTATTCAAAAAAATAAAAATAAAAAAATGAAGGACAAGAATGTTTTGGGTCAATCCAACCCGTACCAAAAAGCTAACCATTTGACCTGAACCTTCTGTTGAATGTTACCCAACCTGCCCATAACCTATGAGAAAAAAGTCTAAAGTGAACCTCTTGACTGCATTTTAGGAGCATAATGCAATACATCTAATGAGCAATATACCTCTGCAACAATATTCCATTTCTTTTGCTGCTTAAATCTAACTAACGTTCCCAAAACTAGGTCTTTGGGCAGAGGTTGGTTCTTAGTTCTTCGTGTCCTGAGCACGGAAACCGCAGACCCCACCTCATCAATTTCATTCATCATCTTCCTCCAGTTCTTTTGGTCTGCCTCATCAGCATCATCCTCAAAAACTTCAACTTTTTTCCTTTTCTGCATAAACTTTCTCGGTGCCAGCATACCCTGACATATCACTTTTGCTTGTTTTTGCCTATTGAAGTTGACATCAAAGCGATATACACCAAGAATCTGCTCACTGGAGTATAAAAGTGTATTAACATACATTGTATCAAGTATCAATCCTTGATCAAAATACAAAAAAAACATTACATTTTTCTTTATTATCTTAATATGGACATTGATGCTTTTCTTCTTCAAGATCACAAACTCCAGCATCTAGAGAGCTCCACGGTATAATGAACCATGATTCCAACAAAATTTAGCATAATGATGTATCACCTTTACTCCAATATCACAATAATTCTCTACTCTTACAACAGCAAAAAGTCACAATCTACGTTTCTCAAAAGGTTAACATTTCCTTCAGTTTTAAAGTTGAATAATGGAACTACTCGATTTCAAAAGTCAGCTTGTATCTCATTTCTCAATGAAGATGTTGCCAATCCTAATTTTATCTTATTCATCATAACACAGATATCCATTTCAATAATTCACCATAATTAGGGCTTTTCCGTTCAGTAAACCAGAGAAATACAAACCAATTATGAGATTTCAAACCACCTAATCACATACCTACACTACATGTCTACATCCTTTATGTTAACATTAGATAACTTAATGAAATGACTCGATTTTAACCATAAACATGAAATGATACAATTGAACGCGTAAGTTCGAACATATAGAAATAAAGCTAAATCTGCAGAAGATTGAATGAATATTACTGACTTGAAGTGCGAAATTGACGGATGACGTCGGCGAGGAATAGAGAGAGTGTGCGGGAGCGAAGCTGCCATTGCTCCGGCGGAAGTCAACGGTTAGCTGCGGCGGCGACGGTGGTTGTGGTCGGCGGAGAGACGATGTCGCCGGTGGGATGATTGAATTGAGAGGTTTGATGGAGGAAGAAGATAGGATATCTCAAAGATCTTCAGACACAGGGTTTTTGTTTTTGGACAGGGGTTATCACTAGTGGAAAATAAAAGAAAAAACATTTAAAATAAACATTTACTTTTAAGTTCGATTCTTCTGTATAGCTAGCCTCAGTGTTTTCGACAAACTCAGAGTCGTATCCACTTAGCTAACATAGAACCGACTTTATCCTAAGACAACGGTCGTAGAACAGACGGCTTGAAAAGTTGGGAGATGACTTTTTTCATGACCCGACCCAAAAACAAAGGAAATATGTGTGAGACTAACTAAAAATCAACGAGGAATTGACATGCGTAACCAGTCAACTGACACCGAGCGGGCATATGTTGTATTTGGCTAAAACAAAGCCACCCGACTAACACAAGCAAATGTCTTTATAAATTTTTAAATAACTAATTTCTATCACATATTGTAACCGCTAATGTTTTGTATTTTTACAACTATTTCTGTATATGATCATCATTTATAATATAATTTAAAATATAATAGAAAGTTTAAAAAACAAGAAGTCATATTAACTAGAAATTGAAACTACATAAACTACAATTACTCAAATTAAAGATGATAAGTTAAACAATAAAATTTTTTATCTACAAAAAGTGTGTTGTATTATGTATAATTATTATGAATGTTTTGATTGATTATATTTGAGGATGTTATTAATATTAGTACTTTAATTTAAAAATTAAGGGAAGAAATACTGATTTGTAGCCACTTTGCAACATCAAAATAAGACTTAATCAAATAGCTACGTGAGCCAGGAAACACGTTTTCAAATAGCATGTCAACGTAACTCTTCTAGAACTGTACGAGCATATGTCTTAATCAAATACCTAGACTTTCATTCCATGTGACTATAACATTTATCATCCATCTCTTTCATCAAATCACCTACGAAGCCTTGCTCTAACGACGATGATGGGTTTTGTTGTCGATCTCTACTTTAATTGAACTCAAGTGATTGTTTGAGTGATTGATTCTACATGTATGTGTCAATAGGTAAAAAAATCATCCTTCATTTTATGCTTTCTTTCTAGGGTTTTATTATGTGAATCAATTTATTCGTTCTTGATCTCTAACTACACACCCTAATAATATATCAACTAGGTTATTTACTTTAATATTTCCCAAAATGTTAATTTTGGCTAAATGGTGTAAATATAAAAGCAACTAAAACATTGAAGTTGCAAGATTAATGATTTTATGAAAAAAAATTTTAATTAATTGGTTGTATAATGAATACCCTTGATGTTTGTTTGTTGATGAATTGAGTATTCTTAAATAGTACATTCGTCAAGCTTGAAAGACTTAAAGTTTTAACTTGAATCTTGATGTTTGACTTAGAATACCAAATTGATAATTTGGGATTCATTCCCCTACTTGACACAACAGGAAGTCATTTTATATATAAATGCAAAGCAACACAACCCTAATTACAAAAAAAGAAAATTAAAACACCCGTAATAATCAAGCGAATCGTTAAACATCATAACTTAAGAATTTCAGATTATCATATCACAGAGGGACAACCAAGGTTAGTACATCCATATTTGGTCATTGTCTATAGGAGCTATTTTTTGATAGCTTAGCCCTAATCTATAATTCGTTAGTGGTAAAGATAAAGATTCGAATAAGATTCTCACCTTGGCTTTTGAGTCGTTTGTCGGGAGGCTAATTTACGATCGCATCGCAAACCCAGTGGAAACTTGCCATATATGACGAACTCTTCAAATTAACAAACAGACGGTAGGAAAAGATTGAAATATACTCTTATTTAATTATGTGGTAAATTGGAATTGTTTTACTCAAAATTAAATGTGCTCGAAATGCCTTACGTAAGTATCTTGCTGTCCAGGGGCGGAGCTTTTAAACTGCTCTTTTTATAATCGTCCTTTCTAAACATTTATTTTTAAAATATTTCCTTTTTTATATAAAAAGTCACTTGTTTCTAGATCATTTTTTAATCTTTATTGGAAAAGACGCATATATATACACATATATATGTGTGTGTATTAAAATATGTTAGGGCTTGATATGTCAAAAGATTTATTTTTGGGTTAAAAAAGTTAAAGAGACCAAAACACACGGTCCAAAAAAGTAATTTGCTCTTAAAAATTAATAACATAAGGAGCATACTTTCAATCAAGTTTGCCTACAAGATATAAAATATTGCAATTAAGTATAATTTCATGTAAAAGATTTAATTGCACAGATGATCCTTACATTTAATCATATTTCATGTTCTGTTTCCATGATTAAAAAATTACAAGTTTAATTAGTTCAAAGATTTGCAGGACAAGCGCAAACATAATTTGTCGTTGCATCAAACAAACTTTAAAAGATTTCGTCAAATGATGTAAAATTACCTTTCACCCATCTTAAATAAATGTTAAATTATCACCATTTTTATTAATAAAGTAATTTACCTAAGGGGCTGTTGATTTTTTTTACTCGATCAGAAGGTGGTGACCGGGTAAGAGGTTGCTTCAAATCTGACCGGGTAAGAGGAAAAATAGGCATCGGTCAGTGGTGTCGGACCGGATCAGACGCGAAAAAGTGATAATCAAACACGCTGACCGACCAAAATGTCTGGCCGGGTCAGTGGGTTAGACATTTTGACCGGGTCAAAAGCAAATCAAACAGCCCCTAACTTGAACTTGTTAGCACCAGGGATGTTTACAGGGGTAATCGGGCTTCAGGCACCCTAATGACCGTCATTAATGCTAATCTGCACACCCACCTTTTACCATAGAAAACTGGATTCTTGTTTTTCCATCGATCGTGGATGATGTATGGGGGTTCTTTAGATTGTCATGTATTTTTATTTATAAAAATTAGCTGAATCCCATCAATATAATTTTTTATTGATTCATTTTGTTTCGAGTTAATTACACGAAAGGTCCCCGTGCTTAGGCCTGTTTTTACTTTCGGTCTCTAGGTTTGAAAAATTAAAAGGTCGGTTCAAATGTTTGTCAAAACGTAACACAAAAGGTTTACGATCACCATCTCTATTAATTTTCAAAAAATTAACACCACCCAAGACGTGGTTTGTCAAGACATGGATGGTTGTTATATTTTTCTGTTAAATTTTTTAAAAAATGACTAAACAACCTTTTGTGAAAACTTAAAACTCTAACCACCACCACTCTACCACCATCATCTCCAACACCACCCAAACGCCACCACCATCCCCACCACCAGAACACCACCACCATCCTCACCACCAGAACGCCACCACCATCCCCACCACCACCACTCTACAACAACCATCCCCTTCACCACAGGTTTACAACCATCCCCTTCACCACAGGTTTACAACCATCATCTCCAACACCACCGGAACTCCACCACCATGTAAGGCCCCGTCCCCAGGACGTTTACAGCTGGCCAATCATTGCTCATAAAACATATAATTACATTATATTTAATAAAACATCGCAGCAGAACGTCAAAACAACTTTTCATTTCATTAAGAATGCTTTTGCAAATTAATACAAACATCCATTACACATTTTCATTTGTTCGCATTACAATGCAAAAACATTAACAAAAAATGCCATCCAAAATGCCAAGTAGTTGCCCCGCGCCATCTTCAGCAATGCTCACCTGCCAACTTGAAAATGCATAAAACGTCAGCGTTGCTGAGTGAGTTCTAGTTTTATAATAAAACATACTTTACTTTCATTAAAACCGTCCTTTACTTTTTGCATGTGATCACACATCATACGTACACATAGATAATACCATTATTATCTTCATCATCGTTCGTTTCGTACTTTTGTTATCTTTTGTTTTCATATAGGTCCTGTCATGTGATTAACCCCCCTCTAGAGCACTAAGCAATTCATTTAGGGTTAAGCGATAAGGACCCTATACATCTGGTCAATCACAAAGATTGAACCCCTGTGTGCATCCTCATGGGGTATTTAACCCGCACACAGTTGAGCTGACATCCCCTCGTTGGGTGTGAACCTCCATACACATGCTTGACCGCACGGATCAAGCCCCAATGTGCATTCTCATAGGGTAGCTAACCCGTACACGGTTGAGCTAACACTCGTCATTGAGTGTTAACCTCCATACATTTGCTTCCAAGACTTTCTTACGTTCGTTCATTCAGTAATGCATGCATTCTTTCATTACGTTCCTCTTTTCATTATCTTCCACTTTACGTTACATAATATTTTTCATTTCGTTCATTAACATTCAATGTAAAGTCAAGGGAAAATAACATACAATGAAAGGAACATCATCATACACAGTCCACATCATCATAAACATACATCATAACATGCACAACATATCATCTATGACCTCAAAAAGTCAACTTACATAGCCCTTGGAAATCTCCCACGTCAAAGCCTAAACTTCACTTTTCTCCAGAAAGTCAAAATCTATTGTAAGTGTTCATCCGCATTTGTCTTTTGTTCATCCGCATTTGCCATAGTTCATCCGCATTTGTCATAGTTCATCCGCATTTGCTATAGTTCACCCGCATTTGTTTTACTTCATCCGCATTTGTCTTTTGTTCATCCGCATTTGCCATAGTTCATCCGCATTTGCTATAGTTCACCCACATTTGTTTTACTTCATCCGCATTTGTTCCACATTTGTTCATCCGCATTAAATTTACTGATCCACATTTTCCATACTTAGTCAATGTTCATCTGCATTTCATCCAATACTCATCCGCATTGACTTACTTAGTGGTTAATGCTCATCCGCATTTAACTGCTCATCCGCATTTAACTGCTCATCCGCATTTAACTGCTCATCAGCATTGACTTCCATTACTCATCCGCATTGACTTTCCATACTCATCCGCATCGACTTTCCATTCTCATCCGCATTGACTTTCCATACTCATCCGCATTGACTTTCAATTCTCATCCGCATTGACTTTCCATACTCATTCGCATTGACTTTTGAACACTTGGGCAGATTCTAATACTTAAACATATAAGCCCTAAACATCAAATCTCAATTCCCAAGCACAATCTATCATGTTCTAAGCTTAAATCTTACATTCTAAGCCTTAGAAACACAATCATAACATCAACAAGCATGAACATAGCCCAACATGTAACATCTCGTATTTTCGTTAACTAAAAGTTAACTTCGTTTACTCTTACAAGGGTTATTATTGTCAATTTTGGAAACTTGCGTGTTGTTTGTGCTTATTCTTTATTGTAATTGGGTTCTTTTTTATGAAATGTTGAGTTTAAATAATAATAATAATGTTAAGATTAACATAAGTAAATATAATAATAAGTTGTAATAATGAATAATAGTATTAGTAATAATAAGATTACTTTTAATATGGTTATTTATAATTTATAAGGGTTATTAAACTTAACCATATTTAAAATATAAACTTAAATTAAGTTTGAGAGTTAATTTGTCATTTTAGAAACTTGAAATAGAAACTTTATGCATAAAATAATAGAAAATCAAAGTTGAGGGACCAAAAGTGTAACTTATCAAAAACCCAAACCACCCGCCCTTTACCCCGTTTTTCCGGTGACCTCGCCGGCCGGGCTCCGGCCAAGTCCGACGAGGCACCAAAACCGCCAAAAATCGATGTTTTTCGATCTAAAACCGTCCCCAAACCGTTCTTGAATACGATTCGAACACAATCATGAACTTTAATTGCGTTTAAACGTCGGTTATGAACCCGATCGAGTGATTAACCGAGCGTTTCTAACCATATAGCCGTTCGACCATTAAAACTTAATAATAACCAAATTAAATGATTCATAATCGAACGTCTAAGTAATCTAAAGCTTCTATCAATCCCAATTGCACCTGAATCAACACAAACAACGAATCCAATTTCATTTTTCCCGCAACCTGCAACTTAGTCGAAACTACCTTTCTAAGCCTTCTTAGTTCAAATTGATTGAGGGTTCTTCATCTTCAAGATCATCCGAAGCTTCATACAAGTTTAATTGGGTTATCAACCTCGTTTGCACCTTGAAGCACATCCCCGCAGTCGCGAATCGTCCTTGAACTTGAGACCATCAATTCGAACTTAATAACGTAAGTACCACACATCTTTGTGCTCGGTTTCACATGGGCAATCAAAGCCCTATGATTGATTTCATTAACAATATCAATTCGATGTTCAATTGGAATCAAATCGATTCTAGGGTTCTTATGAAATTGGGGGTTTTTGTTTAAGTGTGTATTTAACAATTAAAGAGCGGATTCTAACGCGGCTGGAAGCCTTTGGTTCACTGGTAAAACACATGACCCCTAGACAGGAGGTCCCCGATTCGAATCCGGGGAACCTCATGTATTTTTTTAGGCCTTTTTGGCCTTCAAATTTAATGTTAAAAATTTCTAAAAATTATGAAAAATCAATTCATAAACTTTGTTTCTTTTAAAATTATTTAATTATTTTCTGTAATTTATTTACAAAAAAAAATATCTTTATAATATTATCCTAACGTTAATATATAATTACAATATTTTTATAAAAATGTAGACTTTAAAATTTAGTTTAATTTACACAAACTAATATTTCAAACATACCTTTAATCTATTGTTTAATTTTATGTTCTTTTTATTTAAATTACAAAATTGATCTAAACTTGATAAACATTACAAAATTATTATAAAAGTTATTATTAATCCATATGTTTATATAAAATATAAATAAAATCGTTTCTCCGAGAATATAAATGAGTTCTTACTTGGCAAATATAATCAACAAAACCCCAAACATCAAGTTGATTCCTAGTCCTTAACTTATTGTAGAGCTTTAATATTGTAAATATACATATTTAGGTGTCTTGTGACGATACACCTTGGAGCGACGCTTGTTATTATTCTTATTAATCGCCATTATATATTTATTGTCAAGTGAGTTTTCTTGCCCCTTTTTCATATTTTTACACTAAATTGGGGTGAAACATGATAGCTTATACATGATACACTTATACACGTTTGAGACTTGTAAATCACGTGCAATTCAACTTATTATTTTGTCATGGTTATTTATTTATTGTAAGTGTTTATATGAGATACATAGCTTGTTTACAATCATTAACTATTGCTAGCCTGGCAACGTCTTAGATCTTTGGGCCTGACAAGCCTATTTGGTGCTAAAGTCGATGTATTGCCGACTCCTAGGAGCCGTATGCTTGTGCACTAGGGAACCAAATACACTTAGCCAATCTTTTATACTTGTAATCAAGTCGAGGTTTGGTTGTAACGATATGTGTTCTATAACCTTACTAGCTTATAACCTATGACATGAATTGCTACTTGTAACTTTCTTTTTCATATTATGTATGAAAACCTTGGAAACTCACCAACTATTTTTAGTTGACTCTTATTTTTATCATGTTTCAGGTCAACCTCAAGTTTAAAGTGATCCTTTTGAAGCATGCTATAATCTAGGACTTGGACCTAGATAATGAAATAAAAAGTTACATTATGTTATGTTATGTTGAACTTATTTCTTGTATAAGACTTATGATTGTAATTCCATTTCAAGACTTATGATAATAATATTTACAATTTAATATAGCGTTATGTGGCTGTGAACAATCTTAACCCTCACATCTCGACGTTTCCGCCGTCAAGGTTGGGGTGTGACACAACATTATATCATAACAGCAACATACACATAGTAAATCATACGAGTGTAAAATCCAGTTTAATAAAAACATACATTCATGCATTTCCAGCTCCAAAATCAGTTAAAAACAAGTAAAATAGGGGTCCTAAAACTCACCTTTGTAGCTCTTGAGTATGACTTCTTTCAAACTCGTCTGTAATTAAGTTCAACCACCTAGAAACCCATTAAAAACATACCCGAATACAAACAAACACACATAAGCATAACCCGAGGACATAACGGTTAAGAGCACCATAAAAACATGAATTCTTACCTTGATTCAGATTTTCAGCTCGTTCTTCCTTCTACACCGAGAGTTCTCTGCTGCACTTGCTACTTTCTCTCTCTAAACATCCGAGAGTTGTGATGTGTTTGTCATATGGGTGGCCATACCACCTTTTACACCCACTTTTCAAACATTTTGTCCTTTTGGACACTTTTTACCCCTAGACTTGGGTCTTATTTCTTTTCCTTCTTTTTCTTTACTTTATTCTTCTTTTTTGACTTTAAAAAAAAATATCGGGGTGTTACACACCATCCCCACCACCATCAGATTGCAACCACATCTCCAACACCACAAGTCACCACCTCGAATCCAATCAAGGTTAGGATACAATGGTGGTGATAGGTAATGCTTTTGTTACCACAGATCTATCAAGAAATGGTGGTGGTGGGCTATGCTCTTGGGTTGCAGTGACTGTTTGAAGATGAAGATGAAGGGAGGGGAAGGCACTAAGTGGTAAGGGAGAGAGAGAGAGTTAGGCTGAATTAATAGGCTACGATGATGGGCAGCGATAGGGGGTAGCAGTGGTGGTCTGGTAGGATGGTGGTGGTGGTTTGGTAGAATAATGGTGATTAGAGTTTTAAGGTTGAAGATTAAGTTGTGGGTCTCATCTTTCTTAAATACTGATTTTTAATGCCCAGGGGTATTTTGGTCATTTTACTAGGGCTTAACGGAAAAAATTAATGGCCATCCACATCAAGCATCTTTTGTATTACGTTTGACAAACCTTTGGACCGACTTTGTAATTTTTAAAACCTAGGACCGAAAGTGAATACAAACCTAAGCATATGGGCTTTTTATGTAATTAACTCTTTTGTTTTTGTATATTAATGAAAGGGCAAAATGTGTTTTAATTATATAGTAGTGTAATTGGATGGACTAGTCGATTAATGTGATTACGATATCCATTAAACAAGTTGGGAGGTGTGAAATGCACACTTGTTTGAGTTTATTGTGATATTTGATATTAGTATCTTCTTGTGGACGAAGCCCCTAAGAAATAAAGATTCCAAAGGGTAGAGTCCTTGGTTGGGGGTAGCGTTGCCATGTGCCCATGTCAACTTGAAATTTTTTTTATTTTGATAAAAAAATGTTTTTTAGAAACGCATTAAAACTTAATTTTCTAGAAGTTTCACATGTGAAACTCGGGGAAAAATACCCGTTTTTTAAACATGAAATTGCCTTCGACAGTTAACCCCATCCCTATAAAATGTGAATTTGAAACATGATTGACACTTCTTCTGATGTTCAAGAAACTTTCCAATCAATTCATATATCGTTATAAATTTATGAGTTTTATCTTAAAGTTTGTATTGAACCCCAAATACTTTTAATCTGAAAGTGTTTTCCACGA
The DNA here is from genome assembly GCA_025506515.1 of Flaveria trinervia. Classification (NCBI taxonomy): domain Eukaryota; kingdom Viridiplantae; phylum Streptophyta; class Magnoliopsida; order Asterales; family Asteraceae; genus Flaveria; species Flaveria trinervia. The sequence continues at coordinate 125,243,937 of CM046442.1, forward strand.
CTTTTTAATCATCCGGTTTATTTGAATCAATTTTTCAATAAATGTAATTTAATATCAACTTAACAGATTTTTTTAACAATCATCCATCTTTTCAACAAAAGATATTATATTTTTCAGCAAAAACTGTAATATAATTTTTTGAATCTATGGTTGAAATGTAAAATTTAAATAAACCTTATCTGCAAAATAAGTAAACCTTAAGAACTGTGTTTAATTTATTCTATTTAGAAAAAAAAAGATTATCACAAACACATGCATGCTTCCAATCAAGTTTCATAATATTAATATCTGTTTGACATATTTTACTACCCTTACACCACACCTAAGATTCTTGCCTGCATGATTAGGAATAATATAATTAAAAAAGTATTATATTATTGAAAAAAATGTCATTAACTAATAATTTTCAATCAAGTTTTGCCACGTGTCATACATAATTGTAAAATTTTATTATGACTGTGAGAATAATGCAATTAAAAAATTACGACCATATAGATAGTTTTACTAAAAAAAGACAATATATATTATTTCTGAACTTTTATGAAAGTGTATTGAAAGAGACAAATTATATATTAGCTTTTTAATGCATTAATATCTTCTTGATTTGAAATAACATCAATGAGCTAGATCGATCACAACACTCTAAAAGTGATCCTTTATTCACAAATCCTTTAAGGGATTACCAGTTTACAAAGCATAACACGAACCAGTTTACAAACGCATTACATGCATGGCTCGTTTGTGTATTAGTTATTTTATGTATGTCTTTAACATCAAAATGATTTGCTATGAGCTTTTATAATTTTTTGTAACTAAAACCAACTTTCAAACACATTATCAGAACCATTAAGATACATTAGTGTATTACTTATAATAAATAAATATGCCATTTAACACCAAATTGAGTTGTTATGATCAAATGTAATTTTGTTAATCAAAACCAACTTAAAAAACATTAGAAGGCCAATCAAGACCCATACATGTAATTTTATATTATGATGTATTTTTGTAAAGTATTTATTTGATTATATTATCATCTTATTTAATCTGATTAACTGACCAAAACCAACTAAAAAAACATTAGAAGGCCTATCAAGACCCATGCATGTAATTTTATATTATGATGTATTTTACTTAAGTCTTTATTTAATCTTCTATCGTCTTATTTTATCTAATTTAATTTTAATACTCCATGCATTTTAAAAAATTACATTTAATTTTGTATTTTATAGAAATGTCTATGATCTGGAAAGATATTTTTCTAGCCGGACAAAGTTTGTTTTCTAAATGGTTTTATGCAACATGATGAGGTATACGTTTCTCATATATTTATTGGCAATTTGGCATGTTATATTGAGAAAGTAATTTTTTTTAAGTGTTAAATGAAGTTGTGAATTTTTTTAAAAACAAAATTGTAATTCATTGTTGTAAACAAAACCAAATTAATCATTTACATTGGATTGAACCTATGGCTAAAAACGAACCGAATGAACACGAATAAGGCCTTGTTCATGTTCGTTCATTAAGAAATAAACTTGTTCATTAACTATTCACGAACAATTACCGAACGAGATTTTGTTTGTGTTCGTTCATTAAGAAAATAATCATGTTCATGAACAGTTCACGAACACTTACTGAACGTAAATGAACACAAAAAACAAACGAACATAAACAAAAGCAAACAGACACAAATAACTGTTCATGAACATGATGAACACAAAGAAACTTATGAATACAAACAAATACAAATGATCATAGATTTAGTTTGAAATAAAATTTACATTTTTATTATAAACATTACACAAAATCAATCAAAAATAAATAATTATTTAACATCAATATCAAAAAAAATACTTGATATAATAGTTATAAAAACAACTGACACAAAAATTAAGAACATAAACGAACACATTATCGAACGTTCACGAACGGATATTAATGAATATAAACGAACACACTATCGAACGTCCACAAACATAAATGAACGAAAGTGGTGTTCATGTTCGTTCGTTTAATAAACAAACATAATTTTCTTGTTTGTATTCGTTCAGTTACTAAATGAGCGAACATAAACGAACTTCTCGCCGAACGATGCACGAACTGTTCGTTAAACATTCCGTTCGTTTACAGCCCTAAATTTGAACCATAAATCTTGCAAGTTTTTTTAACGACAAAGATATATTAAAATGAAACCAACAGCAAGATGCTAGGGCCCTAAAAACATATAGCCATTACATAAAGAAATTGCACCGTCATTCCAATCAAAATTTAATAGGTTTGTCGACCTATATTTGATCCACCAAAACGAGTTCATTTTAATTTCCTCCACCACCTTTGATACGAACCTTACAACTTTTAATAAGACGATATTAAGTTAGTAAAAATAGTTAGCAATTAGGAACGTTAACAATTATATCTATAGGAAAATCATCATCAACATCAACATAAACTATGTTACTAGTGACATCAGTAGGAACTAAGCTTGCAGACGTCTTGTAGACGTTTTAAAATAATGCAAGTGGTGTGTTGTTAATTGATTAATGGGTGTGGTTAATTAATTAATGAATTAAAACCCTTTTTTCACTCTATAAATTCATCATGAAATCCAATGTGACTTCAAACAACATCAAAATCTATACTGTTAACTTTAGCTTCAATCATTTAAAATGAAGTTCAACCTCCTCAACGTTTATGCACTACTTTCTGTAAGTAATAAGTATAGCTAGCTTTCATCATCGATCTCTGGCTTTTAATGATGTAAATTAATGCATGTTGTATGTATATTTGACTGATTCATTTGTTTCTGTTTTATAAAACGTATTTCTTATGCAATTTTACTATTTCATCTTTATATAATAAAATGTGTAAGTTCTATATATATTAAGTTTTGGAAATATTATTATTTAAAAAGTACCATATAGTGTAAATTTATGTTACTCTTGTGGGAAGACAAAGTCGTTCTGAAAAGATGATATAGCTCTCCGTTAAGATGGCCAAATTACGAATTTTATAAACCGTTGATTCAGTTTGTTTTAAGGTTAAAACAAGCTGTTTTAGCAACTATAATAAAGTGGGTCGTTTTCGATTGATAATTTTCATGGGAAACATACAAAGTAGCATTTAGTGACGGTCCTCTGTCAAAAATGTTATATATACTTATTTTCGATTCACAATTGTTAATACTAATAATATGTAATAACTCAAAGATTAACTTATACATTAAAATTTACGTGTAGATGTGATCTAACTTAAACTATTTGAGTATATAAGCTTAGTTAATATAAATACTCAAATGTTTAAGAGTAATTAAGACAAGTTTAAACCATGAAACCAAAGGAAGTTAAACCATGATCTAACTTAAACTATAATATTTCTAAATTAAAATTTTTATTTTTGGCTAAAAATCTTTTTTATAAGATTTGAAAATCTGAATCATCTTGCATGAAAGTGTTTGCTTAACACAAATGGTCATATGAATTGGGGTTTTAGTATTTATTTAGTTTAAACTTCGATTTTAATGAAACTAGTTGTAAACCCCGACGCGCGTTGCACGTCTTGTGGAAACGTCGAAACTGTGGCTCAGACATAGGTTTTTGCCGTCATAGCCAAAAGACAACTATTAAAGCCAATAGCAAAAAAATTGTCAATACGGCCCAGAACTTGCCAAGCTAAAGAACCTGACATCGGTTTATACATATCATCATAGCCGTTAACAGTATGTTGATTTGAGCAAAAAGCCCAAATAAAACGAAACCATAAGGCTCTATGAATCATTGCACCAACATATGTACTTCCTTCACATAAACCTCAAAATCGAACATAGGGACAGGGGTCTCAGACGAACAACCATCGTCATCATCAAAGCGTAGCACACGCATATGAACCTCCTTCATCGGCATAGACGGGGACCATAAACCGCCGCATGCTCTGAAAACCCTATAGGGTACGAGCGGCAAGCAGAATAGGCTCACCACCACCATCGCCAACAAACACGGGCGGTGGTCGGGATGGACGCGACGATGAGGACCATCGATGGTAGGAGCACCGCCACGAAGGTGCCGATGATGCACTTTCTCTCTCTAAAAAGGTGTGCAAAGCCAAACATGAGCACTGCCTTTTATACCAGTGTAACACAGGGACCAAAACTAAAATAATAAAAAACAATTGTGGCCAATACTTAATAACCCAACTACACACTATTCATTTCTCTTCTTTATTAATAGTATGGTAATGTAATAATATATAACAAAAAGCTAGAGATATTATTTTTTTTTGATTTAAAGTTAATTAATATGTTTATTTATGTTTGGGTTATCAGCTGGCACTTGTAGGGGCTTATGCAGTGAGTCCTCAAGTGTACTGGAATTCTCTGTTGCCAAACACTCCTATGCCAAAACCAATCAAGGATCTTTTATATACTAAAGGTTGATCTTTAATTGTTTTGTTATTATTCCTTATTTAGTTCTTAAATTTTGTAATTTGTATTAAGTTGTTTAAAAATGATATTGTTTATCTATAGCATGGGATGATGGAGTGGAAGAAGTTACAACAAACCCCCGAACTCTTCGTTTCTTTTATCTCACGACCAACGAGGAGGTAAAAGATAATCAGTTCACACAGTTATTCTTTTCGGAAAATGAGTTGCATCAAGGCAAAGAAATTAAGTTGCAACTCAATACAAACGACCAAAAAACAGCATTTTTACCCAAAGACATAACTGATTCAATACCATTTTCGACAAAAGACCTTCCCGAAATCTATAATAAGTTTTCAGTCAAACCTGACTCAACAAAAGCCGAAATGATGAAACAAACACTTAGCTTATGTGAGCACCAAGGCATCAACCGTGAGGAAACATTTTGTGCAACTTCATTGGAATCGATGATTAATTTCGCTACTACAAAATTAGGCAGAACTGTGAAAGCACTTTCGACAGAGGTGAACGCTAAAGAAAGCATAACACCACAAAAGTACACAACTGGGTTGATCAAAAAGCTCGCAGCAGATAAAATTGTGGTTTGCCATAGGAGAAATTACGCCTACGGGGTCTTTTATTGCCACGTAAGTAATGGTGTTAGATCGTATGAGGTTTCTTTGGAGGGCGCTGATGGTATCAAAGTGAAATCTATGGCAGTTTGCCATACATCAAAATGGAACCCGGAACATCTAGGTTTTCGAGTGGTTAGAGTGACCCCGGGAACTATACCCGTTTGTCATTTTCTACTTGAACACACTATTCTTTGGGTTCCGTACTAATAAAAACACACCCGTATATACAGTGTGTGATTAAGGGTTGGGGGTTGGACCTCATGGCAAGAGGTGTATACGACAACCAAAATGCTAGTAGTCCAAGCCTCAATCTAGTAAAAATATATCCTACAATAATTCTAGGTGTTGCAAAATTATGTGTGTGATTGTGTTCGCTTCAAGAATCTATATGTGGTGATGCTACTTATTGTAACTTTTCTTGCGTTTGCTCTGGGTAGAGTATCGATTGTAATTGAAGAAATAAAACTATGTTCATAGTTAGTTATGTATCTATATTTGTTTGAAAATATAAATTTTGTTACACTAGTTCCCGAGTAAGCCTTTCACAGGCGAGATATCAACCATTAATACTGATTTTGACACTGCAGATTTTACTCGCCCATGAACACATCATCAAGTATAAAACTCATCATTGTGTATTATACAAAAAACATTGTTGAATTAGATTCAAACTCAAACCATCACTTTTATGTTATTCGATGTTTAACTCAGATCGAACCGGCCGGTCCGATCAGGATTCGGTTGGACCATCGGTCAAATCAAACCTAACTTGTTTTGTTGACAAATAACCGGCCAATTTAGACCAGTTTGGCAGTCGGACTCGGAACTGCATCGGATCAGATTTTTTATATTTTATTATTTGGATCTAAATGTGTTTAACGGATAATCAGACAAGTCGGACGATGAATTGGAGTGTTGGATGTATAATTACGGTTGAATTTTTATAAAATACATATATGAAATTACATATATTAACTATATATTATTGTGTGCAAGATGTAAGGAAATGTGTTTGACACAATATAGCAGCTTACGGGCTCACAGACAACAGCACTTCTCTTTGCAATGGCGACCACCGGCGGAAGTGTCAGAGACGCCGCCGCTCGACGGCGGCGTATCGCCGAGAGAGGGGCGGAGCGTTTGGCTCTCATCACCGGCCGCCTTCAGTCCCTATCACCACCATCACCACCACCACCACCATCATCACCACCGTTGCCTCCGTCGGAACCCTCTTCTACACCTCCGTGCCCTACCTCCGATCAACCACCTCTCACCGGTATGTGTTTCTTCGATTCTTAAGTCTTATCAATTTGCTCCTACGGTTCATGATCTGTGATAATTTTGATTCGAGATGGTTGTTCAATGATTCGATTGTGTCGTTAGATCTCGATTGTGGTTTGTTCGTGTGTAGTTGTGCACTGATGCCGTACGTGATTTTCTTCATCAAATCTGTTAGATCTCTGATTGATTGATTGATTGAACTTAGGGATTGATTAGTTAACTTAGTGGTTGGAAGTTTGTTTGAAACTTATAATTACTGTGAACTTGAAGGAATTGCAGAATGATATAAGAGTTGAAGATTGAAGATGAATCAAAATGTAACATATTTTGCTTATTTTGATCTGCAAGCAGTTTGTACTAGCTTTTTATGCTTAAGTTCATTTCAACATGTAGATTTCATGCTGATTGAGTCATTGACTAATTTTTGCAGACGAAAACACAGTTTCACCATCAAACACAGAGACTGCTGGCGATGATGTGGTGAGTGATGTTCGATCAGTGATCGACAAATCTGAGACAGTAACGGGAGCCTCTGCGCAAACATCTGTTAAACCGAACAAAGTTCAGTCATTTCCTGAAGCTTTAACAGAACAAACTCCACCAGTCTTGGCTTCAAGGAATTTAAAAAAGCCTGAATCACAAACCCAAACCCAAACCCAAACCCAACCCAAACGCGTCTTCATAAAGCATTCAGCCCTAAACAATTACGACCAGCGATAACAGCTTCAGAAAACATTCGGATTATATGTTCTATTACGGTTGCTGTGTTGGTTATGTTAGCAGATGCAGGATTCCCTATTCTGGGTAGTGATGTTATCAAGAATATCTTACTTTTCAGGCCGCTTTTGCTACTTGTAGTGACCAATATGACAATCGTGGCTGCAAATTTTCTCTTGCAGAAGGTCAAACCTAGGTCAACAGGCGAAACGGGATTTGCCGATCATCTAGGTACGGTTTTGGAGTGGGGGTTGTTGATGAAAACGGGTTCGAGTGCTTTGTTCATGGACTGTAGCGTTTACTCGGTGGTTCTCATTTGTGGCATGGGGTTTTTGCAATTTGGGGTATAGAGTGTGTTTTTCTTTGATCATCAAGTCACTGTGTTCTACTTTTGAACCCTGAATGTTTCTTGTATTTGTACACTGACAACTAGTTAATCGTTGCGGAAAAGAGGTGTAGTGATAATTACTAAAGGTCAGATAGTTGGCCGGATAGAGGTCCGGTTACGGGTCAAATCCTGTGTTTGGTTACGTCTCAAATTGATTTAAACACGACAACACCAAATAACATGACAACAAATAATACTCGTGTAACATGATGACTCGAACACAACAAACAAGTGAATTGTTTCACATACCTTAGTATACTATGAAAAGACAGAAAATAGCATAAAAAACTTCACCTTATAAGTTCTCATAAACTAGTCCTCAAGGGTATGCTAGTAAGAAGTAATACAAAAGCTTATTACAAATCTGAATCCTTAACAAATTCAAAAACAACCCAACACCTATCTGACTCGAGAGGTTAATGACAACTCGAATTCATAACTCTCCGAGTCTTAATGAACTAAAGTAACTTTTACGAATTAGCAACGAGTTCTTCATGATGATTTGCATCAACATCTTCACTCCCATCCTCAATCTCCTGTACTTTTGGACTCCAACCATACGCCTTCCTTCTTGCATCCCTACGCGTGACCCGTTGTTCGATTCTCATTTCTTTAAACTCTTCTGCAAGCTTGTTTTCTTCCTCTTGTGGGAAAAACACAACTTCCATGTTTCCGAGCTCTTGATACATTTTCTCGATTTTTGATTTCCATAAAAGCCCCATCTCAGTGTCCATTTTCTTGTATGGTGTCTTTAGTAGATACTCATCAATCCCGCCTGCTTTGTCTATACAACGAAGAGCGTGTGTTGTTACTTTTACACGAATGTGGCGGTCCAGAATATAACTGAAAAGCCGTTTTTCTTGTACATTGGGCTTCCAGTTTCTTCGAGTCCTGTTAAATAACAGCATTATTCAAGTAACACGAGTTAATGTTTGCATCACATTCATATTTATGCGAGCAAAAAATTATATGCAAAAAGAATCGCAATGGGATATCCTTTTCTGCAGTAATTCCTAAAGTTCAGAACCACATAAGCACTTATGTACTTATACATAACACCTGACAGATAAGTGGGAGAGAGATATCAAAGGGTAGTACTCTATTCTCCTAAAAGTACAGAACTGCAAATTTACCCTTTCGTATAAAATTAGGGTTCTTTTTTTTTCTTCACCAACTAACAAGGTACTTTCACTTTAGAACTTGTACAATTTTTGGGCATGACATTTCAGCCTTTGAGGTTCTCAAAATTGTTAACCCAGTTTCCACACCAACGGCAGCCCACGTGTACTTTTTAAAGGCAACATTATTGAACATGGCAATAAAGATCAAAAAATTAAAGTTAAAAACGCTTAATTTCATCAATTCCTGCTTAACCATACGTCTATACACAGACTCCCGTGCAAGCAATGTAAAAAAATATTTTATTGACACGACAACAACTTTTCTTAGAAAGGAATATGCATGGACTGCTAAGTCATTAAAAGCACCTGCTTAACAAGTTACCTGGTAACCAAATGACTAAATTGCCCTATTCAACAACTTGAATTACTAAATTACTAAACTAAATGACGTAGTTTTACAAACTCGTATGACTAAATGGCACAAAAGATAGTAAGTAGCACTAAAATGTAACACGAGAGAAAGTACATTGCTAGTTTATGACAAGAACCATAAGATATATTAAAAAGGGTTAGAACTCTGAATATAGAAATCCACTGAGATGATTTACTGTAATAACCTTGTTTTCCAATGAGCTAATTCAGTGAAATATGTTTTTTTATTGAAATAACTGATTTATTTGTCTACTGTGGAATGACTGCTATGACATTTTAGTGTTTCGAAAGGGTATGTAAATATGATATTATGAAATTTACAAACATATACATAAAAGTTTTAATTTTTAAAATAACAAAGTTGAAATTAATCCTTCATTTGTAGATGGTTGTCATCCAAGGAACAAGATACAGGAATTACACATCTGCTTAAAGAGTCTAGTATGCTATTTACTCTAATCATTGTTCCAAAATTTTCTAATAATCCTCAATACATTTTGTCAGCGACATAGAATGATGAGGATAAAAAATACGTATTTTTTAAGGAACTTAACTCTAATTGGTGAACATGAGAGCAACAAAAGCACTATATTATCCTTCAAAGCATAAATTGAGGCCAGATTCACATAATATTTGCATTAAGTATAACTTAACGGCTAACACCATACTCACTTATGACTCCTTATCTAAAATGAAACATACCAGCTTCAAGAACCAACCTTAAATACAGTCATCAAGAGCTACACTTAACTTCTCGCTTGTTCTTTTTCTCTCTAGAGCAAATCAGATTCTACCTCCACTCTCTTATTTATCTGCTACACACATAAACACACATATATTCATGGTTTTCTTTGCTCTAGAGTGGAATAATAAGGTGTTTTTTTTTTAATAATTACTATGGGTAAGTGTAGCAATCTTAACATCAACACTCTAATATATCACTCTAGGTATATACATTCAATTGCATCTCCAATCAGCATAGACATCAGCTTGTTAAGCAGCCTACTACCAAAGTTTTCTACCTAAATGCAAACACATATAAAGGCAAAACACAGTCTAAACAAACTAAAGAACTAATTTTGCTACATTCATTACAATTCCACCAACATAGAACTAGCAAGACCAATTCACATCAAACAAAATAACATCTTCATTAGTACAAATTTCTCAAATGAAAGTAGGAGTTTTTGAGTACTAACTTGTTTCCACCTTTCTCACTGACTTGATTGCCGAACTGTATATGACGGCCGGCGTAAATCCCACGGTGAGCTCTGCCCATCACCACCTTGCTGTCCGGCAAACTCTTCTTCAACGATTCTTTCACTCCGGCGTCCAGATTCTTCTCGCTGCCTATCTTCTTCATTATCTTCTTCACCATTTCCTTCGATCTGAAAGCCATCTGATTCAATTTGTGTGTTGTTTGTTGTTGTTGTGGAGGATGATGAAGATTCAATTTAGGCCCCTGTGTTCGGATCGGAGATTTTGGTTGAAATATTTGGGGGTTTAGGGTTTCTTCACTGTAAGAAATTTCACTACTTGAATATATAAATAAGTTACATGTATCGTCCCTAGTTAAGTAGTTATATACATATTGTGCACTTTAAGTTCTTAAGTTTAAATATTTGGCCACTTTCATCAAGTGTGTTTTGGTATTAAGTGTGTTTTGGTGTAATTTTCAATTTGATTCGAAAGTCGAACTCAAATTATATGTTTTTATTTATATTATATAAATCGATGCAAAATCTAAGAATTCAAATTTCTAGTTTGAATAGAATCAAGGATCGAATTCAAAATTTAAACCAATTTTTTAAGATTTTATTTGAGTTTGAATTCCGTTTCAAAATTTCAAAAATCACACAATCTAATTCGTTAACTTAAGTAACTGAAATTGATTCCTTGACGTCACCCTTTAATTTGTCAATGCATGTCTTTTATTAGATTTACACGTTACATACAACATAAAAGATGCAAAAACGTATAACATAGCAATACAACTCAAATTGGAACGTAAACTATGATGCTTTAGACTTCTTTCTCTTATCCAAACAACTCAAAGTCATGATTTACCCTGGAACACATCAACTATAGATGAAATTGGTAGATTAAGGACGATATTAGAAAATTATGAACAATGATGATTAGTTAGGGTTAATACTGCTCAATTACGCTTGCTATGGTTAATAATGACCATTTAGAATCAATATCAGTTGGTTAGGGCCTTAGGAGTCAACTTCATAGTTAAGAATAAAATTGAAATTCCAAAATCCATTAACAATTTTGGCGCTAAGATTACTGTTTGAAATCCATCAGTAATATCCGTCATACTACCACTAGACTACCTACGTGAATGGTAGAAAGACATGTAAGAAATATAAGAAACAATGATCGGGTTTCAACTGAGATTTTAAGAACAAGAGATAGCATTGGAACATGAAACATCATTGTTTTTAATACGATGAATGGAACAATCATTTTGTATAATTAACATTGGTTGACAAACCTTAAACGTAAGGATGATGGGTGTGATTAATGAAGATTAAAGATAAAAATACAAATTGGTATACATCTAAACGATAAAAAAATGTAATTTACTACATGACATGTGTGTGGTGTCATAGATGCTACCAACAAGACAAACACATTGACACCAGTGACAAAATTTTATGACACATTTCATGATATTACGATGACATAACTTTTTGTGTTTTTCGACTATATAATCGCAACATTTTTTTTCTTATTTGTGTGTTTTTATTTTTGAAAACAAAACTTGTCGTAACATAAGGACTATGTTTTGCTAGTTATAAAATAATTTCATGTGTTGATGTCTCGTAAAGTCTTATATATACAAGACAAAGTAATATTATTCTTGTTTTGTGTTTAGTCACAAAATACAACAATTTTTTTATTTTTAAGCTGATCGATGACATTGATTCTATAATTTGGGTAATTAAACAATTTGGTCTAACTGAAAACATTAAACATTCATATAATTAAGTAGTAAGAAAACAGTACTTATTTCTTTACTTTACATATACTGACTGGTACACAAAAGTAGCAACAACACATAAATAGTGTCACTAATCACAACTCAACCTTATAAATTCTTGAAATACACAACACTCACACACCATATTACTATGTGTTTTTCCTGTTGAGTTTACTAGTATGGAACCCATACAACATGATCTTCAGGTAAGAAATGACACACTGGTATGGTCCCTGGCTTCACTTTAAGCACTTGAAACGCTAAATGTTTCGGGTTCCATTTCGCGGTGTCGGTATGGCAAACCGCCACCGCGTTCACCTTCGTGCCATCTGCACCCGTCATAGAAACCGCATACGCTTGAGTACTAACGGTTTTGTGGCAATAAAAGACCGCGTACGCGTAGTTTTGCTTATGGCAAACCACAGCTTTATTTGCCGCGAGCTTTTTAGCGACGGTAATCTTGTACTTTTGTAACGGGGTACTTTCTTTAGCGTTCACCTCTGTTGAAATTGCTTTAACGTGTTTACCTAATTTGGATGTGGTGAAATCTACCATGGATTCTAACGATGTCGCGCAGTATTTCTCTTCGCCTTCGATGCCTTTGTTCTCGCATTCAGTAATTGTTTGCTTCATGATTTCGGCTTCCTCTGAGTCGGTTTAACCGAGAATTCATTGTAGATTTGGGGAAGTTTGTTAGACGAAAAGGGTATCGAATCAGCGACGTTTCGTGGTAAAAACGTCGCCTTTTGGTCGTTTTTCGTGAAATACAAGCTCATTTCTTTGCCTTGATGCAAGTCGTTAGCGACGAAGAACAACGCTACATTCGGATCATCCTTGAGCTGATCCTCGGATGCGGCATAGACGTAGTTAAAAGGACTGTATCCTTTATGCACCCCGACATAAACCGGCTTCCCCTTGTGACCGGTGTGCACATTCACACCGCCTTTCCCGACACCTACATCCGTCCGCTTCCCTGGTTTTCCAGTATGCACACCGACGCCACCTTTCCCGACACCAACATCTGTCCGCTTTCCTGGTTTAGCGGCATGAACACCAACACCACCTTTCCCGACACCGACTACGGTGTTTTTCTCGTCACTCCATTCTGTATACAGAAGATCTTTGAGTGATTTTGGCATAGGACTGTTTGGTAACAATGACTTCCAGTAAACTTCAGGTGTCACTGCATAACATCCTGCAAGTGCTACCTGAAAACAAAAGCACACATAAAACCATTTGAATTAAACTCTTAAGTATATTAGTATATTACAAGGGCATGATTAACAATTATTTTTGAACTATTTCAGGTCTTTAAAATCGTTGAGCCGCCCTTGACTATTGTTGTCAAATTTTAACTTAACTATCGTAACTGTTTTGTATGTCATATAAAAAAATATCAAACATCTACACTGTCATAAGAGAGATTAAACGATTTAACTATTTTGACGGCCGAAAAAAAAAAACTTTTAAAAGAAAGCGACGAGTTTATTAAGAAATGTGTAACAAGTAATTAAAGCTTGAAAAATAAATTTAATTATATTCTTCTTCACTTATAAACTAAATCTTATTTCCTTAATTATTTATAGCATTATCAAAACATATAAAATTTAGAACTATGCTGATTATAATTTCTTTATCTATTACTGCCTCTCCGAGCTTTGATAAAAAAGATGATTTTTAGCGATAAAATTTAAAAAGACCTCAAACTTTTTTTGCTTTAGGCCTCTAAAAATGTTAAACCGCTCTGACAGTTGTTGTTCTTTTGACAAAACTGTCATAATTTTTTTTGCATGTCACATTCAAATCTATAAATGAAATACAGTTACAGTTTCTTAACATATTATCGGTTTGCGAGATTCATGCTTTAGCTATGAGAGAAACACTCATGTTTTTGGGTAGTTAAAACCGTGTGTTGTAAACCTTTCTAAGAGTTGCAATAAGAGCTAGCATTCATAGTTTCTAACACATTATAAAGTAACCAAAACCTGAAACTACAACTTTCTACCACCATATATGTTGCAAAAACACATTGAAGATTCAAATTTTATATGTGTTATAAAAGTATAACACTTACAGAAAGAAGTGCACAAACGTGAAGAAGACTGAACTTCATCGGGGATAAACTGAAAGCAAAACTGAAAGAGAATCTTGTGGTTAAATTTGATGATGTTTGATGAGTGGGTTGATGTTGAATTTATAACGTGGGTCGATATAGTTCATTTATTACATAATGCAACACATACCTATAAGGACGACGGCTTTTAATTACACCCAACTACTACCAACGAGCTATATTGTTGTAGAGTTAAGTTAGATATTGCAATATGAAAGGTATGGCCGGTATACGAAAAACAACCATCGGTTGAAAAATCATGCATACACGTAACACCTATGAGTAAATGGACTACATTTAATATCACCATTGACGTAGTTAGAATGAACAAATCGATTTTACTTTTAATATCATAGCACTTGAAACATTATCTATCTTATATATATATAAAACATATAAGAGAGTAGTTTAACATACCCTAAAATTAAGAAGGGTTACTTTACTTAATGCATAAGTTACAATCATTTTTAAAAGTAAAATAATAATTATATCATTATTTACAAAGTACACATTTGCAATTAGTTACATAATAACTTTAAACTTACTAACACTTACATAAAAATTTAAAATATTTGTACTATTTGAATTTTGCATTATTTTAAAAACCATATAAACCTTTAAGATTTGCATTATTTTAGAAACTTTAAAAACCATATAAACCCTCTAAATTTATGTTGTTTTATTACACGTTTGTCCTTAACATATTAGATTTTTATAAAATACTACAAGAATAACAAAATACCAAAAACACGTGTCGTATGTAAAATGTTGTTCCATCACATTACGCATCGCGCGGACACCATTCTAGTTGTTATAAAAGTATTAAAGTTACATTTTAGCTATCCAAACTATGATTCAACGGTTTTATCTTTATCTAACGATTTTTTTGAAGTTTGTTTTGTTTTCTTAATGTATGTTTTTTACAATGATGTGACTTTTTAATGTTTTTCGAATATATAGTCGTCACATTTTTTATCTGTATTTTAAAATTTTAAACTAATTGATGCAATTTTGCTTAGTTATCGCTCTATATAAATAACATCATTAATGGTGTCATAATTTCAACTAACAAAAAGGCTATTCAAGCTTCTTGATTAAATTTATGGCCAACATGTCCAACCGATTTATAGAACTAAATAAAAACTAAAAATAAAATATGATTAGAATAGTTTGAATTAATCAGATAGAGATTTACTTCAATTTTAGATCGAACGATATTAAACCATGAAAAGGGTTGATGTCAAACCGTTCACTAATATAAGTATGGCAACTTGTACAGCGGATGCTTTGAAAATATTCAAGAGTTAAAATAAAGGAAATGAAACAGTGTCGTAAAGACACATGTTATGGCTTTATATAACAGAAACAAATTAAACTGTTAAAATGATATAGAAAAGTCCAACGATTTAATGTTTAAGAGTAAGTATAACATGAAAGAAAACGTATAATATTATGCTTAATATGAAAAGAAAATGTTAATATAACGCTAATTTGAGAAAACGTTAAAATATTGTCAATTATGTAAAATAAAAAAATTAAGACCAAACCTAATTGTTTTATGTATGGGAGGTGGGTAATATACAAAACAAAATAAAAGAGATAGTCGTCAGTGGGTTTAGAAACCACGCTTACGGGATCACAGTGTAAAGCACTTATTTACATATTTATTATATTAAAAGCATATAAAAATATATTTTAAGATAGTTAAAATTAAGAACAACTAATTTATTGAATGCATAATATACGATAATAATAGTAATAATAATAATAATAATAATTAAATATGTCAATGCTTAAGACAAGTTGGATAAGAGGTTCGATAACACCCACCGCATCTTTATACATAGCAAATAAAAAATATGAATAGTGAATGTGTAAGTTTTCTTAATGTTATCACGATGATTTTCTTTTTCTCCAAACTAATAAAAACCCCACTTTGCTTTTTTTATAGTTTTACATTTAAACCTTAATTTTTTTTAAAAATTAAACACAATACTTTTTCTCTTTTTGCTTCTTTTCCAAATTGATATCTACTCATTTTGTGTTTTTTAAATTTTATATTTAAGCTTTTAAGTTATGTTAAATTTACATTTAATCACTTGAATTATTTTTAAATTTGATATTTAAACGTTTGAGTTTTGTCAAAATTACATTTAATCACCTGCATTTTTTGAAGTTTTATACTTAAGACTTCAAGATATGTCAAATTTTATTTTAATCAATTTACAATAAACTTCGTTTCGCGCATAATATTTTTTTGGATGGTTAGTACTAACGTATAAATCATAAAAATTAAATTCTTTTAACTTTTATAACATGTACTACATAGCGCGGGTCACACCAACTAGCATTATTAATATAGGACTACTCATAGTCTATTTACAAGATAAGTAAAGAAAAGTTCATGTATGTTTATTCATTTATTCACAATTAATTATAAGGTTTTGGCCGTTAATGTGAGAAAATTATATATATTAAATTATTATAAAAGCGTTAATTTTCATAAATTAATTTTAAAAATTGGAAATTTCCAACTAAACTTCACACAAACGGCAAATGTACCGGTCGTGATATAGTAAAGTTTAGGTAAGTCCGGATATTGAATCCGTGGACACTAATGGCGGCTCTCGATAATAAACCTTTGTCGACTTCTAACCTAATTAATTTTAATATTTCAAGTAATTAATATTAATAAACAAAACAAACAAGTTGACTAAAATTAATTAATGAAAACACGAAGAAAGAAATAATCAAATAAGAATTCAAATTTTGAAACTTTAATACGATCAAATATGTTAAATAACTACCTAGGTAGAGATGTCACTAACATATAATGATATAAAGGTAATGACTCGTATGGCTATCTTTAAAAGTATGAATCTATGGTTAACTAGGTATGTTGCTACTCCCTAAGAAAACCAAAGATATGTGTTAGGCACTAGATAGGTTTATTAAAATGTCAAATGGAAGATCACCCTTAGGTTTTCTACCATAATGTTTTTAAGATTATATTTTCTAACCCTAAGACAAAGGACAACTTGATTAAATCAATTAAATACCCTAAGACATAGACACCACGAATGAAAGGCAAAACACGCTCTCGCGAAATCTAAACCTAACAAACAATGGGTAGGAAGTTTTAAGCAATATTTATCACTCCTAGGTTTTAGATAAGGTAGCACGTTGAAAAATACTATCAAATTACAACCAATACTCCTAAGATTATCTCTAATCAAAGTTTAAAATTAAAAACACTAAGTAATTAATTTTAACGTGCAAGCCTAATCTAGATGTCACACAATCAATCTAGATAAAACATACACGAGCATGGCAATAATATTTAAGTATAAAACAATACACGGGTTCATATTTAATTGAGACAATAATCAAGTTCTAAGATTAATAAACAAATAAACGAAGTCAAAACCAAATATTTAATCAAAACATGAATAGTGTTTAACCCAACCTAGGTAGTACTAAAGAAAATAGTTACTCATGACGTTTAAAAACATCAAGAACAATAATAAAATAGAAAGATTTAATAACATGAATGAGAGAAACAATAAAACCAAGGAAAATAATTGATAATGAAATGAAACCGAATAATTTTTAGTGTTTGTATGCTTCAATCATTGTTTTCCGATCTTGCTCTCCACTTTAATTTTGCTTTCTAATTCTACTCCAAACCTTCAGAGTTTAATAAAAAAATAATGAAGTTCTTGTGTTTTTTTCTTTTCTTTTTTAATTCTCCCGTCCCTCCTTGTTTGCTTGCCGTCGCCTCTTTTTCATTTGTATCAACAATCACCCCTATTTTATAACTTGATGGGCTTTTATTTCTTCTTGTAGTGGGCTATGAAATCTAGTTTCATTGATTTTGGCAGCCTTTTCAACGTCACTTGCAATTTTCATATGCCTAATTAACATAATTTAGTCATCACAAATTAAAAGATAACAACTCCTTAAAACTCCAAAGTCTCGAGAATCCATCATATGAATACATGCAATTTTATAATATATTATTATACAATTTACATACTAAAATAAAGTTTGATAATTCACTTATATTATGTGATATTAGTTTTTTTGTTTTTAACCCACGTAACTCTTTATGTGATGTTTATAGTTTAGAATTTTTAATTGGTTAGATTGAATGATTTTTTAGTTCATGTGTTTTAAAAAATCTCTAAAATCCAATTATGAAGCATTTAGGTTTAAAATCAAATAAAAACAGGCTCAAAAGTATTTTAAATGTAGGAAATATGTATATACTTTAGATATAATAAAGACGATATCAACCGTTCATTACGGCCTCTCAAATTTATTTTAAATTTATATTGAAACATAATTATAAATAAACCAGTCAGAATGGTATACACGGAATTTATAAAAGGCGTACATTATGTTGTTGTAGAAAATTATTGTAAACATATTATACTTGACATTTGGGTCTTGAGAATGTGGTTTTGAATATAATTATATCGATGCGTAGGTAGAAATAAACACGTCAAAATGGTATATTTGAAATTAAAAAAGCATTACTTTGAGAAAAATCAGTTTAATTAAGATTTATACCAAACCAAAGATTAGAATGAACTTTTTTAAAAGCTTTAAGAGAAAAATGATATATAACAATATATATATATATAGATTTGAGAAATTTAAATCTAAAATTTATGATATGATATTTAATATTTAACAAGAAAGAGATAGAAAAAACAATTTCTAGATGGTCTGACACGTGTTTTTTTTATATATTTATTTACGAAACAAGGTATTCGTATTTTATTATTTTTATTTAAACTGATTGATTTTGTTAACGCACTTAGTTAAATAAAATGATTTATATAAAAAATAATTGTATTATTTAAGTGAATCAATATGTTTTTGCTTAAGAAAAATTCTAGACTTGTAGAACAAGGATTTATGGAATCAATGATGGACTCAACCCAACTATCCTTAAATGTCAATTTCTTTTATATACCCTAATCGCAATGCAAACAACCCCACTATCCTAAAATGATAATTTGATTTGAGTTCTTGGATTTGTAGCACTATAAAAGACATTTAATCTACAGACGTTTCTGCCAATAATAACAAGATGAAAGTTACCCCATAGGTAACATGATGTTGATATTCTATCAAATAACATATTGTAAGTAAAAAACTTACAAAAAGGTTACCAGAAGAGTATACTGATGGATTATCAACGAAATTTGGACATCTACAGATTACCTATGGAATGTCGAAAGCTTATTGGTAATTTCATTTTCATTAAGTATTTAAAAGTTTTTGATCTTCTATAAATGTGAGTAACATTTCAAAAGATAAAAAAAAGTTACTGAAAATATATTAATTTGTTTAATCCATATAAGATTGAATTAGTACACAGGAGATAATCGATGTAAGTGTGAGAACGTTCATAGGGTGGTGGTGTACTTGGCTTAGGCTACTTCTCGCTAATCACTAATCCCTTAGTAACCACCAAAGGGTTATTGACGAATAATTTTATAATTTACTTTTACTAGTAGGCGTGACCCGTGCTATTCACAAATGCTTAAAATTTAAGGTTATTGGATTTTAATAATCACAACGTTCATTTATTAACCAGGATTAATCTAAACTCAAAAAAAATGTTACACACACTTCTAACTTTAAACTTATTTTTCTCCAATGATTCTTTAATATATAACTGAGAGTTAAGCCCCGTTAGCTTTTTTATAAAATGATGCCAACTTTAAGTCATTTTTCAACTACAGCACCGTATAGTCTCTATTAGGTGCGTTTTCCATTGTCTAACCTCCACTATCACTTGAAATCTACCTCCAACGAGTTCGGTGGTTCAAATTAGGAGGTTGAGATTGACGGATTTTTGGATGTAGAAGTTTTAACTTGATGAACTTGATGGACTTGATGAAAGATTTTAACTTTCTATTTAGTGTTTTGGGTACAAAAACAGTTCACTTCATCAAAAAAGTAACAAAGTTAACTTTTAGTTAGTAATGAATCGTTGGAGGAATAAATTCAAACTTGGGAGTAACCGTAAACATTTACTAAGTTGGGATTAATCTCGACCAATAAATAAAACTTGGGATTATTAAATTCCAATAACCCTTAAATTTAATAGTGTTAATTCTAACGATTGATACGTTAGTATTAACCAGGCGTAAAAAATTCACACGTGAAACGTTGATTAAAAAAATATAACAAGAAGAAATACTATTAAAAAGCGAATCATCGAAACAAATGAAAATAATAGCAAAATGTGTAAACAGTAACTTTGTTAAAATTAATTGGCTATATCATAAATTAGTTAAAACAATAAAAAAAACAATAAAATTTAGAAGATTAAATTTAAATTCGAATAAGTGTAAAACTCAAATAGAACTTGCAATGTGCATGTAATCAATTGAAAAAAGGTGTTGTTTGTTAAAAAAACTCGTATGGGTCTAAGTGTAAAATCATAAAAATATAAATAATTTTTTTTACTTTGAAGGGAAAAACTATTGTCATAGCATTAACAAACCTACAACTTCACTATTCATGACTTTTATTATGTATGTCATCGAGGTTTTTTCAACCTATCTTATATTTTGATTATATTTATGTAAAATTCTTATTATTATTTAAATATTTAGTAGTTATTGTTGTTTAAATATATAAAAGTAAATCTAAATTTAGTTATTAATTTAAAATATTATAAATAATATAATACTTAATGAATTAAATTAAATATTCTAATGTGTATTAAATAATATATTAATTAGAAGAATTTTATTAAATAGGGGCAATAGAATTATTATATAAAATACTTGTATTATATGTTTAAAAATTTCATGTACATTAAAAAAATAATATAAAATATTATAATAAGATAATACTTGATGAATTGAATTAATTCATTTAATGTGTGTTAAATAATTATTAATTAGAAGAAGTTTAATAAATATTGAGTAATTTTGGGATTATCGCATTAAATTCTTGTACTCTATACTTGAAATATTATTTTAAGTATCTTAAAGTTTAAACAAAATTATAAATATGTTCATCTCAAATATTTTATATATAGTATAGATATAATAGATATAAATATATAGATTTTCTTTGTTGGAAATTTTCATTTCTACCACTAATCCTTCATATTTACCATGAGATATCAACATTCGGTGATTTAATAGTGATACTCCATCCTGGGTTTCTATATGTCTTCTTTAATCACACATCCAAAGTCTAAGCATTTTGATGATGACTAAAATTGTTTTATCTTTTATTGCACGGTTACTATATTAACTACTAAACCATAGTGAAAAATTTTGTTCACTCTTCTACACTATTTGTACAACTATTTTAAAATTTTCAAGTACCTTTGATAAATGATATTGATCATGATTCTTTCCCAAATATTAAACTAACTAAAATCCTAAATATTTAATGGTATGTTTTGATCTCTATCATACACATATAAGCGTGTACGTACCAAAAATGATTTTATTTATGAATATGAAAAGGAATGGAGATATCAACATTTAATCTAAGTTGGACTTTCCTTCGATATATATATCAACAAACAACTACTATATTTATTGTGGTCGTTGAGACGTACCTTGTATGTTAACTAATTATGTACGGTGATCACTCTTGACAGATGTTATGCATACGGTTTTATAGTGATAAAATAGACGGTATATGTTGCAATATCTTCACATATTTCTTCATTACACATATTGCGTAAAAATAAAAAAATGGACGTATTACCTGTACCGGTTTTAATTATCCATTAGGTTGAAAAGAATATGTTTTGAATTACATTAACAAAATTTGTTCTTCTTGTTTAGCCTTTTTTTCCCTCATCATTATAATCAGACATTAAAATACACAATGAAGAGTGGTATACAAGCATCCATATATGTACATATTTTAAGGGTTAGTTCTAGACTTCTAGTATAATTTTTTAATAATAATCTAGATTTTATTAATTTTAAATTTATATAACCTAATTATTATCAATATTAATGTATCTTTTCACTGTATAAAAATAAAATGACTTGCTATGAATGGTAATTCACACAACCACATACCACACTCCCTACATGAATAAGAAAACTTTAAGGATAATCCAACTTACATTATTAAATTTTATATATAAATGTTATGAGTAGAATAAAATAAAAACATATAATAGTAAATGATAAATTAACCTTTTCATATAATTAATTAATTTATCTGTACGTATTTCTTTCTCTCCGAATTTGTTTCTGATGATATAATAGTAATTGATGGTCAATAATCCTTACCTTTTCTTATAATTTTTTATCTGAAAACTTACACACTGATACGTATACAGGGAAGGTTTAATTTAAATATAAAAATATGCAAAAAACACATGAAGAAATATGAATTATTAATCACATTATTTAAACGACCCATATATGTGTGGTGTGTGTTTATGGATAGAAGTTGAATTATTAGTCATATATCCTAGACAGTTATGTGTATATGTGTACATGCGTCATATCTTGAATTCTTTTAACGTCTCAAATGGAATTCTTTTAACGTCTCAATGTTTACGTGAAGCGGCCCTTATATGTATATGAATAGAAGTTGAATTATATGATATATTGATTATAATAAAATAAGATTAAGATGCCACTTGACATAATGTTAGACCATCTAATTTTAATTTTTCCGTTTTTTTATTAAATAATCACCTTAAATTGATTATAATAAAAGAAGGTTTTAAGATGGCACTTGATACAATGTTAGACCATCTAATTTTAATTTTCCCGCTTCTCTCTCCTATTAAATAGTTACCTTAAATACTTATAATACTATTTAATTTCTTTTGAGATTAAAAATTGTTTTTCAATAAATTAAGAAATAGATACTTTTATAAATGTAACTTTTAAATAAACAAAATTTTAAAATTAAGAAAAATTTATAAAACAACAAACATGTTTAAAAATATAAAGTATTTTAAAATGGTTTTTTAAATATTTTTTTATAAAACAAATTAACTAAAATTAGGAGTTATAATAAGAAAATTTTTAATATTGATATTTTTTAAAATGGTTTGTTTTGCATAAAATTTTTATTAAAAATGCAATTAGGGTTTAAAAAAAGTTTAAAATAATGATATTATTATTTTATTACTTATAATATTACTCATATGCAATGTTGTTGAGACCGGATCGGACCGGCCAGTCCGACCGTGAATCGGTGGCTGGTCTGGTCCGGTCTGGTATGAATCGTTTTGAACTGGTCGAACCGGTCGGTTCGTCTCGAACCGCTAGTCGGACCGGGGAACCGGACCAGTTTGGACTGACTTTCGTTTTTTTTTATTTTAATGGGTAAAAACGGGGTGTTAAACCATAAATTAGTACGTCGGATATACAAATATAGTTAAGTTTTATATATAACTACAAAAAAATATATAAATCATATATAAATTACTTATATTTAATTACATATATAAATATAGTTAAAATATAGTTAAATCCGGTCCAACCGGTTCGACCACCAAACCAGTAAGGCGTTCGGTTCGATATCCGATCCGGTTCTGAAAACATTGTTCATATGCTATTTTAATCATATCGTTTTATAATTATTATATTTTCATTACTACTTATTTATTATTTTATTTATTAAATCCGTATATATATTATACTATATTTGAGTACATGCATATATGTATACACGTGTTTGATGGAGGAGTCATGATAGCATAAGACTAAAAGCATATCTAGGTTTCTAAAATGCCCATAAATACACACTCACTTGGAGTATTACTAATACATTTATCCTTCTAAAACACTCATTTCCTCTCTAATCATTCCTCCACCATTATTTTGCACTCATTTTTCGTAACCAAAACTTATCTAATAAACTATTAATCTTAATATCATATTTTTAATGCTATAACCATGTTTAAATATTTAATAATTACAAGTAACGCGCGCGTCATATATATAGTACTATAAAACTGAATATAATACTTTTTTAAAATCTGTTTATTTTAATAAATTATTTATTATTTAGAATCAGACATTAAGTTTATAAAACGTCCAATATTATAAAATTTTAAATACATAAATAACTTTTACATTCATAATTAGAAGATACGTTTAACGAAGACAAATATTTATATATTATTTACTAAGTACAATAAATATTTTTATAGTTAAAATTATTAAGTTTAATTATATGTGTGCGACTATGTATTAATAATATTTATAAACTTGTATTAAAATCTAACAATTGAATAAATTTTTTTTATAAACCTAACACCTCACGCATACTTGTTTGTAGCCATCACTAAGAGGCTGATGCATGCATTTATCAAAACCAACCACAAAAATGACGCGTGATGACCCATCCGTTAAACTACTATTTTCAACATAGCTTTTACAAATCCTACATTAATTATGTGTAGTTCACGGATGTATCACTCTCTTTAAGATTCTTATAAATTATAATGACAAATTACTATCAATGGTTTTTTAATAAAAGGAAACCATGATTTTATAAAGTTGATCAATGAACTTTTATCATATCACATCGTCATTCATAATATCCAACAAAACAAGTTATTTCAGTCCATTATGTAAGGTATCAAACGCCTTGTAGTATAATAGTATTAAGGTGTTAAAACACGATGGTCTCTCAAGTGATAAAAGTTCGTTGTAAATAAATATGGCGTAGGCTTCAGACGTGTTGTGTAAGTTCACCGTTCAAAATAAAGGTCTATTTTTACCTCTTGAGATCATAATAAGATTTATTAAAAACATTACATCTTGGATTAAGATCATTTACTTTCTTATTACATGTCTCAAAATATTTTTATGCATCTACTATAACAAAACGATATTCTACATTAAGATTATAATTTTATGTTGAGGGGGAACTTAATTACTTTTATAATCAGAGGGCATAAATTTGATTTATTTTACGGTAAATGTATTTATGTATAGTACATATTCACTATATAAATATATATTTTAGATAAAATATATGGTTATATGTCAATTTTTGGGGAGCCGTAGCCCTCACCTGTTCTAGAAAGCTCGTAATGTTCTAATTTCATTTTCATATTCTTTATTTTTTTTTCCAAACCAACGAAATTTGGTAATCGCAAAAATCAATAGCTAATTTTAAAACAAAAAAATCTATCACGCCACAAATATATATACTAAGTTACTGAATATTTCACGAGTAATCCCAATTTTGAATTTTAAGCAATTGAACTTTTTTTTACTTATGCATGTTACAAATAGATTTCCTATCGTAGAAATATGTTGCAAATCAGGTTAGCAATGTCTCTAGCATTTCAACGCTTTTGGTACAAATAAAAATGCCCTCTTCTCTGTAAGTGATAGCTACACATTTCTTTTGAGACCAAACATGTGTCAGATATTCTAGCTTAATAGATTAAATAGTTGATAATCATGATAATGATATTTATTAAACAAAACAAGGTATGGAAAATACACATTTATTTGAGTTTATTGTGAATTGATGCGAGGCCCAACAGCTACAGCTTCTTATTACTGGGGTCGAGCTTTTTCGTTTTCATAAAAGTGATTCACTAAAAGTACATTAAATGTGATTTTCTTAAAATTTCACATGTGAAATTTGGACTAAAGTTGGCTCCAATTTAAATGAATTTCGAATTCAAAGGGAAACTACCCGAAAGGCAATCTTGAAGCAAGTTTCAACCAATTCTCTACACATACGAATTTCTTATTTCGGTCTCTGCTCCTGGTTCGGAATCCACACAAACAAACATACTTGATCTTGATTATATATTAGTTTTATCTAATTAATGTATTTAGATTTACCAAATAACTTTAATCTGAAACACGATTTTTAGTTTCTTCCAAATGTAATATATTTGGTTTAATACGTAGAATATATAAAGATGGTTAAAAGCTTCTAAACATGGAAAACTTTACTTTTGAACAAAATATAATGAGCACTACATATTTTTAATCACACTTTTGGGATTCTGAAGAAAAGGCTTAAAAAAGAAATTGGCTTAGAAAATTTAATAGAGAAAGCAACGAATTGTCCCTACTAACGTCTAATCAAACTTTTAGTTTTAGAGATTATAAGTAATTTAAGTTAAATGCGCCCTTTTAAACTATTTTTATTTTCCATATACCTCCATAAATTTAAAAATATTCTCTTTAAAGATTGTTTATTTATATATATATATATATAGGGGAGAGTTCAAATGAGAACCATCTTTTTTTTTGTGAGAATTCTAAAAACTAATCTCAGCTACTCATTTTTTATCACATGCAAATCATATGTCATTTCCCCCTTTTTTTTAAACGTTCGTAACTTTTTTTCACGAAATCATTTTTTCAAAAAAATTTCATCAAAAAATTCAGTATTTTTTATCTTTCCAACGCCTACCATATTGATATACTTTTCTAAAAAAAATAGTACATCTGTTGTTTACATATGTGTAAATCTAGTTATACACATGTAATACTGGATTTACACATGTGTAAATCCGATATTACACATGTGTAAAACGAATTTCGTTAAAAAAACGGGAATTTTTTTTAATTTTTATAATTTTTTTTATATTTTTTTATGAAAGAGGGAAAGTTGGGGAACATTTTTGTGTTTTTATTTTTTTTATTTTTATGTTATTTTTTAATTTATAAAATTTTTTAAATATGTTTTTGTTAATTATAATTTTACCATTAAGAACTAGTAGTTGAGATTGGTTCCTAGAGTTCTCATAAAAAAACTAGTTCTCATTTGATCCCTCCCCTAACACATTCAATATGTCAAATGAAATACTATTGTTTACTCCTTTCCGTTTATTTTGTCTTCTTCTTAGTCTTTTTATATATTGATCTTATTTTAGTACTATTGGCTTCGTTATTATTTTTATATCTTATATTTCTGTTATTGATATACACATATATTACATAAACTCAATTAAAAAGTTACACAATTTTTTTTCTCAAGTTTCGAATATAACATTTTAACGTTCTTAATTTTATCAAAACCTAGTTGTCACAACACACACATATGATCATTATTTTAGTTTTCTCTTATAACTTTCTGAATAAAATGTTTTAATGTTAATGTTTTTTTAATTGTATGCATTTCATGCACTTCAAAATCTATACATCCTTTGTCTCTAGTAAAAGATAAATAAATAAAGATATGTATAATTTGAAAAGGACTAGTAGTAAGTATTAGATCTGTTCAAATCTTTATATTAGATAAAAAATAATAAAGAGGAGAAGATGTTACTCTTTGGTGTATCCTCATCCGTTTTATCTAATCTCTTTTTTCGTTAAATGATGATATTAATATTAATGATATTAAATAATAATAAAATAATAAATACGTATTTGATATAAAATAACAACGATGCTAGACATGCACATAAAAACCGGGTACGGACCCGACCCGGTGTACCCAAACCGGACCCGGGTCCGGGTACAACCCGATACCGGGTGTACCCGGAAAAAACCGGCGGTTTCAACCCGGTTTGGGGTGTTTGGAAATCATAAGAACCGGACCCGAACCGGTTGAACCTGGGTTGGACCCGCTTTCGACCGTTTTTTTTCTAGCCGTTTTTAACGGCTATATAGCCGTTGGGGACGAAATTTGACCCTTTTTTTTGTTGTTTTTGCCTCTAAGTATAAATAGGTGTGGGTTGATATGGTAAGGTACCCAAACTTCAAACACAAAAAAACATACGCAAAAAACGCAAACAATACTCTCGTTTACTCTCGTTTATTCTCAAATCTCAATATGGCTCACTCTCAATCTTCCGGGATACGGTTTGCCCGAATCGTACCTTTGCGTCACCGCTCATTGGGTAGATCCCAATTCATGGCAAATGATGAAACGTACGATTGCATTTGATCTATTTCCGTATCCACACACCGGACGATATTTATTTTACTTTTTGGATAATGTAATAACTACTTTTAATTTACAAAATAAAATATTTTCAATGGCATTTGATAACGCTTCCAACAACACAACCGCGGTTGAAAAATTAAAATTAAAATATCTTCCGATTGCAAACGGTGATTTTTTCATACTCGTTGTGTTGCACATATTATTAATTTAGTAGTACAAGATGGTCTATCCGTACCATTTGTTGATAGCTTTATAAAAGTTTTTCGATTTATGTTACACGACATTTTTAAAAAAAGTAGAAAAAGATATCAAGATTATAAACAACTTTGTAAAGATACAGAATCTAGATTTTTAGGGCCTAATTGGGATGTACCTACTAGGTGAAATTCGACTTGTCATATGTTTGATTGTGCTTTAAAACAAAAAGACACTTTAAAAGCTTTTCATAATAATCTTTCGGATAATTGCGAAGCCGACCTGTTTCCGGATTTGGGTTGGAAAAATATTGAACATTTATCCGAATTTCTTGAGGTGTTTAAAAACTCAACTACAAAATTATCGGGAGTTTATTATCCCACTAGTTATTCGGTGCTTCAAGATTTTATTTCATGGCTTTGAATTTTAAAAATTTTCAAAATAAAAATAGTATGTTTAGAGAAATGATAGAACCAATGAAAGACAAGTTTAAAAAATATTTTCTTGAGTTACCACCCGTTTTTACTTGTGTCGCTGCTTTAAATCTTTTTTTAAATGTTGCGGGGGTAGAATGTTTAATAGACGAGATAAATGACAATTTGGATATACATGACGAAAACCCCAATTTTTCAACCGAGGCAAAAGAAGTTTTTAATAAAAGTTTGAAAATTATTTATAATTTTTATTTAAATAAATATGGACCTAACGTAAATATAACTACGCAAAGAGAATCAACCTCAAGTGCTAGTACCTCGTTTAAAGACCTCGTTATGACTATGTTGAATGTTGTTCGGGATGTGACGGCTAAACGTCAAAGGGGTAACGCCCCAACAAGCGAACTTGGTATATATAGTACGACGAATTTTATTTCAACTACGAGTACTCAACATTATCATGTATTTGATATTTTGGCTTGGTGGAAAGGAAAGGAATCCCAATTTCCAATTCTTTCCGCTATGGCCCATGATTTACTAAGCGTCCAAATTTCTACGGTAGCTTCGGAGTCTGTGTTTTCTCTTAGTGGCAGGGTATTATCATTACGGAGAACAATATTAACTCCGGAAGCGGTGGAGATGTGCATTTGTTTAAAAGACCACTTAGACGCGATGGATCGTATACAAGACAAAACAAATCTTGAAGACGAAATTGCAATCGAATGTAAAGTACACGATGAAGAGGTAGAAGAAGAAGTATCTTCTGGTATATCCGACGAAGAATTAGCATTTAATGAAGCCTCTCGAAGAAAATAGTCGATTAGTTATTGATTCGTTAATGTATTTTTTAAGTTATTTTAATAAATAAATATTAAATTAATGAGTTATAGATGTTTTTTTAATGTTGTAATAATAATAGTAATAGCAATAATAATAATAATAATAATAATACTAATAATATTAATATTAATAGCAATTAAAAAAAAATACCGGTTGTACCCGGTTCTGGACCCGACCCTAACCGGGTAGGCCGGGTAGGGTTTTAAGTTTGCCCAACCCGACCCGTACCCGAACCTGGGTTCACCCATACCCGGTTCCAAAAAAAACCGGCCGGACCGAACCCGGTTTGAACCCGGTTCCGGGTCCGGCCCAAAACCCGGTTTGCCCATGTCTAAATGATACTATATAACAATAGTATTCAAGGTAAATTTTATGATGATTTAATAAATCATATTTAATCCATGTTATACATGGGTTATAACTTAGTTATATAAATACCTACTTAAATTTATAAGAACATGTATAGTCTATTCCACTATCCACATCCCTATAATTAAATTAAAAAAGACTAGTTTTCTTAAATTTACCTATATTTTCTTAAAACATTTCACGTCTCACTTCACATATCTATCATCATCTTAAATAAAATAATGACTTAATTACATGAGTTGTCCTTATGGTTAGATCTCATTTTACTTTTGGTCCCTAACTCTTAAAAACTATAAAGTTAGTTCAATACTTTAGAAAAACGTAACATTACTGGTCCTCAAATTGGATGGACGTTATCTTTTTCAGTTAACTGGTGTGAAATTACCATATTACCCTTGTATTAAAAAGACTTAAGATAATATTGTTTGACTTCACCTTATCTCACCCCACCCCTACCCTTCCCCTCCCCTTCACCGAGTCAACCCACCATAATCACCATCTCTTGACAAACTGTCACACCCCAACCTTGACGGCGGAAACGTCGAGGAGTGAGAGTTAAGATCGTTCATAGCCACATAACGCTATTAATAATCCAAATATATTTCACACATAAGTTTCATTTGTTACATTACAAATATAAGTCTCAAAGGATATAAAAAAACATAACATAAAATGTAACAATTCATTCTATTTTATTTATTAATCTAGGTCCATTCCTAGATGTGCAAGCTTCAATGTGTAGATAATCAAACTTGGGCATTTCCTGAAACATGTTAAAAATAAAGGGTCAACAATAATGTTGGTGAGCATTCCATAGTTTTAAATACATAGATCATATAAAAGATGGCAATTCAAGTCATAGATTAGTGAATAAAGTGATTAGGGATGTTATGATCAATGCAACAATCAATCCTTGACAAAATTTTACAAGTCTCAAACGTTTACAAGTTTATACGATCAGCTAAGTGTACTTGGATTAACCAAGGCAGGCTTGTCTTGCCCGTAGATCTATGACTTCGCTGGGCTAGCAATAGTTAATGATTGTACATATAACGCCATAACATGGTAATCACGAAAGTTCAACTAACCACAACTTTTACAAGATGAATTACCATAGGTTTACAAGTCTCAAATAAGTCTACGAGTGCAATAGTATAAGTTAACATGTTTCACCCCAAAGTGTGAAAATAGGAAAAAGGGGTATAGAATACTCACTTGATCAAATAATATATATTTGTTGATTAAATGAAATAATAATAAACAACGCTTCGACGTAGACTTTCACAATGCACCTAAAACAAATATATATTTACAAGGTTACAATTTAATAATATACCTAATGGTTAAACGAGACTAGGGTTCCAATTTGGTAATTGAGGGTTCTAATAATTAAATGACGTTGATTAGAGAGGTTATGCTTTAGCCCAAAGAAATGTCATGTAACAAATTTTAAGGAATTAAATCCTTTATAAAATTTGTGAAGGTAATTATAAAATATAAAAATTCTATAATTTTCATGGTTAATCCATAATTGTATAGTGACTAAATAATAATTAAATGATTTACCAATAATATAAAGTCTATTCTTATAAAATAAACTTTGTTAATTTTATTTTATAAGAACATTGTTAAGGTGTTTGAAGTGATAATTTTATAAAAAATAATAGAATAGCGTTTAAAAAAATAGCAAGGTTTCCAAAACATTTTTTTTAATTTTCTGAAAATTTTAAATACCTTTTTAAAGGCTGAAAAGCCAAAAATTTTAAGTTGGAGGTCGCCGGGTTCGAACCCGGGACCTCTAGTACCGAAGGTAAGTGGGTAACCAGTGAACCAAGGCTCTCAGCCGCGGTTAATCATCGTTTCCAAATCTTAAAAGCGTCTTATACAAATCACCCCCAAATCCTATGAACCCTAGGTTGATTCGAGCCAAAATTGAAGATCAAATCGATATTGTTAACGATCTAGATCATGGGGCTTTTGTTTCCCAAGTTATTACGAATATTTAAGTGGATTTAATTTACCTGTTTGATGACGAATCAAAGGTATCCAACACGACGAACAGGTCGCGAACTTCTAGTGCCCAAACGATGATCAAACGTACTTCTAGTGCCCAAACGATGATCAAACGTTTACGATAATCCAATTCGTTACACAGGTAGCTTCAAATGATCACTAAGATGAAAAACCCTCTGTTTAATTCGAGTTTTGACACACTGATGATAGTGTTCGTATAGTTGCGGGTCGCGATGCAAGAGGTCGACGGAATTTGATGATTTTGTTTGTTTCAGGTGCAATTGAGTGTTGCATTCGATTAAGGATTGATAAACGACCGTTTATGCTGAGTTAATTCGATTATTATTACAGTTTAATGATTGAACAACAATCTGGTTGAAGTGTTTCGGTTTTGAAATCGATTCGGCTTGTAACCGGCGTTTTATCACACTTAAAAGTTGTATTCATGTTCGAAACGTGTAGAACGGACGGTTTGGGTCGGTTTTGGTTTAAGTTTTGAAGTAAAAATGGGTAATTTGAAGCCGCCGGAGCTCGGCCGGAGAATGGCCGGAGCTCCGCCGGATTTACGGGTTTAGAAGTGAGGGGGGGTCGGGTTGTAACTTTTAAAGTTACAATTGGCCCTTGTAGTTTAACTTATTATTATTATATGCTCAAACCTTTATATTAAAGTTTGTAATTAACAATAAACCCCCTTAAACTTTGTTTCTTTTTTAAGTTTCAACCATTTAAGTTTACTAAACTCAATAAATTATTATTATTTATTATATTACTACAATTCTTATTGTTATTATTTCATTTATTAAAATCATTATATTAGTTATAGTTATTTAATAGCTATAATCTTTCAAGTTAAATGATTAATAGCCCAATTATGGCATAATTAACCTATAAGTTTCATGAATGATACAACTAACTCATACAAGAATTTAACAAAGCTAACAATAAATTAACTCAAAATTACAAGATGTTACAGAAACTACCATGACCATCTCCATCACAACCATAATCTCTGTCAAACGACCACCATAACCACCGTCTCTTCATAGCGCCAGTTGGTTGCCGGTGGCCTCCTTCTCTTTAAACAAAATCACAGGCCATGACGAAACTAACAGATGCATAGTGGTGATGGGGATAGCAGCGATGGTAATGGTGCCGATGGAAGTTGACCAGATCTAAATGATGGAGGTCGTTAAAGGTGGTGGGTCGTCGGAGATGAAGGTTTTGATTGTAGCATTGCCGGAACTATAGAGACGCCGGAAAAGATGATAAACAGAAGGGAATGACTGTTGGGTTTTTAGTGGGGTGGTGGTTTCCGGTTTATTGCAGTGGTGAAGGTGATGTTGGTCGTTGAGGGAGATAGCTTAGGGAGAAGAAGTGTGGGTTTTAATAAATGGTATTTTAGTTATTTTTAAAAAATTAACAGAAAAACTTAACATGCATCCACATAAGGGATCATCTTTGTTACATTTACGTAAAGTATTGGACCAACCTTGTAGTTTTTAAGAGTTAGGGGACAAAAGTGACATCAAGCCTAACCATAGGGACCACCCGTGTAATTAAGTCTAAAATAATAGTTATATATTTTTTTTCTTCTACTCATATTCACGTATAAAATATTTAAATAACATATGAAAGATGAATATTGAGCAATTATTTTTAAGGATAAAGTTGTTTTCTTTTTAAAATATGAGATTAGATATAAGGATGCTGAATATGATAAAGTAAAAGTTTTAAGGATGAAGATGAGGAGAGAGATGGGAATAAAATACTCTTAACTTGTATGCAAGTATGTAACCGGTGAGAGGTCTATAATGACTCAAAGTAACCGGTCTAATTGTTAAAATGGGCCAAATGGGCTTTTCTTTGGTTATTATTTATAAACTTTGTAATTTGTATGAAATTGTAATGTTATCCTAAAATTTTAGATTAGTAGAAAAATATAAAGGATTTGTTTTTCTACAAAATTGTTTAATATATACTTATATAACGAGATAATTTATTTCAATTTCATTTAATATATTAAATTCCTTCAACATATAAAATGAAATGATTGAACTATTTTTATATATTACCCTCATCTAAAACCTACGTACCTATGATTTATTGTTTCTAAATAATGACCTGTTAGCTTTCAATAAAAATCTGATAGATGAAATTCAACATTTTTACAAAAGAAAATATATATTATCTTTTTTGTATTCTTTTACATGTTAAGAGAGAGTAATATACCAAAAGCAAGTTTAGGGACTTTTTTATACAGATAAAAAGGCATATTAATTTTTTTTGTGATACTACAAAATAAATGTAATAAGAATAACTCATAATTGAAATTTGTGAAGATACTTCTCATGTATGGTTATTAGTTTACGTCTTGATGAGGGTTCTTAAATTAGGTTAACACATGTTTAGTATCAACAAATTTTATAGAAAGCAA
Source organism: Flaveria trinervia (assembly GCA_025506515.1). NCBI lineage: Eukaryota > Viridiplantae > Streptophyta > Magnoliopsida > Asterales > Asteraceae > Flaveria > Flaveria trinervia. The sequence continues at coordinate 125,278,202 of CM046442.1, forward strand.
TGTTCAAAGCTTCAATAGAAAGATGAACTATTAGATTTTTAGTTAAACGATGTTCAGTCAGTTTGACAACACTCCTAGTAGATAGATTAAAAGATTTCATTATGGTTTATGCCTTTTTAGATTTACAAAACTCAACTTATAAATGTATTGCATATTAGGTACTTTATTGTAATTGGATTAACTATTGGTTAATGTAATCATAATATCCATCTAATAAGTTAGAAGGTGCGGAGTACACACTTATCTAAGTTTATTATGATATTCGATATTGAAAACCTTCTTAGGGGCGAAACTCTTAAGTAATGGAGTTCAAAGGGGGAACACCCCTTTAGCGGGGGGTCCGGACGCAACGCCCCTTTAGCGGGGGGTCCGGACACAACACCCCTAGTAGAGGGGTCCAAGGGGTAGAGCATCTGGTTAGGATCAATGAGATGGATTCCATTATGCAATATATTACTTGTAAGTTGGTCGATTTACTTCCGGGATGCAAACATTGGGATGCAAATGAATCTTTAAAAAGAAAATGAAGGTGAATGGTAACATAGATAAGTTTAAAGTTAAATTGGTTATCTAGGGTTTTAGACATAAAGAAGGTATTAATTTCTTTGATACTTATGCTTTTGTTACTAGGATTTCTATTATCAGATTGAAATTAGCACTTGTAGTTATACACAATCTTGTGATTCACTAAATGGATGTGAAAACTATATATTTAATTAGTGAATTGGATGAGTAGGTTTACATGAAACAACATGAAGGTTTTGTTACGCTCGATAATGAGAACAAAGTTTGTAAGTTAATAAAATCTTTATATGGTCTAAAGCAAGCAACCAAATAAATCAAAAGTTTTATGATGTTGTGTTTTCTAATAATTTTATTCTAAATCAAGCAAACAAGTATATATATAGCAAGTTTGATACTTCTAGTAAAGGAGTTATAATTCGCTTATAAATAGATGACATGTTAATCTTTGGTACCGACCAAAGTCAAGTTGATAAAACTAAAGAACTTTTGTCATTTATGTTTGCTATGAAAGACATGGGGGAGGAAAAAGTTATCCTTGGTATAATGATCAAGCATGAGAACAATGGTATTTTAATTTCTCAATCACATTATATTGAAAATATTTTAAGGAAATTTAACTTCAAAGATTGTTCTCCTATAAGCACTCTTATAGATAATAATCTTAAGTTTCTACCTAATAAATGTATTGCGGTATCTCAATTTGAATGCTCAAAAGCTATTGGAAGTCTCTTGTATCCATGAGTAGAACTAGGCCTGATATAGTCTATGATGTTGGAAAGCTTAGTAGGATTTACTAGTTCATATCGCTAGCAAGCTATTAATCAAGTATTTAAGTACTTGAAAGGAATAATGAATTATTATTTAACCTATTCTGAATTTTCTTTTGTTATTTAACTTTATTCAAATGCAAGTTGGATTACAAATATGAAAGATCATTCTTCCATAAGTGGATGGACATTCCTACTTAGAGGAGGTACCATCTCTTAGGCATCAAAGAAATAAACTTGCATTACTAACTCAACAACGAAATATGAGTTTGCGGCATTAGTAGTAGCTGGTAAAGAAGCTGAATGGAAGAAACTTGATTTATAAAATTAATTCCATTATGGCCTAAACCGATATCACCTATATCTATTAGATGTGATAGTGAAACAACTTTGGTTTAGGCTTACAGTCAAGTGTATAATGGCAAGTCTAGACACTTAGGTGTTAGACATAGCATGATTAGTGAGCTTATCATGTATGGTGTGATATTTGTAGAGCTTGTGAGAACTCAACATAATTTAGTCGATCATCTAATCAAAGGGTTAAATAGAGATCTTGTGAACAAGGCGACTTTGGGGATGAGATTAAAGTCCACCTAAAATCTCTCATCTTAAGATACCTAATTCCCATATAGTATAAAACTAGATGCTGAATACATGTGAAACGCTTAATATATAGAGGATTGAACACATTAATAGCAACATCCCAAAGTATATGTATAAACCTGTAAGTTGAGGAGCTTAAAATCTAACTTCTTAATAGTTCTTTTAAAAAGTTGCATATGCAAGTATAAGAAGAAAAGAGCTACTTAAATGAGCATGAAGTTTAGCTATTTCAAGAAGCTTGGACTTGGTTTTGATATGCTTATGAAGAATAAGAACACAAGGCTAGTAAAATATAGTGTCAAGTAAGAATATATAAGTATGTAAACTTTTGTGTATATTATCTTCAGGTATTCACTATGAATAGCAAGGGTTCAATCCTAAGTGACACCCTAATATTCTAATATTTAAATGCGTAATATACTAAGATGAAATTTAATCATCACAATATTTCATTTATGCACAAGTTTGTAGTTTGTGTGAGTTTATTTAATCAAGGATTATATAAAATAGGGAAGAAATGTTCGATATTTTAGTATAATTGGATTAACTAAATACCAATATGATAGTGATATCCATCAAACAAGTTAGCAGACATGAAATGCATGTTTGTTTGAGTTTATTATGATTTTTGATATTAAAAACCTCCTTAAGGGTGAAGCCCTTAAGTAATGGGGGTTCCAAGGGAGCAACACCCCCTTGGCAGGGGTCTGGGGTAATGCCCCTGGTAGCAGGGTCCAAGGGGCAGAGCCTATGGCTAGGATCGATTTTCTAGAATTTTGAATTGATTTTCCAGAATTTGATAAAAATAGCTTCATTAAAACGTGGATCTCGAATCGATTTCTATAATTTCACATGTGAAATTCAAGTGGAAAAAAACACATATTTTTTTATTATTTAAATTCAAAACTAGTTTTTAGCCCCCGCATTACGGCGGGGGCGTAAAAACATGCCAAATAGCAATAACGTCATATCATCATCACAACAACCAACACCGGAAAAGATCATATTAAAAAAGAAATAGAAAATAAAAAAATAAAATCGAACAAAAAGCAGACTTAAAAACATAAAAAAATAAAAATAGAGTTAAGTTTGATTTTGTTCTTGAGGTTTGTTAAAAATTACAATTTTCCTCCAAAATATTAAAAATATTAATTTACCTCCAAAATTTAATATGTTGTCTTAATTTTAGTCCAAAATTTCATTATTTTATCTAAAATATTAAAACTTTTGGAGTGAAATTAAAACAACATATGAAACTCTTGAAGGTAAATTGATGTTTTTAATCTTTTGAAGGAAAAAGATTACTTTTGTCAAACCTTAGGAAGCAAAATTAAAATTAACTCTTAAAAATAATAACCAAGTCAATCTTGGACCTGTCATTGCGACATGATCGTTAAATGAGAAAATTAGGCGTAACAACGTTGAAGCACACGTGCATGTATGGCATGTTAACTCTCAAAATTTAGACCAATATGTAAACAAAGTTTTTGTAAATGCATAGGGACCAAAGTAAAAGTTGTAGGGGTTTATGTTGTAAAAAATATATAAATTTGGGTTTAAAATAAAAAATTAAAGGAAAAATTAATTATATATACAACTTTTAATACTTAAAGTACAACAATCAATATAACATTGAGTTGATAAATAATATATATTAATATAAAATTATCAAATGGTAGTTTTTCCTGTTTCCCCTGAAAACGAATTGATTTATGTGTTTTGGTCATCCTCTTGTACTTCTTTTTCGGGTTAAAAAACACACATGAAAATACATACTTTGATGTTGATTAACATTTGAGTTGTATCCAATTGAAATATTCAAGTAAACTATCGAATAATTTCGATCTGAAAATGATCACACGACTCTCAGATTATCCAGGATTTGATTTCTAAATTTTAAATTTCTACATTGCATTCGCAAAATGATGAGCTTGTTAGTTGTTACTAGAAAGGTGCCCACGCAATGCAACGAGACAACATTTTACATCCGACACAAATTTCTAATTTTTGTTTATCTTATAGCAATTTTACAAAACTTTATTATATTTTTTCTAAGCTAAAATTTAAAACATCAAATAAATGGATTTTGTACGACGGCTTGTACATTTATCCATTAACTTATTGTACCTTACAAAATATATATCGACTCAGCATAAAATTTACACCAAAATGTAAAAAAATACACATTTACAATTGTAGTATCAAAAAGGTTTTAAACATGATAGATTGATATAACAAAAATCTTAAAAGCAAATTAAGTTTTTTTGATTTATGGATAAATAAGGTAAAATTTTATGTAATTTATAGTAATTATAAAGTTATTATGTAACTAATTGTAAGAGTTAATTTGTAAATAATATTTAAAATACTATTTTACCTTTAAAAATGGTTGTACGTTATACATTAAGTTATACATTAAGTGTAGTAAGTGTTCTTAATTTAATAGTTTTAATTTAGATTTCAAACATTCAAATTATTAAAAATCGAAGGAAATAAAATGTCACCTTTAGAGTTTTTAAGAACTATTATATCTACACCGACGATGCATGTAACTGTTGATTGTTAATTGTTTATGTTATCCAACTAGACAGTGGTTCTATTATTATTTTAGTGGAGAATTTTATTATACTTATGTCCAATGAACGATTCAAACCTCTATTTCCCCGAGTTATGCAATATACAAGTTTGGTCGGTTACTTTCAATCCATCCAATCATATAACAAGTTGTTTCAACCGAAGTGTTATCCATGTTTCATAAAGTATGAAGACGTTAAAACAATATGGAATTGAATGTATTTTATTTTACTAAGAAATCAAAAAGATAACATTTGTGATGCAACAAAATTATTTATTATTTATTTACATCATATTGGATGTGAATATTTGATGCATACTTGGTCGGACCTTCGTTATGGGCAGAGGTAGCCCCCCCTCCCCCTCCCCCCAAAAGGGGTAGAAATCTTTTATTTTTCGTAGTAGTGTTAAATTGAACACCATAGTTTTTGACTTTCTAAAAAATTACATTCAACTTCATCTTTTTATAAGCTTGTTCAAGCTTCTCAACTGATGTAAGAAGATGTCCTATATATCGAAAGAACAACCGATAACATGTTCAAACAATTATAAAAAAATGTTCTACATCAAACATAAAGTAATGAAGATGTGTAAAAGTAATATGATTTAAAATTTGGATAAACAAAGGTACATTTACAAATATGAATGTAGACTTTGTCAGGTGTTTTGCAAATATGTGCGCAAATTTATATATTTCTACATATCTATTTAATTATAAAAACTACAAAAGGTATTATTCTTTGTTATAAAAGTGAAATGGGAGAAAATTAGAGGTAACAAAATAGAAAAAGTGTAAAATAATAAAAAAATAATAATAGTATAATAGTAGTAATGATAACAAATATTATTATTATTATTATCAACATTATTATTTATTATTATTATTATTATTATTATTATTATTATTATTATTATTAAAGTTATTACATAGATGGTCCCTGTGGTTTATCCAAAATAACAGGGCTAGGTACTAAGCACAAAAATTAACAGGTTTGAGTGTTTACTTTTAATTTCATAACAAATTTGGGTATTAACACTAATGGACGTTAGATTTTCTATTAAGTTTAAGGGCATTTTAGTATTTTCATATTTTAGAACTATTCATGTAAATTAAAGGGACTATTGTGTAATTTAACTAAAATTATATATATATATATATATATACATATATATATATATATATATGGGAGGTTCAAATGAGAACCACCTTTTTTGTGAGAACTCTATGAACCAATCTCAGACACTCATTTTTATCACATGCAAATCACATGTCATTTCCCCCCTTTTTTTAGTCGTAACTTTTTTTTACGACATCATTTTTTCAAAAAAAATTCACCATAAAATTCAGTATTTTTTTATCTTTCCAACGCCTACCATATTGATATAATTTTCTAAAAAAAATCATACATCCATTGTTTACATATGTGTAAATCTATTTATACACATGTGTAGTACTGGATTTACACATGTGTAAATCCGATATTACACAGGTGTAAAACAAATTTCGTTAAAAAATATGATTTTTTTATTTTTTATAAATTTTTTTATGAAAGAGAAAGTTGAGGAACATTTTTGTGTTTTTATTTTTTAATTTATAAATTTTTTAAATATGTTTTTGTTATTATAATTTTACCATTGAGAAAGAGAAAGTGTACTTGGATTAACCAAGCGGCTTGTCTGGTCCATAGATATATGACTTCGCTAGGCTAGCAATAGTTAATATTGTACATATATTCGACATTACATGGTAGCTACAAAGTTCAACTAACTACAACATATAGGTGAAAGCCATAAGTTTACAATAATCAAACGTGTTTACAAGTGCAAAGTTATAAGTAACATGTTTCACCCAAAGTGTACAAATAAAAAGGGTTATAAAACTCACTTTGATATATACAAGATGACGATAAAATTTAAACGAGGTTCCAACGGTTTCTTTTACAAGTTACCTAGATGTATAGATTCCAATTAAGTTTGATATAAGATCAACGATTAGACGTGAATTCGGGTTTCAATTGGAATTTGGGGTAATAATGATCGTTTACGTTTTGGTTTAATAAAGATAATATAAATCAATTAAGTTTACGAAATAAAAAAAAATGTCTCAATAATTTAAATTATTGATTTAATAGAAATTAAGTATAATATATGCGAAAAGAAATAATTATTTAATAACTAATTATTTAAAACTTGATAAAGAGAATTAATTAAATACGTATTCAAATGACTTAAAATCATTTAGAACTATTTTATAAAGTTTTGAGCTTTTAACATTATTTAACGTAAAGGTTTTATCATACAAAACCTAAGAAAATAAGAATAGAGCAAAATTATATTGTTTATAATTTCAAGAATTTTTTAAAAAAAAGTTAACGAATAAATTTATTAATTGATTATGATATACCATGTTTAAATTTAGATTAATTATTTAAATAATTATTTCAACTATTTAAAGTTTATTTTTGTATAATAAGCTAATTATAACATTTGTCATTATATTTTATATGAAGTTATTAAAGTGTTTAAAGAGATAATACAGAAAAATAGTTAGATAATTTTTTTTAATAACCAAAGTTTATAAAACTTTTTTCTTATATTTCTAAAATTTTTATATAATCTGAAATATTTGAAAACCTTAAAAAAATGGCTGAGGGTCCCCGGGTTGTGTGACATCCGGTAAATTTCCGTTATCAAACTCCGTTAGTTCCGTTAAGTCTTGTTAACACGTGTCGTGAGCACACCTAGTTGTCGTTGAACGTTGGTGACCTAATATATGATTAATGTTATTTGATGTGAATCTAAGTGATTATGTGAATATTGGGTTATGTTTATGTGTTTACACATTATAAACAATTAATTTAAAGAATTTATCGCGTAACGCGGAAACGTGTCTGTTTATTCGTATGTCTTGTGTGTTTTATAAAGATAAGATATATAATGAACTTTATAAGTTTATATCTTTATATTATGAAGTTAAAAACACTTTACAAAGAGTTAAAGCTAGTTTTTACAAAACCAAAACACAAGGGTTTAAAGGGTAAATATGTAAATTAAAATTAATTAAAACAAAATTCCAAACCCTACCCACCCTTTCGGCCGCAAACCACCTCCAAACACCCTCCTCACTTCGATCCAGCCAAGAACAAGCGATTTTGTGTGGTTTTGATTCGTTACAAGTATACAACGCTTAGGAAGCATCGATTTCAAGCAATTACAAGTTTAAAGGTTAGTTTTTGCGAGTTTTTGGAAGAGTTCATTATGGCCGAACCCTAATTCGTAATTGGTCTTTGTTGGGTCGAATTGGTTTTTTTTGATGATTTTACCATGTTGTTATTTAGATTGTATACATGTTAGTTAACGTCGATTATGCAAGAATTATATGTTTTTAGGGATTTGATCATGAATTTTGGTGTTAGCAAACCTAATTCGAAAATGGCTTGATTAGGCATGATGGATGATTGTTTGATGAATGTTTGATGATAATTGGGTTGTATGATGTTAGAATACGTTGATTATGCAAGAAAGTTGGGATTTTGATGCATGTTCATAGGTTACTAAGAATAGTAACTTTATTTTGCATGTAGTAGTGTCTATTGATGGATTGATGTTATGGATGGGTTCATGATGATAATTGGATGCTAGATTATATTATGAATGCTAGAATCTTAATTTGATGATGTTGATCATAGCTTGCCAAAAGTAGAACTTTTGTTTATGAAGATTGTTGATTGAGTTTAGTGTTGTGATCGTGTCTAGATGTTAGTATGAGCTTGAATTGGTATATTATTGATGAATTCATGCATACCTTGATGTTTGATAGATTTTGGACATTCTTTCCCAAAAGGGAAACTTTATTTGTGTAAACGTTGAAGTATGATGTTATGATCATGTTTGGGATGATAGGAACCTGCTATTATGTCAAGGATAGATTCTAGTGTAATAGAACGTGTTAAATTAGTTGTATGGCATGCTTGGATAATCATGGGTGATATTTGGACTTTGGTGATCATGTATGGTTTGGATGTTGTGTAGTAGTAGGACATCATGCTTGGGTCTGGTAATTGATGGTTGTGATGTTGTGAATGCAATGTACTTGCTTAAAGATTTGGTTGTGATCATTATACCCGCGTGCGGATCTGAGGCCCTACTTAGTGGGATTGGCAGGGTTTAGGATGTGAAGTTGTGAGTGGCTTCACATGGCATGTGATGAATGGTTGAACCTTGTATGACATGTTAGTTGTTTTGTAGCTAGTGGTTATTTAATGTTCTAGATTCGCATGACTTGTATAGTACTTGATTGTATGATGATCTATGTGATACACCTGGTTGATATAAATATGTATGACACTATTTGAATGTTAATCATGTATGTTGTATGTGTTCATTGGCTTTATTGAATTATAACCCATAATGTCACCAACGGGTCAAACGGGTCAACTAGGTCAAACGTGTCTATTTGTCTGGAAGCTTGAGTCTTTGATTTGGTATGATTAGGGTTTCACATGTCTTTTATTTACACGTACTTATGTACTCACATGATCTAGGTAACCTGTGAAGGTTGGCTATCCTCTCGTTTCTCAAAATAAACCCTAAGAACCTTTGCATACATCAGGTGAGTTCATGCCCCACTCTTTACTTAATCACTTTTGGGGGAGATAGCATACTGGTATTTATACGAACGCTTTATGATTTAAGTTGTGTATAATATTAATATAGTGCTGTTTACCATGAGAAAAGTCCTCACACTTTTGAATTGTTAATATTTAATAGCGGGGAAACTTGGGTAGTACTACTGGGTCTGACGAGCCCCACCTGTGTGACTCGAGGTCAACCGGGTGCAATTGTCCTATTGATCATTATCACGACATGGTAAGTCGTGACAGGAGGCAACAACTATCACAGTCAGCTTCAATTGCAAAATCACTATGTATTAATATTTGTTGATAATAGACTAGCTATCTATTACCATACACTGCTTATATTTATCGCAACTGTTTACATGTTTATTGAACACAAACTCTTGAACTCACCAACCTATGTGTTGACATTTTAGTATGCTTTTCTCAGGTCCTTAACTTGCTTGCCATAGGAGCACTGCACGGTTCACTTCATTTAAGACATTATGCTTCAAGACAATGTGACATTTTAACAATTATGGTTTACTTTTGGTTTGGCACTGTTGTTTGCCATAAGTTATACTTTTAGACTTGGGTTGTTTTCAAAAACGCTTCCGCATTATTTAACGTTGGTGTTTTGGTTGATTTTGTTATTTATGGCATATAGAGTCGTTCTGAGTAGCTATTGACTGTGATCCTGGTTTGTTCACACGCCTCGCGGTAAAACTCCGCAAGTGGATTTTGAGGGTGTGACAGATTGGTATCAGAGCCATTGGTTATAGGGAACTAGGTTGCATACACACTAGACTATAACCGCACAGTTAGTTAGTTACCTGTTTCTTGTTCCATCGACTGTACACTCATGGCATACACATCACATTATCTGCAGCATGGCATCGTCTTCAAGAGCTCCGGGTAAACGACCCGAATCACCTACACGATCTGAAACCCCACCTCCCGCACCTGTACCTGATGATGGATTTGATTGGCCCAGACTGGCTTATCCCCGAGAGGAGATTGACTGGGATCAACCATTCGCGTTGATGAAGCGTGACCCTCCGCGTGACTGGCGTTCTTATCTAGGTTTGTTGACCATATCATTTTAGGGAACGCGTACCTGTCCTAAAGCCAAGGACTAGGAACAATGCCAATCAACCCATGCCTTCACTCCCACGAACGACGCAGTCTAACGAGCAACTGATTGCTGCACTAATGGCTGCATTAGATACTGAACAGCATCGCGTAAGACGACTCACGGGTGATGTCTACACTACAGCAAGAGGTGTACACCTGAGACATCAATTGGACGAACTCAAGGAAGAACACGGAAGACGCTGAACGGTTGTCACCATATGCAAGATGGTGTTATGGCACTCCAAGACGCGTGACTGCTCGTGAACAGCGGGACGCCATAGCCGATAATAGGATTGCCATTTAGAAGCTCAACTAGCAGCACTCCAGATTGCTATAGCTCCTGCTCCTGCCGCAGACTCTGAGGATGAGGAGGATCCCGAGGAGGGACCCGAGGAAGAGGAACCGGAGGAGATGGAGGATGATAGTGATGGGTCAGACATTGTCGATTGACTTCTTTATATGACTTAGACTACGTAGTGTTTTCTTTTTGAAACCTATGTGGGAAGGGTTGTTTCCCCACACGAACGACAAAACTTCAATTTTGACATTGCTAAATACATTGTGACTTATTGCAATTTATTTACTTTGGTTATTATTTTGTTAGAATGTTGTGGTTGTGATGATATGTTATTTCTTTCATTTACTGTTTACTACGCTTCAATGAGTTAAATGTGTATGATGTTACTCATTATTGAATTGTGAATATAAAGTGAAAAGAATGGACGCTCGTGGACTTGGACGTGGACGTGGTCGTGGACGCGGACGTGGACGTGGCACCGAGAACAGGCTGGTGGTGCTATTAACATGACTCCTGCGGAATTGGCTGCTCTAATTAATGAGCATGTTCAGGCGGCAGTGGCTGCTGCCCATGCGGTCAACCGGCAGGTAAACAATGATAGAAAACAAATCTGATATCCTTTATAACTATAGGGGATGTTTGATTAACGTGTGTTGTGTTAAAACAGGACCACCAGTGCGTACATACAAGTCCTTCATGGACTGCCACCCCACACCTACAGCGGTACAGAGGGTGCTGTAGGGCTTGTACGCTGGTTTGAGAAGACTGAGTCCGTTTTCTCCAAATGTAATTGCCCACCGGCGATCAAGTAAAGTATGCCACCGGAACTTTGGAGGGTGCTGCCCTGTCATGTGAACACGCAAGTCCAGATGCTTGGACAAGCGATGGCAATGGACTCCCCTGGAATGAGTTCAGGATATGATGATCGAGGAGTACCGTCCTCGATGAGGTGCAAAAGTTGGAGATGGAATCTGGCAGCTCAAGATGAAGGGTTCAGAAATTGAGGCTTATACAACCCGTACTCATGAGCTGGCCACATTGTGTCCAGAATGTTAATGAGACACATAAGAGAATCGAGCACTACATACGAGGGTTGGTGCCTGAAATCCAAGTATGGTAACGGCTTCTAACCCTGACTACGATCAGCAGGCCATCCAGATTGCTCATAAACTTACTGACCAGGCGGTAGAGCAAGGGCGTCTACCCAAACGGGGCGCTGTGGTGAGCGTGCCCGACAAAAAAGGAAGTGGGATGCTCCCAGCAACACAACCAAATCATCATCATCATCATCGTCTGGCGGTCAACAACAATCCAACAGCAACAACAACCAGTTCAGCAGCAGCAGCGGCGGTTCGATAATAACCGCAACTTCAACCAAACTGCCCCAAATAACCAAGGACCCAGCGGTTACGGCGGCAGACATCCCAATGACCACGGTGTAACTACCATCACGTGGGACGGTGTGATAGCTTCAAGTGTCAACGTTGTGGAAAGATTGGACACGCTGCGAAGGATTGCCGTGGTGAACTAATGAGGAGGCCACAACAACCTCAAGAACCTCCCAGGGTTGTTTTGAGTGTGGGAAAGAAGGGCATTACAACGAAACTGCCCACAACTGAGAAGGAACGGAAATGGCAACAACAACAACAACACCAATAATCATGGGAACAACAACAACAATGGCAATAATAACAACAATGGTGGAAACGGCACTGGAAATGGCGGCAATAGAGATGGAGCCAAAGGGAGCCTTCGTCATTGGCTCAGGTGAGGCTCTAAATGATCCCACAACTGTTACTGGTAGATTCCCTGTTAATGGTTTTTGCTACGGTACTATTGATACTGGAGCCGATAGGAGTTTTGTGTCCTTAAAATTTTGTAGTCTTTTAAGTGATATACCCTCTGCTTTAGAATCTAAGCACACTGTGGAATTAGCCGATGGTAAGCAAATCCATGTAACGCATATCCTTAAAGACTGTAGGATAGAACTTGCTGGTCATACTTTCGCTATAGATCTCATGCCTGTTACGCTGGGGAGTTTTGATGTTGTGATAGGCATGGATTGGCTCTCTAGCAAGCAAGCGGAAGTCATATGTCACGAGAAGATTATACGGATCCCGTTTGACGATCACATTCTTACCGTCAAAGGTGATAGGAGTGGTGCTGTGATAGGCATCATCTCGTATATGAAAGCTCAAAAGTTGTTACGAAGGGCCCGCGTGGCTATCCTAGCACTTGTTACCGATAAGCAAAAGAAGAAAAAAGAATGGAGGATATTCCCATAGTACGCGACTTTCCGGAGGTATTCCCAGAAGATCTTCCTGGATTACCACCGCACCGCCAAGTGGAATTCCAGATTGAGTTGACTCCCGGCGCAGCTCCGATTGCTAGAGCACCTTATCGATTAGCACCAAACGAACTACAGGAGTTGTCATCACAACTTCAGGAGCTTTTGGATAAGGTTTTTATTCGACCTAGTACATCACCTTGGGGAGCTCCTGTACTCTTTGTTAAGAAGAAGGATGGCACATTTCGGATGTGCATCGATTATCGAGAGTTAAACAAAGTAACAGTCAAGAACCGATACCCTTTACCTCGTATCGACGACTTGTTCGATCAGCTTCAAGGATCAAGCTATTACTCGAAGATTGACTTGAGATCTGGTTATCATCAACTCAGAGTTCGAGAAGAAGACATTCCCAAGACCGCATTTCGTACTCGTTATGGTCATTATGAGTTCTTGGTCATGCCTTTTGGGTTGACTAATGCACCTGCTGTGTTCATGGACCTCATGAACCGCGTGTGCAACCTTATCTTGATCAGTTTGTCATTGTGTTCATCGATGATATACTGATATACTCTAGGACCAAGGAGGAGCATGAAGAGCACCTACGAATGATCTTGGAACTGTTGAAAATGAGCAACTGTATGCTAAATTCTCAAAGTGTGATTTTTGGATAAGAGAGGTACAATTCCTAGGTCATATTGTTAATGAGAAGGAATACACGTTGATCCTGCCAAAATTGAAGCGATAAAGAATTGGACTACACCCAAAACACCAAGCGAGATAAGGCAATTTCTTGGATTAGCAGGATATTACCGCCGATTCATAGAAGGATTTTCTAAGATCGCACAACCTCTCACAGCCTTGACTCACAAGGAACGACATACAAATGGGCTGAGAGTCAAGAATCAGCTTTCCAATTATTAAAACAAAAACTACTGTACTGCCCCGATATTAGCATTACCAGAGGGAACAGATGACTTTGTGGTGTATTGCGATGCATCCATTCAAGGATTGGGTTGTGTCTTGATGCAACGAGACAAGGTGATAGCTTACGCCTCGAGACAACTAAAGGTTCACGAGAAGAACTATACTACCCATGACTTAGAATTGGGCGCAGTAGTTTTTGCCTTAAAGATCTGGAGACATTATTTGTACGGTACCAAGTGCACAATCTACACCGATCATAAGAGTCTTCAACATATCTTTGAGCAAAAAGAGTTGAATATGAGGCAGCGACGTTGGGTGGAACTACTAAATGATTATGATTGCGCAATTAAGTATCATCCGGAAAGGCGAACGTAGTTGCCGATGCTTTAAGCAGGAAGGAACAGCTAAACCCCGACGGGTGCGAGCTTTACAGCTTACTATCAGTACCCAACTGCCAACAAGTTAAGGAGGCACAAATAGAAGCTTTAAAAGTGGAAAACATTGGTGCCGAATTTTTAAGGGGAATGGAATAAGCACTAGTGATGAAAGAGGATGGAATTCGGTATTTCATGGATAGACTTTGGGTGCCTGTTCATGGAAATCTGAGAGATTTAGTTATGAGCGAGGCACACAAATCTAAGTATTCTATACATCCTGGATCCGACAAGATGTACCATGATCTAAAGGCTCACTATTGGTGGCCTAACATGAAAGCGGATGTAGCTACGTACGTGAGCAAGTGTTTGACCTGCTCGAAGGTGAAAGTGGAATATCAAAAACCATCCGGACTATTACAACAACCCGAGATTCCAATGTGGAAATGGGAACAAATCTCCATGGACTTTATTACTAAACTACCCCGGACTAGTACTGGTTGTGACACGATATGGGTTATTGTGGATCGATTGACAAAGTCTGCTCATTTCCTTGCAATAAAGGAAACCGACAAGATGGAGAAGTTAACTCGCCTGTACCTCAAGGAGATCGTTTCGAGACACGGGGTACCGATCTCAATTATCTCTGACCGTGACGCTCGTTTCACGTCACATTTCTGGCAATCATTGCAGAAATCCTTGGGTACACGTTTGGATATGAGTACTGCATATCATCCACAGACGGATGGTCAGAGTGAGCGTACTATACAGATGTTGGAGGATATGCTACGTGCTTGTGTGATTGACTTCGGGAATAACTGGGAAATTCACCTGCCATTGGTGGAATTCTCTTATAACAACAGTTATCACACTAGTATACAAGCAGCACCTTTCGAGGCGTTGTACGGGAGAATATGTCGATCACGGTTTGCTGGGCGGAAATTGGTGATAGTCAAATAACAGGTCCCGAGTTAATTCATGAGACGACTGAGAAAATTATACAGATACGGAATCGTATGGCTGCAGCGCGAGACAGGCAAAAGAGTTATGCTGACAAGAGACGGAAACCTTTAGAGTTTCAGGTTGGTGACAAGGTTTTGTTGAAAGTCTCACCATGGAAAGGCGTAGTTCGGTTTGGTAAACGAGGGAAACTAAACCCGAGGTACGTTGGACCATTTGAGATTGTGGAAAGAGTAGGTCCAGTAGCGTATCGATTATCCCTACCTGATTCGCTAAGTGGAATTCATGATGTATTTCACGTGTCAAACTTGAAGAAGTGCATAACTGATGAAACGACGGTCGTACCACTAGAAGAAATTCAGGTGGATGAACAATTGCGTTTTATTGAGGAACCAGTGGAGGTGATGGACCGTGAGGTGAAAACACTTAAGCAGAGCAAAATACCCATTGTCAAGATCCGTTGGAATTCGCGACGTGGACCGGAATTCACATGGGAACGGGAAGATCAAATGAAGCTTAAGTACCCTCAACTATTCGAAGGAACGATGCCAGCAGACGAAGGTATTGATTTAAATTTCGGGACGAAATTTCTTTCAACATGGGGATGATGTGACAACTCATCCAAAACTCACACGATTTCGATTTCTGTGTGCCATGCAGTAGACCAGTGATGGAAACCAGTGATGGAACACTCTCACCATGTAACGCAATTTTCGGGACGAAAATTCTTTCAACATGGGGATAATGTGACATCCGGTAAATTTCCGTTATCAAACTCCGTTAGTTCCGTTAAGTCTTGTTAACACGTGTCGTGAGCACACACTAGTTGTCGTTGAACGTTGGTGACCTAATAATAATGATTAATGTTAATTTGATGTGAATCTAAGTGATTATGTGAATATTGGGTTATGTTTATGTGTTTACACATTTATAAACAATTATTTAAAGAATTTATCGCGTAACGCGGAAACGTGTGTTTATTCGTATGTCTTGTGTTTTTATAAAGATAAGATATATAATGAACTTTATAAGTTTATATCTTTATATTATGAAGTTAAAAACACTTTACAAAGAGTTTAAAGCTTAGTTTTTACAAAATACCAAAACACAAGGGTTTAAAGGGTAAATATGTAAATTAAAATTAATTAAAACAAAATTCCAAACCCTAACCCACCCTTTCGGCCGCAAACCACCTCCAAACACCCTCCTCACTTCGAATCCAGCCAAGAACAAGCGATTTTGTGTGGTTTTGATTCGATTACAAGTTATACAACGCTTAGGAAGCATCGATTTCAAGCAATTACAAGTTTAAAGGTTAGTTTTTGCGAGTTTTTGTGAAGAGTTCATTATGGCCGAACCCTAATTCGTAAATGGTCTTTGTTGGGTCGAATTGGTGTTGTTTGATGATGTTAACATGTTAGTTAGATTGTATACATGTTAGTTAACGTCGATTATGCAAGAATTATATGTTTTTAGGGATTTGATCATGAATTTGGTGTTAAGCAAACCCTAATTCGAAAATGGCTTGATTATGCATGATGGATGATTGTTTGATGAATGTTGATGATAATTGGGTTGTATGAATGTTAGAATACGTTGATTATGCAAGAAAGTTGGGATTTTGATGCATGTTCATAGGTTACTAAGAATAGTAACTTTATTTTGCATGTAGTAGTGATCTATTGATGGATTGATGTTATGGATGGGTTCATGATGATAATTGGATGCTAGATTGATATTATGAATGCTAGAAATCTTTAATTTGATGATGTTGATCATAGCTTGCCAAAAGTAGAAATTTTGTTTATGAAGATTGTTGGATTGAGGTGTTTAGTGTTGTTGATCGTGTCTAGATGTTAGTATGAGCTTGAATTGGTATATTATTGATGAATTCATGCATACCTTGGATGTTTGATAGATTTTGGACATTCTTTCCCAAAAGGGAAACTTTATTTGTGTAAACGTTGAAGTATGATGTTATGATCATGTTTGGGATGATAGGAACCTGCTATTATGTCAAGGATAGATTCTAGTGTAATAGAACGTGTTAAATTAGTTGTATGGCATGCTTGGATAATCATGGGTGATATTTGGACTTTGGTGATCATGTATGGTTTGGATGTTGTGTAGTAGTAGGACATCATGCTTGGGTCTGGTAATTGATGGTTGTGATGTTGTGAATGCAATGTACTTGCTTAAAGAATTTGGTTGTGATCATTATACACGCGTGCGGATCTGAGGCCCCTACTTAGTGGGATTGGCAGGGTTTAGGATGTGAAGTTGTGAGTGGCTTCACATGGCATGTGATGAATGGTTGAACCTTGTATGACATGTTAGTTGTTTTGTAGCTAGTGGTTATGTTAATGTTCTAGATTCGCATGACTTGTATAGTACTTGATTGTATGATGATCTATGTGATACACCTGGTGATATAACATATGTATGACACTATTTGAATGTTAATCATGTATGTTGTATGTGTTCATTGGCTTTATTTGAATTATAACCCATAATGTCACCAACGGGTCAAACGGGTCAACTAGGTCAAACGTGTCTATTTGTCTGGAAGCTTGAGTCTTTGATTTTGGTATGATTAGGGTTTCACATGTCTTTTATTTACACGTACTTATGTACTCACATGATCTAGGTAACCTGTGAAGGTTGGCTATCCTCTCGTTTCTCAAAATAAACCCTAAGAACCTTTGCATACATCAGGTGAGTTCATGCCCCACTCTTTACTTAATCACTTTTGGGGGAGATAGCATACTGGTATTTATACGAACGCTTTTATGATTTAAGTTGTGTATAATATTAATATAGTGCTGTTTCCATGAGAAAAGTCCTCACACTTTTGAATTGTTAATATTTAATAGCGGGGAAACTTGGGTAGTACTACTGGGTCTGACGAGCCCCACCTGTGTGACTCGAGGTCAACCGGGTGCAATTTGTCCTATTGATCATTGTCACGACATGGTAAGTCGTGACAGGAGGCAACAACTATCACAGTCAGCTTCAATTGCAAAATCACTATGTATTAATATTTGTTGATAATAGACTAGCTATCTATTACCATACACTGCTTATATTTATCGCAACTGTTTACATGTTTATTGAACACAAACTCTTGAACTCACCAACCTATGTGTTGACATTTTAGTATGCTTTTCTCAGGTCCTTAACTTGCTTGCCATAGGAGCACTGCACGGTTCACTTCATTTAAGACATTATGCTTCAAGACAATGTGACATTTTAACAATTATGGTTTACTTTTGGTTTGGCACTTGTTTTGCCATAAGTTATACTTTATAGACTTGGGTTGTTTTCAAAAACGCTTCCGCATTATTTACGTTGGTGTTTTGGTTGATTTTGTTATTTTATGGCATATAGAGTCGTTCTGAGTAACTATTGACTGTGATCCTGGTTTGTTCACACGCCTCGCGGTAAAACTCCGCAAGTGGATTTTGAGGGTGTGACAGTTCGAACCCGGGACCTCAAGTCCACTCAACACACACATTACCAGTAAACCAATGGCCTTAGCCGCGATTAGTAACCCTTTTTAAATGATAAAACAAAACAAATTAGATTTCACCCAAATCTTCATGAACCTTAATTCAATTTTGATCCAATTGACCATCCAAATGGTATTGTTAACAAAATCATTCATGGGGCTTTTGATCCCCATGTTAAAACGAATGTGAAGGTGTATCAATCTTACCCGATTTGTATTGAATAAGGTTAAGAACAGTGAAAACAAGCCGCGATAGAGCTCGAACGAAATTCGTGTACAAATGTTTATGAATCTCAAATTAACTTCATGGATAGCTTCGAACAATCATCTTGATGTGAAGCCCTCTCATTAATTCAGTTTAATTTGCTCGAAAGGTTGATTTCGATGGAGGTGCAGGTCGCGTTTCGGGGTGAATCGAATATGATGATTGTGTGATTTTCAGGTGAAATTTGGAGTTGCAAACGATTAGGATTAGTTAGATGATGATTACGTGAAATTAATTTGATTATTATTATGATTTACTGCTCAAACGGCTATGAAGTTTAACGCCATCGGTTACTAGTTTGTTTGAAGTTCATAACCAACTTGTAAACGCCATTGCACGTGCATTCATGTTCGAGTCAGGTAGATGAAGCGATTTGGGACGGTTTGGGTGATGAAATCGATGGTTTCCAAGCATTTTGGGACTTCGCCGGAGTTCGGCCGGAGCTCCGCCGGAGCTTCACCGAAATACGGGCAAGGGGGGGGGGGGGGAGAGACAAAGTTTAATTAATTACAGCTTTGGTCCCTGTAATTTGATCCTTTGATATTTCATGTTTAAACTTAAATTTTTTTAAGTTTATAAAATGGCAAAACAATCCCTTTAACTTTCCTACTTTAAGTTTTTAACTTTTACAAGTTTAATAAAATAGTATTATTAGTGTTATGCCTTTAATTAGTTATTAACATTATTATTGTCGTTAATTTTGTTAATGTTGTTATTATTAGTATTATTATTATCATTATTATTATTTATTATGTAACAATTATCATTATAATCTTTCGAGTTTAAGGATTAAAAGACAAGTTAAAGTAATGAGCATAAGTAACCCACGAGTTCCATATTAGGCAACAATAGACCTTACAGGATTAAATGACGTTAACTTTTAATTATGTAAAAAATACAGGATGTTACAGTCTCCCCAACTTAAAAGAATTTCGTCCCGAAATTAAGAATAAAACTTAAACGAACAGAAGACTTGATGAAAGATAAGTGTACCAACGGACTGTGGTTGGCGTTTGATTATGGGTGAGATGTTTCACTTTGCGAACTATGGAATTTTACACGATGCCGAGATTTTGAGCTGGGTTCCCAAAGATGATTTAGAGGCCTTGCTAATAACAAAAAGTGAATCGATCATCAGAATTAACGATCGATGCTTAACGACACACATGATAACCGACTATTTGAGGTAAGTACGAGTCAATTTCTCAACTCGTTATCTCACATGAGTCTATATGAAATGCGTGAAACTAGTCAATCGGTCAATAATGCACCAAATGACATCAAGAAATACAAGGCAATTCGAACATATACCAAGTTATGTCAACATTCCCTTTATGCCAAACCATGAATACCAATCGCGGAAATTCATGATCCTTTTTGTCCACATCGGAATGAATGTAATAACAAGTCTTGTGAGTCGCAATCAAGATAGAGATTTAAAGATTTTCAAGATTAGGAGTTCAAGGTTATCCAAAATAAGGGGGATTGCATTTTTTAATTATGGATAAAGAGTTAAACAAAGTCATCGTTTATGATCGGATTGGAATTTAAATAATTCAGAATATCAACAATGAAGGCAATCAAAATAGCTTTCCAGGTACGGCTTGCACACGCGGTTCATCAAACTCATGAACACAACCGTACATTGCTATAACCAGAAAGGCATGGCATAAATTTATAATAAGTTTTATCTTGTATGAAAGATTGTTTTAGGAGTGTTATCATCGTGCAATTAGGTTTTGATGATAACTCAGAATGAAGGTCGATAAAAAGGTTCCATAAGCTAGATCAAACGTCAAATTGAAATATAAAAGCGTGAGAGAAGAAATCGATTTAAAATTTAACTGTTCCAGGCTTGAAACTAGGTTAACCTAAAGTAACAATGACTCCTTTTGAGTTCAAGATTCATGCTTTAGCTTGACTGGCTGGAACACTATCGTCGATAAATCAGATAACGTGTTCACCCTTCAAGTTATTACATGTTTTTTGTTAATTGAAGTCTTAAAACCTTGGTAAGTTTCAGATCAAGGAATGGGAATACTCACCAAGATGTAGTTATCACTCATAGCTTAGTGGTGTATTTCCCAAAGTATGACTCTTAACTACCAAACGAGAGCTTGATCCTAACTCATTGTTGAAGATCCATAAAAATAAAATGAGGTAACTTACCATTAAGGTAAGGATAATCACTCCTATCTCAATAGTGAAGTTTTATAGAAACAAAACATAGCAAAATGAAAAGTTTCAGCAAAGAACGGAATTCACTCATATTTTGATGAGGTCATTTCATTTGAGAAAAATATCCATATAATTTTAAACGGGTGATATTATCATCAAGGTATGGATTTCACGCCTATCTTGATGATTGAATTTCCTAATGACAAGAAAACAATCGAGAACTGACCTTTGTCACCAAAGTACGGGGTTCAATCCTATTTTGGTGGGGTCATTTCATTCGTGAAATACGAGTTCCAAAGGAAAGTGATTGAAATCTATCCTCAACACAAGGAAATCACCCCGATTCAGAGGATGGGATTTCATAAAACACACAATACAAAAATTGAAAACCATCACCAAGATACGAAATTTTACTCCTATTTTAAGGAGGTAATTCCATTTGTAAAATATGAATTCATAAAAACAAAAAGAAATAGTCATCAAGGTATGAGGTTCACTTGTGTCTTGATGATGAAATTTCGTAAGAATAGTAACAACGAATGGAAAGTCATCACCAAAGTAAGGGAATCACCCCTGTTTTGATGAGATAGAATCATTTAGAGGATACAAGTGTCTTTAGTCATAAGTTGACTTGCAGACTCTTGCATTGCCTACGATGCGAAATGGTTTGAAGTTTTTATAAAGCTTGACTTAGCAAACGAAGAGAATATCAGCTAGAAATTCAGAACTTCAAATTACATAAATGTAACATTAACAAGAAAAGAAAATCATGCTTGCTAGGATTAAGATTAAAGTTCGGGATAACAAAGTTAATTGTGTTAGGTTCCCAAATTTTGAATGGTTTAAGTCAGGAAAACAAGATCAATGATGGAAATGATTCAACACAATAATGAGACGTAAACGTTCGGTTCAAAATAAAAGGGAATTGCGTTGATTTCTCAAAGTGTTACGTCAACCACAACTTTACGGTAGCCACGCGTACCTATAAGCGAACACCCATCCCATGAGTTCCAGGTCAGATAAACGGATCCAACAATCGAATCAAATTTATGTGTATACCTTGCCTAGACAAGGTATCCCGGGATGCAGGTATTCCACCTTTCGGCATTGCATGATTTCAGTTATGGGACACACTTTAAGGACATTAGAAAACCCTGAGTAACAATTTTAAGTTGAAAAAAAACCATTTGGTTTATACGACCAATCTTTGGATATATTAAGATCCATGTACACATTGGTCAAGGTATGTAGATAGTTACATAAGGCGCACAACGTATAACGTTGTTTAAACGTAGGAATTGAGAAGTATAACGAGTTCAATATTAACGGGAACATTGTGTAAGATAGGAATGAGAAGATATTAGAGTTTCGATGATAAACCAGTCCAAGGAATCAAGGATTTTTGATATTTTAAATATAAACCGGATTGTTCCATTTGATAACACATTACCATCTGGAAACGTTGACACGTCAAGGTAAATTGACCCATTAGCCTTAGAAACTTGTGTATGTTGACCATAGTTTATCACTCATCCCAGAAATCCCTAGGTAAGCATAACTAGTCCCGTAGGATTTATGCGTTATGCTTGCCTTAGCCCGAGGGCCTTTTGCCAGGAAATCCAGAATACAGGTGTTTATGTGTCACACAAATTTCTTAGGTTCATGAAATCAAAACCTTGATGATATTTTCATAGATTAGACATAGAGTCTAAGATTCAAGACATAAACAATAAGTATACGATTCCACGTGTCGTCGGGAATAAGATTAAGAGATTTCATGTTCGGGGAGGGTCAAAGAGTCAAAGATAATTTTATGGAGACAAGTAACCAAGTTTATATAATTATAAGGCACACCTATCTAAGGGCATCAAGTTGCACAAAAGGCATTCCTAAATAGATAGCATCATTTGACATGCAACAATAAGTATACACAAGATTATAAGGATTTTTCTATGAGGTTCATGCATAAACTATAGTCTAGGTCACCATTTATAATAACCTAAATCCCTATAGTTATGGGCTTTGATACCAATCTGTTACACCCCAACCTTGACGGCGGAAACGTCGAGGAGTGAGAGTTAAGATCGTTCACAGCCATATAACGCTATTATTAAATCCAAAAATATTATTCATAAGTTTCAAAGGTAATATTACAAACATAAGTCTCAAATAAGAAAACATAACAAGCTTATTCATTTATTTAACTAGGTCCTTTTCTAGGTGTGAACAACTTCGAAAAAGGCGATCAAGCTTGAGTATTTCCTGAAACATGTTAAAAATAAAAGATCAACAATAATGTTGGTGAGATTTTTATAGTTTTCAATACATAAGTATATAAAAGATGACAATTAATGTTGTAAGTTAGAGAACAAAGTAAACTAGGGATGTAAGACAGAATGCACAATCAAACCTCGACAAAGTTTTACAAGTCTCAAACGTTACAAGTATATACGATTAGCTAAGTGTACTTGGATTAACCAAGCAGGCTTGTCTGGTCCATAGATCTATGACTTCGCTAGGCTAGCAATAGTTAATGATTGTACATATATTCGACATTACATGGTAGCTACAAAGTTCAACTAACTACAACATATAGGTGAAATGCCATAAGTTTACAAGAATCAAACGTGTTTACAAGTGCAAAGTTATAAGTAACATGTTTCACCCAAAAAATGTACAAATATAAAAAGGGGTATAGAAATACTCACTTGATATATACAAGGTGACGATAAGAATTTAAACGAGGTTCCAACGGTTTCTTTTACAAGTTACCTAGATGTATAGATTCTAATATTAAGTTTGATAATAAGATCAACGATTAGACGCGAACTCGGGTTTCAATTGGAATTTGGGGGTAACAATGAATCGTTTACGTTTTGGTTTAATAAAGATAATATAAATCAATTAATTTTACGAATAATAAAAAATGTCTCAATAATTTAAATTATTGATTTAATAGAAATTAAGTATAATATATGCGAAAAGAAATAATTAATTTAATAATTAATTATTTAAAACTTGATAAAGAGAATTAATTAAATACGTATTTAAATGACTTAAAATCATTTAGAACTATTTTATAAAGTTTTGAGCTTTTAACATGATTTAACGTAAAGGTTTTATCATACAAAACCTAAGAAAATAAGAATAGAGCAAATTATATTATTTTATAAATTTCAAGAATTTAAATAAAAGTTAACGAATAAATTTATTAATTGATTATGATATAACATGTTTAAATGATTAGATTAATTATTTAAATAATTATTTCAACTATTTAAAGTTATTTTTGTATAAATAAGCTAATTATAAAATTTGTTATTAATATTTATTTGAAAGTTATTAAAGTGTTTAAAGAGATAATTTATAGAAAAATAGTTAGATAAATTTTTTAATAACCAAAGTTTATAAAACTGTTTTCTTTATAATTTTTAAAAATTTTATATAATCTGAAATATTTGAAAAACATTAAAAAAAATGGACTGAGGGTCCCCGGGTTCGAACCCGGGACCTCAAGTCCACTCAACACACACATTACTAGTAAACCAATGGCCTTAGCCGCGATTAGTAACCCTTTTTAAATGATAAAACAAAACAAATAAGATTTCACCCAAATCTTCATGAACCCTAATTCAATTTTGATACAATTGACCATCCAAATGATATTGTTAACAAAATCATTCATGGGGCTTTTGATCCCCATGTTAAAACGAATGTGAAGGTGTATCAATCTTACCCGATTTGTATTGAATAAGGTTAAGAACAGTGAGAACAAGCCGCGACAGAGCTCGAACGAAATTCGTGTGCAAATGTTTATGAATCTCAAATTAATTTCGTGGATAGCTTCGAACAATCATCTTGATGCAAAGCCCTCTCATTAATCCAATTTAATTTGCTCGAAAGGTTGATTTCGATGGAGGTGCAGGTCGCGTTTCGGGGTGAATCGAATATGATGATTGTGTGATTTTCAGGTGAAATTTGGAGTTGCAAACGATTAGGATTAGTTAGATGATTGATTACGTGAATTTAATTTGATTATTATTATGATTTACTGCTCAAACGGCTATGAAGTTTAACGCCATCGGTTACTAGTTTGTTTGAAGTTCATAACCGACTTGTAAACGCCATTGAACGTGCATTCATGTTCGAGTCAGGTAGATGAAGCGATTTGGGACGGTTTGGGTGATGAAATCGATGGTTTCCAAGCGTTTTGGGACTTCGCTGGAGTTCGGCCGGAGCTCCGCCGGAGCTTCACCGGAAATACGGGCAAGGGGGGGGGGGGAGACAAAGTTTAATTAATTACAGCTTTGGTCCCTGTAATTTGATCCTTTGGTATTTCATGTTTAAACTTAATTTTTTTAAGTTTATAAAATGGCAAAACAATCCCTTTAACTTTCCTACTTTAAGTTTTTAACTTTTACAAGTTTAATAAAATAGTATTATTAGTGTTATGCCTTTAATTAGTTATTAACATTATTATTATCGTTAATTTTGTTAATGTTGTTATTATTAGTATTATTATTATCATTATTATTATTTATTATGTAACAATTATCATTATAATCTTTCAAGTTTAAGGATTAAAAGACAAGTTAAAGTAATGAGCATAAGTAACCCACGAGTTCCATATTAGGCAACAATAGACCTTACAGAATTAAACGACGTTAACTTTTAATTACGTAAAAAATACAGGATGTTACAAACTCGTTTTAAGATAATGAATTGAATGAAACTGTGTCTACGCACTTATTCGAATCATACCTTACGTTTGTTTTACCCCAATCCCATCCACAATTGACGTTTACAGATGAAAAGAAATCTAAAACATTCAAGAACAGAACAATTGGATTGAAGATAAAACACATATTTTAGAATCTCAAAACGATTAGTAATGATACTCGGTTTAATTCACCGTGTTCAAACATTAAGATTAACAAAAAACAATCAAAAACAAGTCATAGTATAAACCTTACCACCCGGAGAAGATCACGGGTGGATTAGCTGGACATGGAAACTAAAAAACAACTCAAAATCGAAAGTAAACATGGTATCTAACATTAAAGATTCAAACCGAATGATAAAAATGAGATCTTGAGCCTTGAAATCACCTTCGGAAGCCTCCTGGATCGATTGGGGGTCGTTCGGGAACCTTGGGGGCGGCTTAGAGTGAAAAGTCCCCTTTAAACCCTAATTTTTGCGACTTATAAGTGATTTCAGTGCGTCATGTACCGTAGGTCAGCTTTCTGCCGTAAGTCAGGTTAGGGCCATTCTGTTTAGTTTTGAACTGATGCACCGTAAGTCATGTTTCCGCCGTAGATCATGGCCAATCAGCTTTGTCCGATTCTTGTTTTCTTCGTAACTTCTTTGTTTGAACTCCGTTTTCTCCCCGTTTGCGGCCACGTTCTCGTAATTGAATCCCCTTTAATCTCATCTTTTATGGTATTCACTTATCATCCATATGCATTCTTCAAAACCCCTCAAATGGTTGTGTTTAACCTACAAAACATCAAATTACCGTAATTAACTTGTTCAACACAATACTTTATATATAAGCTCATTAAACCCATTAAAGTTAACTATTTAATCATGATAAACATCGTTCCAAGCCCCTTACATCAATCATCATCACCATCGCTAATATCACCAAATCCCCCTCCCCTTTCCCAATTAACTACCACCGGCCATCCACCACCAGCCGCTAACACCACCACTGTTGCCCCTTTCCCATGTTATCTTTCAACTAACCACCCACCAGCAGCCACCAACACCACCACTATCGGTCCCAGTAACTTCCCCCTTCCTATTTCCCTGTTAACTTCCTATTTGAATTTCTAATGCTCAAAATTGAAGCTCCAACCACATCTAAGTTCATACCCACCATCATTCACACATCAATTTCAGGTGGTGATTGTCGCCGTTGATGGTGACCAAATGGTGATGGTTTACCCTTTTGAAGATTTTAGGGTTTTCAGTTGTGGTTTATTATGAACAGAAAGGACAAGCGATGGTGATCGATGGCGGCGATGGTGGCGAGATAGTGGCGTAGGTGGTTAACTGGGATAGGTGGTGGTGGTGGTGGATAGATGGTTGTGATGGTGGGTAAACGGTGGTGATAAGGAAAAGGGGTTGTGTGTTTTTAAGTTATAGTTAATTACAATAATGGTCCCTGAATAAAGGAAAGATGTAAAATTACAAAAGTAATCTCTGAAAAGGTATTTTAGTCAATTTATTTAAAAACATAATACTCAAACCTGTTATAAAAACTTTTAATACCTAAACCTGTTACTTTAAATAAACAATAAGGACTATTTATGTAATTAACTCTTGTTATTATTATTTGACATTTTTTTAATTGTCGTTATAGACTTATACTTCATAAATATGTTTTATTTAGATTATCAGCATATCATTATTAGAGAATAGCACTTTACTATGGATGACATTTTTTTAATTTCGTTAGTCATAGCCCCTCACGTCGTTTTACAACGTGCATGCGTCTCTAATTTGCTACAAATCTGCTCATATTTTCTAAAGTTTATTCCTTATACATTTAATAATTTATTTATACATGTGTAGGTTATGTATTTATACAAAATTTGCATGTTATATATATATATATAATATATATATATATATATATATATATATGTATGTATATATATACACACATACATATATATACACACATATATATAAATACATATATATATACATACATATATATAAATACATATTATATATATATAATATATAATATATAATATATATTATATATATATATATATATATATATATATATATACACATCTATACTATATTATAATGCACGAAAGAAATATACATGTCAAATTTAAAAGTTTTGTGATTTTAACACAATGTACAACTTAAAATTTTATATTTGTAAGGGTATTTGTGATATTTAAACATTGCTAAAAATATGCAAGTTAAAAGGTATTCACACATTGATGTACCTAATTAACAATTTTTATGGTTGTTTAACTTAAAAGAAAGGAAAGTTTGTTTTTAAGTAATATGAGTGAAAGTTTGTTTTTAACTGATTATGAGTTCAATTCAATATTCAAAGGTACATGTTAATAGACTTGGTCAAAATTAGTTGTAGATTCCATAATATTCTCATATCTTACCTTGCTATTAAGAAGAGAGAAAGAGAAATAAAATAGAGAGATCGATGGGAGAAGACTGCTGACTGGCCTTCTGACGGTGATGGTTGAGGTTTCCGATAGCACCAATAGTACCAAACTTTGTTGTTCCTTTGATTTTGGTAGCATTTCTTGGATGTTCATGGCGACTAAACTAATACACAACAACGACTAGGGTGTAACATCCGCCGAATTTCAAAATTATGAAACTAAACCCGAACTCACTTTGAAATTTCATACGATGGAAAATTTAATATTTAAATTATTTATTTATTTTATTGAATCAAACGCATTAAATGTGCAATTTAAGCAATATTGAAATTTATTTTATTTATTTTTATCATTTAAACAAAGAATAATAATTTATTTATCTATAAATAAATCTTTTTCATAAAAGTATAAATCTTTATTTATCATTTTACAATAAATAACTAAATGAAAAAGACTTATTAAACTTATAAAGTTATAAAATAATTTTAATAAACTTATAAAGTTTATTAGTAATTATGAATTTTAATTATTGAAAATAAATAATCAAATTATAAAGTTACAAGTTTTATAAAAGTTATAAAGATTTTATACGAAAATAAGTTGATTAAATTAAAATTAAGGTTTTAATAAATTAAAAGTTTAATTGTAATTATTCTTTTGTATATTTATTTTATTTAATCTTATATTTATTTCAAAATCATATCCCCATTTTAAAAGACTTGTAATTTACCATTAATACCATTCATAACCCCTTTCTAACCTCAATTATAAAAATAAGGTTTACACCTTACTTTTCATTTGCTTATTCTCTAAAAATCTCACTAACAAATCTTTCTTTTATTCTTTGATTTTGATCAATTTCAAGAATTTTTTTATAAGTAATTTCAAGAAGTTTTAAATACTAAGGTAACCTTATATTGCTTTTATACTATGCATTTATATATTGTTTAATTATCATAACATCCAATTTATCTCATAATTTTATGTTCTTACTTTTATTCTTTATTATACTAATTTCTTTTAATTTTAATCATTATCATTTGATCATTAACATTCTACATTCACTAATCTTATAACAATCACTAACATTTTTAAATCAAGCTAACAGTATACTAACGTAAACAAAGAATCTTGTTTGCATATGCACGGCTATGCCACCGCATTTGGTTATTTCACAAGATTATTTCCCTAAGTGATGGCTATGCCAAAGTTTTGGAATATTTTTATATAATTCAAATGAAGTCTAATATGTCATATATAAATATAATAAATTTCTTCTAACCCGTTTCATGCTTCAACGATTTTGAAAGTGCACATAAGTGCCTTACTATAATTTTGGCAAAATATAATCTGACTTCAACCGATGATAACTTGATCATAACAAACAAAATTTGAGTAAACTCGGACTCTAATATTAATTTTATTGAATTATCTTTTTAACTATAGTTTATACGTCTTCAAATTCAATCGGATGACTCAACAATAACATTCACAAGATAAGTGCGCATTTTAGCACCTTCTGTTCTGTGCTGCTGTTTTGACCTATTTAAAGATCTTTTCATAAAAATGTTTCTGAATGAAAGTTGTCCGGGAGACTTTGAACTAGTCAAATATAGTATTTTATAATTTATGAATCCGTTTGCTATTTTTAAAACCTGTTTAAACACATACCAAATATTCTGTCTAGAATCTAAAATTGATGCAATTATCCTTTTTCAATCTATCTTTCGCTTTTTAGCATCTAAACGTCCTAATTTCTTGTAATGAATTCTGACCTCAAGTTATTGTTTTTTATCCTTTAGGATATTACCTTTTACTCTTGAACATTCAAGCTTCCTTATGTACTCTACAACCATCATTATACAATATGAGTTTTCCATGCCCCTTTTTTACTTTATTTCACATCTTTTGGGGTGAAACATGTTAATCTTATAAACTTACACTTGTAAACATTTTGATACTTGTAAATGCACATGCAATTCATCTTTACTTTTTCTCATTGTTATTGATATTATTATGAATGTTATATAAGATACATTATACATTGACAATCATTAACTATTGCTAGTCTGGCGACGTCATAGATCAATGGGTCTGACAAGCCTATTTGGTGCTTAAGCCGATGTATTGCTAACTCATGATGACGTATGAGTTGTTTATCATGGGAACCAAGTACACTTAGCTAATCGTTATAAACTTGTAATCTTAATTTTGGTCAAGGTTTGATTGTAGTTATATGTGTTCTATAAACTTGCATAATTCATAACCATTGACATAAATTGCTACTTGTAAATCTTTTTATATATATGTATGCCTAATCCATGGAAACTCACCAACTTTCATAGTTGACCCCTTTATTTTTAACATGTTTTAGGATTGTTACTTGAAGAATTCTTCTTACTCATATAGGACTTCGACTTAGTTTAATTAAATAACTTATGTTGTTGTTTAAATCTTCGTTGTATTATAATGACTTATTTTTCTAGTATTATTCAATGAAAAATGGCTTTTAATATTATTTCAACTTATTTAATTTCATGAGCTATGAACAATCGTTTCACATTCGTCCGCCTCGATTATTGCGCCGTCGGTCGGGGTGTGACATAGGGTTTGTGGTAGGTATAGGAATGTCGACCGGTCTCAATAGTCCCTCTATTTTAGGTAATGCAAATGAGTTATATAATATTTTCTCATTGACCCATTTAATAACTATTATTGGCCAGTTGACCCGTTTGCAGCTGCTTTGAGGCATCTAAGAGCTCCAACAATTTTATCTTTGCCTCTTTGGATTACCCACTTGCATATTCTAATCATTTGCTTTTTGTTTGTCATAATATTAGTTACATATTATACGTATTAACTTCTTCTTAACTTAAATG
The DNA here is from genome assembly GCA_025506515.1 of Flaveria trinervia. Classification (NCBI taxonomy): domain Eukaryota; kingdom Viridiplantae; phylum Streptophyta; class Magnoliopsida; order Asterales; family Asteraceae; genus Flaveria; species Flaveria trinervia. Next base: position 125,309,248 of record CM046442.1, read on the forward strand.
GTGTGATTTTTGTTTTGCACGAACTTAATTGGGGTTTTACCACTTTGATTTTAAGAGCAAGTTTGTTCAATTCATTTGTTGTAGTTTTTATTTGGTTCTCTATTATGATTATTACATATGAAAACTACATATTCTAATCTTCTAATAGATTCATATGTTTATGGGGAGAATATATTGCAGGTCTACAAACCACACTTCAAAGAGATTTTAGGTCATCTTCATTCCTTTTATTATGCTTTCGCTTGCGTTAAACAACTTTTAGTAAAAACATGGTTAGGTATCTACTAAATTTGATATAGCTATTTTTGGGATTTTATTTGGTTATATATCTAATAATTAGTTTATACATAATGAAAAGTTTTTTTTTATTTTTTTAGGTGATCATATTAGGTTTTTTTAGATTATATGATTGTGTTTGTGTTACTGCTAATTGTGTTTAATTAATTTTTGGGTTACATTGAAATTGTGTATGTGGAAGGTAAGACCACACAAGTAACAACAACAATGATAGGTGGGCCATGCGGTGCCACTGCAGATCATTAAATGAGTTATATATTTTGAACAATACTAAAGAAAGTTAATATTACATACACAGTGATATGTTGTTATAATGTTTGTTTTTATACTATCAAATAACATTATAAGGTGAGCTATTTTATGTATTCTGTGATACCAAATGGCATAATGCTTGGAATTAAATAATGAACTGGAAAGTCACTTGATGTTAAGGTTGCGATGCACATTGTCCAGATGAATTTTATTTTTTCTTATCATGTGCTTTCTTATTTATTGTAGATTCATTGTAAAGAAGAATGCACCTACTTACTGTCATGTGCTTGCTGGAAGGCTTTAGCGGACAGTCACGCAGTCAGCTTAAAATAGAGGAAGGTTTGCAAAGATAGATGGATCTGACAGTTTTAGAAAATTATGTAGAAATGAAGCAAAATGAAGCAAAACATGTAGAATGGCTCTAGCCACTCCCTTATCAAAAACTTTTTTGAAACCACAAGGTGTATATTAATAGGATTTCATTATTCTATATAGTTGCTGAAACCGAGCCTTACTATTTTTCAATGTTTGTCGTTGTATCGTGGGGGTTTTCTACTAGTATATATATAATATATATATATATACATACCTATATATATATATATACATACCTATATATATATATGTATATGTATATATATGCATACCTATATATATGTATATATATATACATACCTATATATATATATATATATATATATATATATATATATATATATATATATATATACACACCACACACAACCAAGCAATGATTTTTTTTAATATCATGATGTTTGAAATACTTCATTTCATTTTCCCACATATATATTCTCCAATGGAATCACCATTATATTCACGATCAAACTTGAGGGAAGCACAAGAGTGATTCATAATTTCATTTTATTCACCATTGAGGTAAGCGATTTGTGTAATAAATTGTTTCATTCAAATGTTTTTAATTTGTTTCATACTCACCAAAATAATTAATTTATAAAATCGATTCATATCAATAACAGTTTTATTTTCTTTTAGTAGTCAAGTACCTATTTGCATTCTTAGTTGGATCGTATATTTTTAGTAACGTTTATGATGGTTAAAGTTATGTTGGTACACTCTTTGTTTAATTTACAAAATAGGTTTTGTATTTTACATGGTATGTAAGAGTTTACATGTACGTATATTAATAATTTATATATGTTTTCAATCGTTGGTGGAGCAGACAACAGTGCAAGATCCGCACCCTGGGTTAATCATAGCATCACTAAACTTCAAGAAGCCATACCCTGGTGTAGAAGAGACTGAATTACTCAGCCTTTCAACATTGGATCTCTTAAACCAGTATGTTTACCCATCTATCTCTGGTTACGGGAAGTTCACAATCTCCTTAAAGATGAACCAATCTTACGGAGAAGAGATCACATATACAATAGGCAGATAGCGGTTCTATTGCTTCCTTCGTTAGAATAGGTTGGAATATGAATCTCCTCGGGATAAGATGATTGGCTGAACACATGGTGCCGCAAGGAAGGTTGCCGAGATTTCGAGACCACGCGTGTCAGACAGTTTCGTACGTAAGATTCTGCTAGCTGATCTTCTAACAAACTATGACACGTCAACATAACGATCTTGGGTTCCGACATTTCTCTGGCATCCTATGTCTATAAATAGTGGGCCCCAGGACAGAAGTTACGTCATACCGTAAGTTATTTCATCTACATAGTCTGCATATTCATTGTAGTCTTCTTTCGCAAATTGATTCACCTCTATAAACTTCCATCTTAATGCACTTCCTAGTTTTATATTGTTTAGCACCTCTAACTAATTCTTTTGTAATTGGTGTATTTAGTGCATTGCTTGGTTTTTAAAAATTTTCCTTCCAGGACTTCTAAATACCTTTAAGTTTATAAGCTTCATGTATACTTAATACTTCTCTAACACATCCTTCAATTCATTGCTTTCATGATATTCTTGGTATGTCTCAATAATTATGTTTTAAATCATTATTTCTCCATCACTATCCAATAGAAAATTTTATCATTTTCTATATTATACCATGTTGCACATGATCATCAAAACAATTTACATATCTTAAATTTGGTTAGTTTACATATACAGAAAGATGTTTACCAACTTATATATTATGAACTTAAATATTTACATATGCGTAAATCTAGAAAACACTTTAGAACCTATCAAGTCAAATAATTCTTAACAGTTTATGTGTATGCAAGTCTAGTCAACTCTTTTAAGGTTCCAATTCAAACAGTTTACATATGTGTAAATGTAAAGTTTCAAAATTATCATTTCAAATGGTTGTCAAAAGTTTGCATATATAATATTAAGATATAAATTCAAACACTATATGTAACATCTCGTATTTTCTTTGTTAACTAAAAGTTAATTTTGTTAGTTCTTGTAAGGGCCATTTATGCTATTTATGAAACTTGGTGGGCTATTTATGTATGATTTTCTTATTTAATTTAAAGTTTATAAATATATATGATAATAATGTTAATATTAATAAAAGTATAAATACTATTATGTAAAAATAATAATAATAATAATAATTATAATAAAAATAATATATGATAATAATAATAATAATAGTTATCAAAGTTAACAAAGTTAAAACTTAATTAAGTTCAAGGGGGCCTAATTGTCAAATTAGAAACTTGAAATATTAAGTTTGGGCATTGAATAATAGAAAATCAAAGTTGAGGGACCAAAGGTGTAATTTATCAAAAATCAAACCCCCCCCTTCTCACCCCGTTTTTCCGGTGACCTCGCCGGCCGGACTCCGGCCAAGTCCGGCGAGGCACCAAAACCGCCAAAAACCGATGTTTTTTAATCCGAAACCGTCCCTAAAACGTTCTTGAACACGATTCGAACGCAATCATGGACTTTAATTGCGTTTATACGTCGGTTATGAACCTGATCGAGTGTTGTAATCGAGCGTTTCTAACCATATAGCCGTTCGATCATTAAACTCAATAATAATCAAATTAAATGATTCATAATCGAACGTCTAAGTAGTCTAAAGCTTCTATCAATTCCAATTTCACCTGAAACAACACAAACAGCAAATCCAATTCTCGTTTTCTTTCGCGACCTGTAACCTTGCCAAAATCCTATCTCCGAACGAATTGAACCAAAATCAACATAGGGCTTCGCATCGGGATCATCATTCGAGGCTATCTGCAAGTTTAATTGGATTATCATTGGGGATTTCTCATCCACTGAGTTCAACGACCGCGACTTGTTCTTCGTTTAGGATTGCTCAAATTCGAACTTATTCGGGTAAATTACATACATGGTTATGCTCGATTAACCATGGGAAACAAAAGCCCCATGGTTAATTTGGTTATCAAGATCGTTTAAATGGTCAATTTTGAACGGATCTAAACTAGGGTTCTTGAGGTTGGGAATTTGGTGTTATAAGGAAATGGAACCAAGTAATACCGCGGCTGGAAGCCATGGTACACCGGTTCACGACACGCCCTTACATTCAAGAGGTCCCGGGTTCGAACCCGGGCACCCTCTTATTCTTTTTAAAAGCCTTTTTAGGCCTAATTCTTACTAGAAAATTTCTAAAAAATTACAAAAAAATAATTTTCATTAACTTTTAACCTTTAAATTAACAAAATGATTTTTCTGTAAATTTATTTTTATAAAAATACCGTAATATTTAATTATTAAATTTTAATTATTGTTGTAAGAATGAGTTTATGTAAAAATTAAATTATTACTTGAATCAATAATAAATCGTACATTTTCTTCGATTAAGTTATATGATACTCAAACTAAATGCATAATTTATAATTTTGTAAGAATTTTCCCTTAATTTTTTTGTAATATATATATATATATATTATATATGTGATATGTATGTATAAATATATTATTAATAAACTAATTGGCTAACAAAACTCTCTTAAATTCTAAGGAACCTAGTTCATGTTAATTATTGAATCTTGACCTAAATCTTGTAATATTTATATATTTAGGTGTCTTGTGACGTTTTACCTTGGAACGGCTTATATTATTCTTATTGATCCTTATTATATACTTATTGATCAAGTGAGTTTCCTTGCCCTCTTTTTACTTTATTTCACATTATTTTGGGGTGAAACATGATAGCTTATACATGATACACTTATACGCGTTTAGACTTGTAAATCACGTGCAATTCAACTTATTATCTTGTCATGGTTATTTGTTTATTGTAAGTGTTTATATGAGATACATAGTTTGATTACAATCATTAACTATTGCTAGCCTGGCAACGTCTTAGATCTTTGGGCCTGACAAGCCTATTTGGTGCTAAAGTCGATGTATTGCCGACTCCTAGGAGCCGTATGCTTGTGCACTAGGGAACCAAATACACTTAGCCAATCTTTTATACTTGTAATCAAGTCGAGGTTTGGTTGTAACGATATGTGTTCTATAACCTTACTTGCTTATGACCTATGACATGAATTGCTACTTGTAACTTTATCATATTATGTATAAAAACCTTGGAAACTCACCAACTATTTATAGTTGACCCTTTTATTTTTATCATGTTTCAGGAAATCCCCAAGTTTAAAGTGGACTCTTGAAGCTTGAAATAAAACTAGGACTTGGACCTAGTTAATTAAATAAATGATATGCTAGCTACGTTTTTGTTTTATTTGAGATTATTTCATGTTTTGTGGCTTATGTTTGTAATGACTTTTGAAACTTATAATTTTAATATTTACACTTAAATATAGCGTTATGTGGCTGTGAACAATCTTAACCCTCACATCTCGACGATTCCGCCGTCAAGGTTGGGGTGTGACAGATTGGTATCAGAGCCATAAACTATAGGGATTTAGGTTATTGGTAGTGGTGACCTAGACTATAGTTTATGCATGAACCTCATAGGATAATATTTATATTCTTAGAAATATATATATGTTACATGCTACATAATGCTATACTTTACTTATGTGCAACTGATGCCTTAGCATAGGTTGCCTTGTAATTTTCTAAACTTTGTTACTTGTCTCCCTAAACTTAACTTTGACTCATTAACTCTCCCCGACAAATGAAACTTCTTAATCTTATTCTCGTCAACACGTGGAATCGTATACTTATGCTTAAGAATTAAATCTTTCGACTTATGTCTAATCTATGTAAATCTCATCATGGTTTGATTTCATAAACCTAAGAAATTTGTGTGACACATGGACACCTGTATTCTGGATTTCCTGGCAAAAGCCCTCGGGCCAAGGCAAGCATATCGCATAAATCCTACGGGACTAGTTATGCTTACTGGGGATTTCCGGGATGAGTGATAAACCATGGTCAACATACACAAATTTCTAAGGCGAAGGGTCAACTTACTTGACGTGTCAACGTTTCCAAATGGTAATGCGTTACCAAATGGAACCATTCCATGTGCCTTACAACTTTTTGCCTTATCCTTGTTGAACATTAATCCCTGTTATTCCAATTCTCATATCTAACTCATTTGTATATTCCAGCATGTCTCGTCATCATGGAAAGCGTGGAAGTTCCGATCGTAAGTTAGCCGCCATGATTGCTCGACAAATGGCTGCTGTCATTCCGACCATGGTTGCTGAACTTAATAGCACCTTAATGACCAACGCTAGCAACAATGGAAATGGTCATGGAGAGAATAGCAACAATCAAACGGGAACAATCAACATGGGAATAATCAAACTTGCACCTTCAAACACTTCAGCTCTTGCAAGCCCACTAGTTTTAGTGGCAAGGAAGGAGCCACTGGTATAGCATTATGTAGCATGTAACAATATATATATTTCCAAGAATATAAATATTATCCTATGAGGTTCATGCATATGCTATAGTCTAGGTCACCATTACTATAACCTAAATCCCTATAGTTATGGGCTCTGATACCAATCTGTCACACCCCAACCTTGACGGCGGAATCGTCGAGATGTGAGGGTTAAGATTGTTCACAGCCACATAACGCTATAATTAAGTGTAAATATTAAAATTATAAGTTTCAAAAGTCATTACAAACATAAGTCACAAAACATGAAATAATCCCAAATAAAACAAACGTAGCATAACAGTTATTATTTAACTAGGTCCAAGTCCTAGTTTTATTTCCAAGCTTCAAAAGTCCACTTTAAACTTGGAGATTTCCTGAAACATGATAAAAATAAAAGGGTCAACTATAAATAGTTGGTGAGTTTCCAGGTTTTAATATATAATATGATAATGTTACAAGTAGCAATTCATGTCATAGGTCATAAGCAAGTAAGGTTTAGAGCACACATCGTTACAACCAAACCTCGACTTGATTACAAGTATAAAAGATTGGCTAAGTGTATTTGGTTCCCTAGTGCACAAGCATACGGCTCCTAGGAGTCGGCAATACATCGACTTTAGCACCAATAGGCTTGTCAGGCCCAAAGATCTAAGACGTCGCCAGGCTAGCAATAGTTAATGATTGTAAACAAACTATGTGTCTCATATAAACACTTACAATACACAAATAACCATGACATAATAATAAGATGAATTGCATGTGCTTATAAGTCTCAAACGTTTATAAGTGTACAATGTATAGATAATCATGTTTCACCCAAGTGGTGTGAAATAAAATAAAAGGGGCAAGGAAAACTCACTTGACAATAAATATATTGGCGGTTTAATAATAATATTAACAAGCGTCGCTCCAAGATGTATCGTCAAGACACCTAAATATATTATTACAAGATTTAAACTTAACATAATGGTTTAACTAATTAATGATTACTAGGATTAAGTGGGGTTTGAGGTTTGTTAAATAATTATTTTTAACAAATGAAAATCATTTATATTTTCTAAAAATAATATTTATTTTTTGTTTATACTCACTATGTAAAAAAAGAAATAATTATAACATTTTGAAAGTTTCATAAAATTTGAATAGATTTTATAGCAAAAAGAATTAGTACCATTAAACGATATAAAAGAAACATTTGAAGCAATAATAATTTTTTAGTTATTATTTGTAATCCATTTATTATTCATGAAAGAAAAGAAGAAAAAAAAAATAATAATAATTACTTAGACTAAAAAGAAATACAGAAAATATATGATGCCTTTTTAAAAATATTTGAAGTTTATAAAATAATTTTATATGTATTAAAACGTTTTTATAATTAATAAGGGTTAAAACCCTTTAAAAAAATAACATGATGGTGCCCGGGTTCGAACCCGGACCTCATGTGTGTGAGTGGAGTAACATAACCAGTGAACCAAGGCATCCAGCCGCGTTAGTGTTCGTGTTTAAATTAATAAAAGCATACCTAAACAAAACCCCCAAATCCTTAAGAACCCTAGAATTGTTTACCCCAAATCGATCAAATTGAACATCAATTCGAAGTTATCAATCAATTAAGTTTAGGGCTTTTGTTCCTCCTGTGAAATCGAGTATATGTATGTATTTAACTTACTTGATTCGTTTGGTATTTGATGCTCGCGTTATGGAACTAGGTCGCGACTGTGGAGAACCGATTCGAGATGAAATCTTCGATGAAACTCAAATTCCTTTTACAGTAAGCTTCTAGTGATCCCCACGATGAAAAGCCCTCTGATAATTTCAAGTTAACAAGCTCGGAAAGTGGCCTACGGTTGTTGCAGGTGCGATGAAAAGGGGTAATCGAAAGTGATGCTTGTGTGGCTTCAGGTGAAATAGAGTGCTGAGTTCGATTAGGAATAGGTATATGGTCGTTCATGTTCGATTAATTAGATTATAATTGAGATTTAATGCCCGAACGGTTATGGTTAAGAAGCTAACGGTTACACCTCGATGGGTATCATTCGACGTTTAAACCCCAATTAAAGTCCATGATTGCGTTCGAATCGTGTTCAAGACGTTTTAGGGACGGTTTCGGATTAAAAAAACATCGGTTTTTGGCGGTTTTGGTGCCTCGCCGGACTTGGCCGGAGTCCGGCCGGCGAGGTCACCGGAAAAACGGGGTGAGAAGGGGGGGGGGTTTGATTTTTGATAAATTACACCTTGGTCCCTCAACTTTGATTTTCTATTATTCTAAGCCCAAACTTAATATTTCAAGTTCTAATTGACAATTAGGCCCCCTTGAACTTAAAGTTTTAACTTTGTTAACTTTGATAACTTATTTTAATTTTATTATCATTATTATAATTATTATTATTATTATTATAACTATTATTATTATATTTTACATAATAGTATTTCTACTTTTATTAATATTAACATTATTATCATATAATATTTATAAAACTTTAAATTAAATAGAAAAATCATACATAAATAGCTCACCAAGTTTCATAAATAGCATAAATGGCCCTTACAAGAACTAACAAAATTAACTTTTAGTTAACAAAAAATACGGGATGTTACAGTCTCCCCAACTTGAAAGAATTTCGTCCCGAAATTAAGAAAAATGAAACTATACAAATAAGAACGGGTATTCTTCTTCATGTGCTCCTCTCGTTCCAAGTAAATTCAGCGCCACGTTTATTTTCCCAACGAACCTTGACGATTGGGGTTGTTGTGGTTCTAGTCTTTTTCATTATGCGGTCCATGATCTCAACAGGTTTCTCGACAAAATGTAATGACTCGTCGATCTGGATGTCTTCCAGCGGAACATGCAGACTTTCGTCAACCAAACATTTTCTCAATTTGAGACGTGGAACACCGGATGAATTCCACTAAGGTCGGAAGGTAACTCTAGTTTATAAGCCACTTTCCCAATCCTTTCAGGATTTTGAAAGGTCCTACAAACCTTGAAGCCAGTTTGCCCTTCTTTCCAAAGCGAACCACACCTTTCCACGGTGAGACCTTGAGAAGAACCAACTCCCCAACTTGGAATTCCAATGGCTTACGTCGCTTGTCAGCATAACTCTTTGACGACTTCTCGCCACTTCAAGGTTCTTGCGGATATATATAAACTTTATCGGTCGTCTCTTGTATAAGTTCAGGACCAGTGATGAAGTTTTCACCAATATCGGTCCAACAGATCGGTGAACGACATTTACGACCATAAAGTGCTTCAAACGGTGCCATCTTGATACTCGAGTGATAACTATTGTTATACGAAATTCCGTGAGCGGTAGATGCGTATCCCAATCGCCACCAAAGTCAGAACACACAGGCGTAGCAAATCCTCCAAGGTTTGGATCGTTCGCTCGGTTTGACCATCAGTTTGAGGATGGTAAGCCGTGCTTAAGTCAATTGAGTACCCAAGAGTTCTTGCATAGACGACCAAAAATGCGAAGTGAAACGAGCGTCACGGTCGGATATGATGTGCAGAGTATCCCATGACGACTTACAATCTCATCAACGTATATACGAGCTAACTTTGATGTCTTGTAAGTGTCACGTATGGGTATAAAATGTGCCGACTTGGTCAATCGGTCAACGATCACCCATATGCTATCATGTCCTCGAGAGGTTCGGGGTAGCTTTGTTATGAAGTCCATGGATATGTGTTCCCATTTCCACATAGGGATCTCGGGTTGCTCAAGTAATCCACTTGGACGTTGATGTTCGGCTTTAACTTTCGTACATGTGAGGCACTTAGCTACATACGTCGCTATGTCTTTCTTCATTCCAGGCCACCAATATTGACCACGTAGGTCCATGTACATCTTATCGGAACCAGGATGAATAGAATAACGAGTTTGATGAGCTTCGCTCATAATAAAGGTACGAATGTTATCGCGATTTGGAACCCAAATACGATGGCGAGTAAGTACATCAATCCATTGGATTTTGTTTCCAATTGGGTTAGAAGGTTATGCTCCAACTCATCCTTCATTCTCCTTCTCGTTGAACCATTTGTTGAGCCTCCAGGATGCTAGACTCGATGTCACTCTCTATTCTCAGGTTTTGTAGTAGTACGGTGGTCTCATTGACATCTAGTCGAATTTCAGTATCGAACTCTCCCAAGGTGTCAAACCATTGACGTCGATCCGAATTTCTTGAAATGAGATCATCTTGTTGTGAATCTTTCGGCTCAGTGCATCGGCCACAACGTTTGCTTTACCAGGATGGTAACGAATGTCACAATCATAGTCACTAATCAACTCCACCCAACGACGTTGTCTCATGTTGAGGCTTTTTTGATTGAAAACGTGTTGAAGGCTTTTGTGATCGGTGTAGACTATACATTGCGTACCATACAGGTAGTGCCTCCAAATCTTCAAAGCAAATACAACAGCACCAAGCTCGAGATCATGAGTTGTGTAATTCACCTCGTGAACCTTCAATTGTCTCGATGCGTAAGCTATGACCTTCCCTCGTTGCATAAGAACACAACCAAGGCCTTGCTTAGATGCATCACAATACACGGTGAAATCGTCGTTTCCATCGGGTAGGGTCAGTATAGGAGCATTGCACAACTTATGCTTTAACGCTTCAAAAGCTTCTTCTTGCTCGGTACCCCACTCGAATGGTTTATTCTTTTGTGTCAAGTAGTGAGCGGCTTCGCGATTCTCGAGAAATTGGCGATGAATCGCCGATAATAACCAGCAAGACCAAGAAAAGAACGAACTTCGGTAGGAGTTGTAGGAACACACCAATTCTTCACAGCTTCCACCTTTGCAGGATCAACGTGAATTCCTTGGCTATTCACCACGTGTCCTAGAAATTGAACTTCCTCGAGCCAGAAATCACACTTCGAGAACTTTGCGTACAATTGCTCTTTCTTTAACAACTCAAGAACCAATCTCAATGCAGCTCATGATCGGTGTTGGACTTGGAATAAATAAGTATGTCATCAATAAAAACGATCACAAACTTGTCTAGATAAGGCTTGCATACTCGGTTCATGAGATCCATGAAGACAGCAGGAGCATTGGTTAAACCAAAAGGCATCACCATAAACTCATAGTGTCATAACGAGTACGAAAAGCGGTCTTTGGGATGTCATCCTCATGAACTCGTAATTGATGATATCCAGAACGTAGATCAATTTTCGAGAATATGGCAGCTCCTTGAAGTTGATCAAACAAGTCATCGATTCGAGGAAGAGGATAACGATTCTTGATGGTAAGTTTGTTAAGCTCGCGATAATCGATGCACATACGAAACGATCCATCTTTCTTCTTCACGAAAAGAACAGGTGCACCCCAAGCGAAGAACTAGGACGGATGAAGCCTTCTCGGACAGCTCTTGCAGTTGACAAGAGAGTTCTTGCATTTCCGATGGTGCAAGCCGATATGGTGATTGGCCACGGGGTTTGCTCCCGGTATCAAGTCAATTTTAAACTCGACTTCACGCACGGGAGGTAACCCACTAAGTCTCGGGAAATACTTCAGGAAAGTCTCGTACGATAGGGACATCCTTAAGTTCTTTCCTTTGACTTTCGTGTTGACCACATAAGCCAAGAAGGACATATACTTCTTGTTTAAGCATTTTCGGGCTTGGTGCAAGACATGAGTTTAAGCCCTTTAGAAGATTTTTCACCGAACACCTTCAAAGTATCTCCAGAGGGTAACGGTTATACGAATGCACTTCTCGAAACAAATGATCTCGGCATGGTGTTTGGCTAACCAATCCATACCAATGATGACGTCAAAGCTCCAAGTTTCATAGGGATAAGATCGATAAGAAAATCATGCGTGTCAAGACTTAAGATGCAATCACGAACGATAACGTCAACGGTAATGGTTCTCCATCGGCAACTTCGACAGTAAGAGGTCTTTCTAGTTTCGTATGTGGCTTAGCAAGTATGGGTTCAAACTCTAATGAAACAAAACTTTTATCGGCTCCAGAATCAAATAGGACATAGGCATAAGTTTTGTTAATAAGGAACATACCTGTTCAATTTTTAAGGTATTTAAAAATACAGGTAGAATATGAAATGAATTCGATCACAAAATTTAAGGGTGAGTTAACGTACCATTCACCACATCGTTGTTTGCTTGTGCTTGGTTAGCGTTGATGTTGAAAGCACGTCTCGGGCTTGTGGAACATTACCCACAAGACGAGGGCATTGTGGGCGAAAATGACCAGGTTCCCCACAGTTGTAGCAAACACGGTTTGTGACCACAGCGGCATTGTTAGGTGCACGGTGGCAAGTCGCCACCAAATGACCATATTTACCGCATAAGGTGCAAATGCGGCATGGTTGATTCCCCGGATGATGATACCTACACGTGTTGCACATCGGTTGAGGACCAGCATAAGCCCTAGCCCCAGGCATTTGTGCCACAGGTGTAGCTGCAGGTACAAGTTGTCTTTGGGGTTGTTTGGGTGCAGCCACGGCATAGTTACGTGCCGGTGTGAACTTGCGCTTCTTGTTGTTGTTGTGGCTGTTAGACGGTTCAGCTTTGGTCTCCTCAACCGCCTCGGTAGCCGTCTTCTCCACCTTCTTTGCACCCTTCACAAACATGGTGCCGCTCTTGTATGGTTCTCGGTGAGTTGAGCGGTGATTGTAATGGCTTCTTCTAAGGTTGTGGTCGGCTACCCACCACAGCATCTTGAATTTGGGGTGGTACACCCTTAATGAACTTCTCGATGTTAGGGAACAGTGTCGACCATATGGGCAGCAGTATACTCAACTCATGATGCCTAGTTGAGTAGGCCAAATGATCACCATCATTTTGTTTCAAATTCTAGAACTCTTCTTCCAACTTTTGCAATTCACTTCTTGGGCAGAACTTCGCATGGCGATGTTCTTGAACTCTTCCCATGTAAGTGCTAGAATGGCATCGGGTCCACGATTCCTCTTCTCGCTATTCACCAGGTAGAGCCCTTTGTTGGAACATACTATGGCATAACGAACCTTGAGTGCATCAGGACACTCACAATTGATAAAGGTATTCTCCATGCTTTCGACACCTCAAGAAGGCCAGTGGCTCCTTCCTTGCCACTAAAATAGTGGGCTTGCAAGAGCTGAAGTGTTTGAAGGTGCAAGTTTGATTATTCCCGTGTTGATTGTTCCCGTTTTGATTGTTGCTATTCTCTCCATGACCATTTCCATTGTTGCTAGCGTTGGTCATTAAGGTGCTATTAAGTTCAGCAACCATGGTCGGAATGACATCAGCCATTTGTCGAGCAATCATGGTGGCTAACTTACGATCGGAACTTCCACGCTTTCCATGATGACGAGACATGCTGGAATATACAAATGAGTTAGATATGAGAATTGGAATAACAAGGATTAATGTTCAACAAGGATAAGGCAAAAGTTGTAAGGCACATGGAATGGTTCCATTTGGTAACGCATTACCATTTGGAAACGTTGACACGTCAAGGTAAGTTGACCCATTCGCCTTAGAAATTTGTGTATGTTGACCATGGTTTATCACTCATCCCAGAAATCCCCAGGTAAGCATAACTAGTCCCGTAGGATTTATGCGATATGCTTCCGGCCGCCCCGGCCTTTTGCCAGGAAATCCAGACAGGTCACAGTGTGATCACACATTATTAGTGTTTATGAAATCAAAACCATGATGAGATTTAAATGGATTAGACATAAGTCTAAAGATTCAATTCTTAGCATAAGTATACGATTCCACGTGTTGACGAGAATAAGATTAAGAAGTTTCATTTGTCGGGAGAATCAATGAGTCAAAGTTAAGTTTAGGAAGACAAGTAACAAGTTTAGACAATTACAAGGCAACCTATGCTAAGGCATCAAGTTGCACATAAAGTATAGCATTATGTAGCATGTAACAATATATATATTTCCAAGAATATAATATTATCCTATGAGGTTCATGCATATGCTATAGTCTAGGTCACCATTACTAATAACCTAAATCCCTATAGTTATGGGCTCTGATACCAATCTGTCACACCCCAACCTTGACGGCGGAATCGTCGAGATGTGAGGGTTAAGATTGTTCACAGCCACATAACGCTATAATTAAGTGTAAATATTAAAATTATAAGTTTCAAAAGTCATTACAAACATAAGTCACAAAACATGAAATAATCCCAAATAAAACAAAACGTAGCATAACAATTATTTATTTAACTAGGTCCAAGTCCTAGTTTTATTTCCAAGCTTCAAAAGTCCACTTTAAACTTGGGGATTTCCTGAAACATGATAAAAATAAAAGGGTCAACTATAAATAGTTGGTGAGTTTCCAAGGTTTTTATACATAATATGATAATGTTACAAGTAGCAATTCATGTCATAGGTCATAAGCAAGTAAGGTTATAGAACACATCGTTACAACCAAACCTCGACTTGATTACAAGTATAAAAGATTGGCTAAGTGTATTTGGTTCCCTATGACACAAGCATACGTCTCTAGGAGTCGGCAATACATCGACTTTAGCACCAAATAGGCTTGTCAGGCCCAAAGATCTAAGACGTCGCCAGGCTAGCAATAGTTAATGATTGTAAACAAACTATGTATCTCATATAAACACTTACAATACACAAATAACCATGACATAATAAGATGAATTGCATGTGCTTATAAGTCTCAAACGTTTATAAGTGTACAATGTATAGATAATCATGTTTCACCCCAAAGTGGTGTGAAATAAAATAAAATGGGGCAAGGAAAACTCACTTGACAATAAATATATAATGGCGGTTTAATAATAATATTAACAAGCGTCGCTCCAAGATGTATCGTCACAAGACACCTAAATATATATATTACAAGATTTAAACTTAACATAATGGTTTAACTAATTAATGAGTACTAGGATTAAGTGGGGTTTGAGGTTTGTTAAATAATTATTTTTAACAAATGAAAATCATTTATATTTTCTAAAAATATATTTATGTTTTATACTCACTATGTAAAAAAAGAAATAATTATAACATTTTGAAAGTTTCATAAAAATTTGAATAGATTTTTAGCAAAAGAATTAAGTACCATTAAACGATATTAAAAGAAACATTTTGAAACAATAATAATTTTTTAGTTATTATTTGTAATCCATTTTATTATTCAAGAAAGAAAAAAAAAAAAATAATAATTACTTAGACTAAAAAGAAATACAGAAAATATATGATGCCTTTTTAAAAATTTGAAGTTTATAAAATAATTTTTATATGTATTAAAACGTTTTTATAATTTAATTAAGGGTTAAAACCCTTTAAAAAAATAACATGATGGTGCCCGGGTTCGAACCCGGGACCTCATGTGTGTGAGTGGAGTAACATAACCAGTGAACCAAGGCATCCAGCCGCGTTAGTGTTCGCGTTTAAATTAATAAAAAGCATACCTAAACAAAACCCCCAAATCCTTAAGAACCCTAGAATTTGTTTACCCCAAATCGATCAAATTGAACATCAATTCGAAGTTATCAATCAAATTAAGTTTAGGGCTTTTGTTCCTCATGTGAAATCGAGTATATGTATGTATTTAACTTACTTGATTCGTTTGGTATTTGATGCTCTCGCGTTATGGACTAGGTCGCTGTGGAGAACCGATTCGAGATGAAATCTTCGATGAAACTCAATTCCTTTTACAGTAAGCTTCTAGTGATCCCCACGATGAAAAGCCCTCTGATAATTTCAAGTTAACAAGCTCGGAAAGTGGCTACGGTTGTTGCAGGTTGCGATGAAAAGGGGTAATCGAAAGTGATGCTTGTGTTGGTTTCAGGTGAAATAGAGTGCTGAGTTCGATTAGGAATAGGTATATGGTCGTTCATGTTCGATTAATTAGATTATAATTGAGATTTAATGCCCGAACGGTTATGGGTTTAAGAATACGGTTACCCCTCGATTGGTATCATTCGACGTTTAAACCCCAATTAAAGTCATGATTGCGTTCGAATCGTGTTCAAGAACGTTTTAGGGACGGTTTCGGATTAAAAAACATCGGTTTTTGGCGGTTTTGGTGCCTCGCCGGACTTGGCCGGAGTCCGGCCGGCGAGGTCACCGAAAAACGGGGTGAGAAGGGGGGGGGGTTTGATTTTTGATAAATTACACCTTTGGTCCCTCAACTTTGATTTTCTATTATTCTAAGCCCAAACTTAATATTTCAAGTTTCTAATTTGACAATTAGGCCCCCTTGAACTTAATTAAGTTTTAACTTTGTTAACTTTGATAACTTATTATTATTATTTTATTATCATTATTTATTATTATTATTTTATTATAATTATTATTATATTATTTTTACATAATAGTATTTATACTTTTATTAATATTAACATTATTATCATATAATATTTATAAACTTTAAATTAATAAAAAATCATACATAAATAGCCCACCAAGTTTCATAAATAGCATAATGGCCCTTACAAGAACTAACAAAATTAACTTTTAGTTAACAAAAAATACGAGATGTTACAGTCTCCCCAACTTGAAAGAATTTCGTCCCGAAATTAAGAAAAATGAAACTATACAAATAAGAACGGGTATTTCTTCTTCATGTGCTCCTCTCGTTCCCAAGTAAATTCAGCGCCACGTTTATTTTCCCAACGAACCTTGACGATTGGGGTTGTTGTGGTTCTAGTCTTTTTCATTATGCGGTCCATGATCTCAACAGGTTTCTCGACAAAATGTAATGACTCGTCGATCTGGATGTCTTCCAGCGGAACATGCAGACTTTCGTCAGCCAAACACTTTCTCAAATTTGAGACGTGGAACACGGATGAATTCCACTAAGGTCGGAAGGTAACTCTAGTTTATAAGCCACTTTCCCAATCCTTTTCAGGATTTTGAAAGGTCCTACAAACCTTGGAGCCAGTTTGCCCTTCTTTCCAAAGCGAACCACACCTTTCCACGGTGAGACCTTGAGAAGAACCATCTCCCCAACTGGAATTCCAATGGCTTACGTCGCTTGTCAGCATAACTCTTTTGACGACTTCTCGCCACTTCAAGGTTCTTGCGGATAATAGAAACTTTATCGGTCGTCTCTTGT
Organism: Flaveria trinervia; assembly: GCA_025506515.1. NCBI lineage: Eukaryota > Viridiplantae > Streptophyta > Magnoliopsida > Asterales > Asteraceae > Flaveria > Flaveria trinervia. The sequence goes on from CM046442.1 coordinate 125,326,612, forward strand.
ATAAGTTCAGGACCAGTGATGAAGTTTTCACCAATGTCGGTCCAACAGATCGGTGAACGACATTTACGACCATAAAGTGCTTCAAACGGTGCCATCTTGATACTCGAGTGATAACTATTGTTATACGAAAATTCCGCGAGCGGTAGATGCGTATCCCAATCGCCACCAAAGTCAAGAACACACAGGCGTAGCAAATCCTCCAAGGTTTGGATCGTTCGCTCGGTTTGACCATCAGTTTGAGGATGGTAAGCCGTGCTTAAGTCCAATTGAGTACCCAAGAGTTCTTGCATAGACGACCAAAAATGCGAAGTGAAACGAGCGTCTCGGTCGGATATGATGTGCAGAGGTACCCCATGACGACTTACAATCTCATCAACGTATATACGAGCTAACTTTGATGTCTTGTAAGTGTCACGTATGGGTATAAAATGTGCCGACTTGGTCAATCGGTCAACGATCACCCATATGCTATCATGTCCTCGAGAGGTTCGGGGTAGCTTTGTTATGAAGTCCATGGATATGTGTTCCCATTTCCACATAGGGATCTCGGGTTGCTCAAGTAATCCACTTGGACGTTGATGTTCGGCTTTAACTTTCGTACATGTGAGGCACTTAGCTACATAAGTCGCTATGTCTTTCTTCATTCCAGGCCACCAATATTGACCACGTAGGTCCATGTACATCTTATCGGAACCAGGATGAATAGAATAACGAGTTTGATGAGCTTCGTTCATAATAAAGGTACGAATGTTATCGCGATTTGGAACCCAAATACGATTGGCGAAGTACATCAATCCATTGGATTTTGTTTCCAATTGGGTTAGAAGATTATGCTCCAACTCATCCTTCATTCTCCCTTCTCGTTGAACCATTTGTTGAGCCTCCAGGATGCTAGACTCGATGTCACTATCTATTCTCAGGTTTTGTAGTAGTACGGTGGTCTCATTGACATCTAGTCGAATTTCAGTATCGAACTCACCCCAAGGTGTCAAACCATTGACGTCGATCTCGAATTTCTTGAAATGAGATCATCTTGTTGTGAATCTTTCGGCTCAGTGCATCGGCCACAACGTTTGCTTTACCAGGATGGTAACGAATGTCACAATCATAGTCACTAATCAACTCCACCCAACGACGTTGTCTCATGTTGAGATCTTTTTGATTGAAAACGTGTTGAAGGCTTTTGTGATCGGTGTAGACTATACATTGCGTACCATACAGGTAGTGCCTCCAAATCTTCAAAGCAAATACAACAGCACCAAGCTCGAGATCATGAGTTGTGTAATTCACCTCGTGAACCTTCAATTGTCTCGATGCGTAAGCTATGACCTTCCCTCGTTGCATAAGAACACAACCAAGGCCTTGCTTAGATGCATCACAATACACGGTGAAATCGTCGTTTCCATCGGGTAGGGTCAATATAGGAGCATTGCACAACTTATGCTTTAACGCTTCAAAAGCTTCTTCTTGCTCGGTACCCCACTCGAATGGTTTATTCTTTTGTGTCAAAGTAGTGAGCGCTTCGCGATCCTCGAGAAATTGGCGATGAATCGCCGATAATAACCAGCAAGACCAAGAAAAGAACGAACTTCGGTAGGAGTTGTAGGAACACACCAATTCTTCACAGCTTCCACCTTTGCAGGATCAACGTGAATTCCTTGGCTATTCACCACGTGTCCTAGAAATTGAACTTCCTCGAGCCAGAAATCACACTTCGAGAACTTTGCGTACAATTGCTCTTTCTTTAACAACTCAAGAACCAATCTCAAATGCAGCTCATGATCGGTGTTGGACTTGGAATAGATAAGTATGTCATCAATAAAGACGATCACAAACTTGTCTAGATAAGGCTTGCATACTCGGTTCATGAGATCCATGAAGACAGCAGGAGCATTGGTTAAACCAAAAGGCATCACCATAAACTCATAGTGTCCATAACGAGTACGAAAAGCGGTCTTTGGATGTCATCCTCATGAACTCGTAATTGATGATATCCAGAACGTAGATCAATTTTCGAGAATATGGCAGCTCCTTGAAGTTGATCAAACAAGTCATCGATGCGAGGAAGAGGATAACGATTCTTGATGGTAAGTTTGTTAAGCTCGCGATAATCGATGCACATACGAAACGATCCATCTTTCTTCTTCACGAAAAGAACAGGTGCACCCCAAGGCGAAGAACTAGGACGGATGAAGCCCTTCTCGGACAGCTCTTGCAGTTGACAAGAGAGTTCTTGCATTTCCGATGGTGCAAGCCGATATGGTGACTTGGCCACGGGTTTTGCTCCCGGTATCAAGTCAATTTTAAACTCGACTTCACGCACGGGAGGTAACCACTAAGGTCATCGGGAAATACTTCAGGAAAGTCTCGTACGATAGGGACATCCTTAAGTTCTTTCCCTTTGACTTTCGTGTTGACCACATAAGCCAAGAAGCCATATACTTCTTGTTTAAGCACTTTCGGCTTGAGTGCAAGACATGAGTTTAAGCCCTTAGAAGATTTTTCACCGAACACCTTCAACGTATCTCCAGAGGGTAACGGTATACGAATGCACTTCTCGAAACAAATGATCTCGCATGGTGTTTGGCTAACCAATCCATACCAATGATGACGTCAAAGCTCCCAAGTTTCATAGGGATAAGATCGATAAGAAAATCATGCGTGTCAAGACTTAAGATGCAATCACGAACGATAACGTCAACGGTAATTGGTTCTCCATCGGCAACTTCAACAGTAAGAGGTCTTTCTAGTTTCGTATGTGGCTTAGCAAGTATGGGTTCAAACTCTAATGAAACAAAACTTTTATCGGCTCCAGAATCAAATAGGACATAGGCATAAGTTTTGTTAATAAGGAACATACCTGTTCAATTTTTAAGGTATTTAACAATACAGGTAAATATGAAATGAATTCGATCACAAAATTTAAGGGTGAGTTAACGTACCATTCACCACATCGTTGTTTGCTTGTGCTTGGTTAGCGTTGATGTTGAAAGCACGTCCTCGGGCTTGTGGAACATTACCCACAAGACGAGGGCATTGTGGGCGAAAATGGCCAGGTTCCCCACAGTTGTAGCAAACACGGTTTGTGACCACAGCGGCATTGTTAGGTGCACGGTGGCAAGTCGCCACCAAATGACCATATTTACCGCATAAGGTGCAAATGCGGCATGGTTGATTCCCCGGATGATGATACCTACACGTGTTGCACATCGGTTGAGGACCAGCATAAGCCCTAGCCCCAGGCACTTGTGCCACAGTGTAGCCGCAGGTACAGTTGTCTTTGGGGTTGTTTGGGTGCAGCCACGGCATAGTTACGCGCCGGTGTGAACTTGCGCTTCTTGTTGTTGTTGTGGCTGTTAGACGGTTCAGCTTTGGTCTCCTTAACCGCCTCGGTAGCCGTCTTCTCCACCTTCTTTGCACCCTTCACAGACATGGTGCCCGCTCTTATATGGTTCTCGGTGAGTTGAGCGGTGATTGTAATGGCTTCTTCCAAGGTTGTGGGTCGGCTACCCACCACAGCATCTTGAATTTGGGGTGGTACACCCTTAATGAACTTCTCGATGTTGCGGGGAACAGTGTCGACCATATGGGGCAGCAGTATACTCAACTCATGATGCCTAGTTGAGTAGGCCAAATGATCACCATCATTTTGTTTCAAATTCCAAACTCTTCTTCCAACTTTTGCAATTCACTTCTTGGGCAGAACTTCGCGATGGCGATGTTCTTGAACTCTTCCATGTAAGTGCTAGAATGGCATCGGGTCCACGATTCCTCTTCTCGCTATTCCACCAGGTAAGAGCCCTTTGTTGGAACATACTAGTGGCATAACGAACCTTGAGTGCATCGGGACACTCACAATTGATAAAGGTATTCTCCATGCTTTCGAACCACTCAAGAAGGCCAGTGGCTCCTTCCTTGCCACTAAAACTAGTGGGCTTGCAAGAGCTGAAGTGTTTGAAGGTGCAAGTTTGATTATTCCCGTGTTGATTGTTCCCGTTTTGATTGTTGCTATTCTCTCCATGACCATTTCCATTGTTGCTAGCGTTGGTCATTAAGGTGCTATTAAGTTCAGCAACCATGGTCGGAATGACAGCAGCCATTTGTCGAGCAATCATGGCGGCTAACTTACGATCGGAACTTCCACGCTTTCCATGATGACGAGACATGCTGGAATATACAAATGAGTTAGATATGAGAATTGGAATAACAAGGATTAATGTTCAACAAGGATAAGGCAAAAAGTTGTAAGGCACATGGAATGGTTCCATTTGGTAACGCATTACCATTTGGAAACGTTGACACGTCAAGGTAAGTTGACCCATTCGCCTTAGAATTTGTGTATGTTGACCATGGTTTATCACTCATCCCAGAAACCCCAGGTAAGCATAACTAGTCCCGTAGGATTTATGCGATATGCTTGCCTTAGCCCGAGGGCCTTTTGCCAGGAAATCCAGAATACAGGTGTCCATGTGTCACACAAATTTCTTAGGTTTATGAAATCAAAACCATGATGAGATTTAATAGATTAGACATAAGTCTAAAGATTCAATTCTTAAGCATAAGTATACGATTCCACGTGTTGACGAGAATAAGATTAAGAAGTTTCATTTGTCGGGGAGAGTCAATGAGTCAAAGTTAAGTTTAGGGAGACAAGTAACAAAGTTTAGACAATTACAAGGCAACCTATGCTAAGGCATCAAGTTGCACATAAAGTATAGCATTATGTAGCATGTAACAATATATATATTTCCAAGAATATAAATATTATCCTATGAGGTTCATGCATAAGCTATAGTCTAGGTCACCATTACTAATAACCTAAATCCCTATAGTTATGGGCTCTGATACCAATCTGTCACACCCCAACCTTGACGGCGGAATCGTCGAGATGTGAGGGTTAAGATTGTTCACAGCCACATAACGCTATATTAAGTGTAAATATTAAAATTATAAGTTTCAAAAGTCATTACAAACATAAGTCACAAAACATGAAATAATCCCAAATAAAACAAAACGTAGCATAACATTATTTATTTAACTAGGTCCAAGTCCTAGTTTTATTTCCAAGCTTCAAAAGTCCACTTTAAACTTGGGGATTTCCTGAAACATGATAAAAATAAAAGGGTCAACTATAATAGTTGGTGAGTTTCCAAGGTTTTTATACATAATATGATAAAGTTACAAGTAGCAATTCATGTCATAGGTCATAAGCAAGTAAGGTTATAGAACACATATCGTTACAACCAAACCTCGACTTGATTACAAGTATAAAAGATTGGCTAAGTGTATTTGGTTCCCTAGTGCACAAGCATACGGCTCTAGAGTCGGCAATACATCGACTTTAGCACCAAATAGGCTTGTCAGGCCCAAAGATCTAAGACGTCGCCAGGCTAGCAATAGTTAATGATTGTAAACAAACTATGTATCTCATATAAACACTTACAATACACAAATAACCATGACATAATAATAAGATGAATTGCATGTGCTTACAAGTCTCAAACGTTATAAGTGTACAATGTATAGATAATCATGTTTCACCCCAAAGTGGTGTGAAATAAAATAAAATGGGGCAAGGAAAACTCACTTGACAATAAATATATAATGGCGGTTTAATAATAATATTAACAAGCGTCGCTCCAAGGTGTATCGTCACAAGACACCTAATATATATATTACAAGATTTAAACTTAACATAATGGTTTAACTAATTAATGAGTACTAGGATTAAGTGGGGTTTGAGGTTTGTTAAATAATTATTTTTAACAAATGAAAATCATTTATATTTTCTAAAAATATATATTTATGTTTTATACTCACTATGTAAAAAAAGAAATAATTATAACATTTTGAAAGTTTCATAAAAATTTGAATAGATTTTTATAGCAAAAAGAATTAAGTACCATTAAACGATATTAAAAGAAACATTTTGAAGCAATAATAATTTTTTAGTTATTATTTGTAATCCATTTTATTATTCATGAAAGAAAAAAAAAAAATAATAATAATTACTTAGACTAAAAGAGAAATACAGAAAATATATGATGCCTTTTTAAAAATATTTAAAGTTTATAAAATAATTTTTATATGTATTAAAACGTTTTTATAATTTAATTAAGGGTTAAAACCCTTTAAAATAACATGATGGTGCCCGGGTTCGAACCGGGACCTCATGTGTGTGAGTGGAGTAACATAACCAGTGAACCAAGGCATCCAGCCGCGTTAGTGTTCGCGTTTAAATTAATAAAAAGCATACCTAAACAAAACCCCCAAATCCTTAAGAACCCTAGAATTTGTTTACCCCAAATCGATCAAATTGAACATCAATTCGAAGTTATCAATCAAATTAAGTTTAGGGCTTTTGTTCCTCCTGTGAAATCGAGTATATGTATGTATTTAACTTACTTGATTCGTTTGGTATTTGATGCTCGCGTTATGGAACTAGGTCGCGACTGTGGAGAACCGATTCGAGATGAAATCTTCGATGAAACTCAAATTCCTTTTACAGTAAGCTTCTAGCGATCCCCACGATGAAAAGCCCTCTGATAATTTCAAGTTAACAAGCTCGGAAAGTGGCCTACGGTTGTTGCAGGTTGCGATGAAAAGGGGTAATCGAAAGTGATGCTTGTGTTGGCTTCAGGTGAAATAGAGTGCTGAGTTCGATTAGGAATAGGTATATGGTCGTTCATGTTCGATTAATTAGATTATAATTGAGATTTAATGCCCGAACGGTTATGGGTTTAAGAAGCTACGGTTACACCCTCGATTGGGTATCATTCGACGTTTAAACCCCAATTAAAGTCCATGATTGCGTTCGAATCGTGTTCAAGAACGTTTTAGGGACGGTTTCGGATTAAAAAAACATCGGTTTTTGGCGGTTTTGGTGCCTCGCCGGACTTGGCCGGAGTCCGGCCGGCGAGGTCACCGGAAAAACGGGGTGAGAAGGGGGGGGTTTGATTTTTGATAATTACACCTTTGGTCCCTCAACTTTGATTTTCTATTATTCTAAGCCAAACTTAATATTTCAAGTTTCTAATTTGACAATTAGGCCCCCTTGAACTTAATTAAGTTTTAACTTTGTAACTTTGATAACTTATTATTATTATTTTTATTATCATTATTATAATATTATTATTATTATTATAATTATTATTATTATTTTTACATAATAGTATTTTTACTTTTATTAATATAACATTATTATCATATAATATTTATAAACTTTAAATTAAATAAGAAAAATCATACATAAATAGCCCACCAAGTTTCATAAATAGCATAAATGGCCCTTACAAGAACTAACAAAATTAACTTTTAGTTAACAAAAAAAATACGGGATGTTACAGGTTCGATGATTGAGTTTGAAAACATACTAGAAACATGTTACACAGAATGTCCATGCGCCTAGATAATGCTCATGCGCCTGAAAATGCCTTAGAAAGATTTAAGTGTAATCCATGCGCCTGAACAGTAGCCCATACGCCTAAGATTGCCTTAGAAATGTTTAAGTATATCCCATGCACCTGACAGTGGTCCATGCGTCTGGAAATGTTAGCTGGACGACTAAGTGTAGGGCCATGCGCCCCAATAATGCCCATGCGCCCAAGTGGCTAATGCGCCTAAGTGTTCATACGCCCGAATAGTGCCCATGCACCTGTATAGCTCATGCGCCTATATAGTGATGGAACGCCCAAACAGGGCTCATGCGCCTGAATAGTGTCAAAGCGCCTAAGCACTTAGAAATTTTTACAGAATTTTTGGGAGTCTATGCTTTTAGGGTTTTGACCAAGGGTTGACTGGGGCTTATTTATGATGATGTTTCATGCATGGTTATGATTGTTCCTTATTATTGTTATTGCTATTATTATTATTACTTATAGTATGTGACTTTACGTGGTATGTTTATTTCGTAACGTAAAGTATTTTGTAATAATAAAGAGGAAGAGCAATAAAGAAAAGAAGAGGAACATTAATAAAAATGTTAACAAGTCTTGCAAGCCATAGGAGGTACACGACCATGTTGTCGTTAGCTCAACTGTGATGCGGGTTAGCTATCCTATTATGCACACAGAGCCAATCAATTGAGATTGGCAGGACCTTTGCAGCGTGTCCTGGGTGATTGGGTCGGCCTTGTACACAATACACAGAACCCTTCGAGGGATACAGTGACCCTTTCGAGGGATACAGTTGACCCTTTCGAGGGATACAGTTGACCCTTTCGAGGGATACAGTTGACCCTTTCGAGGGATACAGTTGACCCTTTCGAGGGATACAGTTAACCCTTTCGAGGGATATAGTTGACCTTTCGAGGGATATAAATGGCCCATCACCGTTTTCCATCGGGCATACAGTTGGGGTATTGCTCATTGGTCCATACAGAAAGTGAAAGATAAAGATAAAAGTTTACCGAACATACACGACATACAGTAAAGAGAACGAACATTATCTGTTCATATAGTTAATGCGTGCTCGCATATACAGTATAGAGTTGTATTTTACAGAAAAGAGTATTTTCATATACAACATATAGAAAGTATTTTATTACTTATAAGACTAGAGCTCACTCAGTAACACTGATTTTATACATTTTCTATTGGCAGGTAGTTATTGCTGTGGATGGCACGAGGGTGAAGCTACTTGGCAGGAAAAGACTGACATCCATTCGTATTATATGTTGCTGTTGTTTTGTAATGCAGTAAAACATTACTTTTGTAAACTGTTTATGATGATGTATTGCAAAACAGCAATGATTTAAATGAAATGAATGGTTTTTGATAAATCATTTCTGCTGCTTAAGTTTGCATAATTATAATGTGTAGTGTTTTAACTGTTGTGATTGACCAACTATGAGGTGCCAGGGAACGGGGCCTTACAAGTTGGTATCAGAGCCAAAGTTTAAGAGAATTGGGTTAAATAAACTTTTAAAACCTAAACCTAAACTGAAAATGGGACAAATGGAGGGATGTCAACCCGAGTAGCTACGTGCCATTAGGTATGTATTTTCTTAATGTTAACCGGTATTATGTGCACATGCTATTTGATTATGTGCTCTTAGTCGATTTAGATACTGATTAAGTCAGGATAGGAGATGCTTGGGGTATGAAGAGTAAAGTGGCTAATCACAACTGGTCACTGTAATTAGGGACTTACTATACTTGACATAAACTGAGTGTTACCTTGAATGACGGCGTTAGTGTTTGGATCTTATAGTGTGCTTTTAGAGGATGGTTGGCGGTAGATCTTCAAAAGCCTCTCGTGGTGGAGGTCATGGTGCTGCTCCGCTACCCAAGAGAGGGAGACCCAGAGTCGAGAAAGTGGTTCATAAAGAACCAGAGACCCCTCATCCGGAAGGTGGCAACGAGAGCGCCAATCTGAGAGCCTCAGTAAAGGAGGCTGTAGTGGAAGAGGTTCACCGGGTCATGCAGACGATTCTACCATCTGTGGTGACCAAAGTGATCAAGGCAGTAAGGGAAGGGGAAAGAAAGGAAAGAAACAGGTCCTCGGGAGGATGGGAACAACCAGAGTCGGAAACGGTTCTCTCTGATGATGAGGAGGAGGAGGAAGAAGAGCCTGGCACGGAAGCGACCCGAGGCTGTAACTATGGGGCGTTCATGAGATGCAAGCCCCCTACTTTCGATGGAAGCGGCACTGCTGTAGCTGCTCACCGGTGGGTGAGGGAAATGGAGGTTGTCCTTGATATCAGTGAGTGTCGTGAAGATCAGAATGTGAAATTCGCTACCCACTCTTTTACGGACTCGGCTTTGTGCTGGTGGGACAACATTGTCCAAGCTGAGGGTAGCAGGGCCATTGGAAGAATGAGATGGCCTGAACTGAAAAAGTTAGTGATTGAGGAATTTTGTCCTCACAGAGAGATGGACAAGGTAGAAAGAGATTTCCTGCAGCTGGAGGCGGGAACGATGACACACCAGCAGTACACTATTAAATTTAATGAAATGGCGTGGCTGGTGCCCGATCAAGTGACACCACTGTCATGAAAGATTAAAAGATACATCCAGGGGCTGCCGGCGGATATCCGTAGGCATATGATCGCCGCCCGGCCGAGCACTTTTAGGTCGGCGGTTGATTTGGCTGGTAGATTATATGATGAGCGCGAGGTGGTGGTGGCTGAGGTGAAGAAGACGAGTGGGGATGGAAGGAACGGGAATGGGAAGAGATTTGGACGTGGTAGTTTTACTTCAAACGACAAGAAGGTGAATGTGAACGACCGTGAAGTGTCGTCAAGATCAGGGTCGGGGAGGTGTGACAAATATGGAAAGGAGCATACTGGTGAGTGCAGGATGGGGATGAACGTATGCTTCAGGTGAGGTCAGCCTGGCCACATCGCTAGAGACTGTAAAAAGCCGAGGGCGGAGAGCTCTAGAGCAGAGAAGAAGAAGCCGGAGGAAGGAGGGCAGAGGGCAAGTGCTAGAGCTTACACTATGGCCCAGGAGGAAGCCAGAGCTGATCCCGATGTGGTGTCAGGTATGTTTCTGGTAAACCAAATTTATGCTCTGTATTGTTTGATTCCGGTGCTAGCAAGAGTTTTATTTCCACTACTTTCTGTGCTAAGTTGCCTGTTAGTAGTAGAAGGTCAGTACACCATTCGATGTAGAAACTGCTATTGGTAAGTCCACTAGAATTACTAATGTGATAGAGGACTGTGCTATAGAACTAGAAAGTCATAGGTTTGCTGCTAGGTTACACGTGATACCCCTAGGTGGATTTGATGTAGTACTAGGGATGGAATGGTTAGCAATCTATGAAGCAAACATCGTGTGTCGCAAGAAGATGATTCGATTAGTTGCGCCCGATAAGAGTTTGGTTACGATTCATGGAGATCGCGTTACTACGATCCCGAAGATGATTTTGATGGCGGTGGCGGGGAAGTACATAAGACGTGGATGTAGTGCCTGCTTGGCCTACGTAAAAGATGTGGATACGTCGGTACTGCAATTATCCGAAGTACTAGTGGTGTGCGACTTTCTGGACGTATTCCCGGAAGACTTACCCGGCGTGCCACCAGATCGCGAGATTGAGTTCCAAATTGATTTGATACCCGGTGCTCAACCCGTTGCTAAAGCACCGTATCGGTTAGCTCCGACAAAAATGAAAGAGAGCAGTTGCAAGAGCTGCTCGATAAGGGGTTTATTGGACCGAGTATCTCTCCTTGGGGTGCTCCGGTCCTGTTTGTGAAGAAGAAAGACGGTAGCATGAGGATGTGCATCGACTATCATGAGCTGAACAAGCTGACAGTAAAGAACCGATACCCCTTACCGAGGATTGATGATTTGTTTGATCAACTCCAAGGTGCCAGTTGGTTTTCAAGGATAGATCTTCGATCTGGTTACCATCAACTGAAAGTGAAGGAGCAGGATATCCCTAAAACAGCTTTTTGCACGCGCTACGGTCATTATGAATTCCTTGTTATGTCATTTGGTCTGACCAATGCGCCAACTGCTTTTATGGACTTGATGAATCGAGTGTGTCGGCCAATGTTAGATAAATCAGTGATTGTGTTTATTGATGATATCCTGATTTATTCGAAGAGCGAGGAGGAGCATGCCAATCATATTCAGGAGGTGTTAGAGACCTTAAGAAGGGAGAAGTTGTATGCCAAATTCTCTAAGTGTGCGTTCTGGTTACGCGAAGTTCAATTCTTAGGCCACGTGATAAATCCCGAGGGGATTATGGTAGACCCTGCTAAGGTGGAGGCTGTGATGCAATGGAAGTCTCCAAAGACACCATCCGAGAATCATAGTTTCTTGGGCTTGGCGGGGTATTATCGAAGGTTCATTCAGGACTTTTCTAAGATTGCTTCTCCACTGACCAAGTTAACCCGAAAGGATGTAAAGTTTATATGGGGTCAAGCCCAAGAACAAGTGTTCGAGGAGTTAAAGGCGAGGTTGACTCAAGCTCCTGTCTTGTCATTACCCGAAGGAAGCGAGGATTTGGTGGTATGTTCAGATGCTTCTTACTCGGGGTGGGGTGTGTATTAATACAAAGAGGGAAGGTTATAGCTATGCATCCCGACAGTTGAAAGTTCATGAGGTCAACTACCCTACTCATGACTTGGAGCTAGCAACCGTGGTCTTTGCACTAAAGATTTGGAGGCACTATCTGTACGGGATGAAGTGCACCATTTTCACTGACCATAAGAGCTTGAAGTACTTATTCGAGCAGAAGGATCTGAACATGAGGCAGAGGCGATGGTTGGAGCTTATAAACGATTATGATTGTGAGATCCATTACCATCCGGTCAAGGCCAACGTGGTGGCTGATGCTCTTAGCCGAAAGGAGTGGCCCGAGCCGATTCGGGTGAAAGCATATCAACTGATCATGACCTCTGATGTAATGAAGCAAGTCAAGGAGTTTCAAGATGAGGCATTAAAAGAAGATCATCTAAACTCTGAAAGAATAAGAGGTTTGGTTGGGGAATTGGGTGAAAACACACTTGGTGTTAAAACTCGATTTGGACGGGTGTGGATTCTCGTTTCGGGGATCTACGTGTGAGGATTTTGGATGAATCTCACAAGACTCGATACTCCATTCATCCTAGTGTCACAAAGATGTATCAAGATATGAAGAAAGATTATTGGTGGTCGGGTATTAAGCGTGACGTGGTGGAGTATGTGAGTAAGTGCCTTACTTGTTTGCAAGTGAAGGCCGAACATCATAAGCCATATGGGAAGATCCAACCTTTGGATATACCGGAATGGAAGTGGGAGCACATCACCATGGATTTCATTACGAAGCTCCCACGTACTCCGAAGGGGTACGATGCCATATGGGTGATTGTTGACCGTTTGACGAAGAGTGCTCACTTCCTACCGATCTGCGAGACATATTCATCCGAGAGGTTGGCTGACCTGTTCATCAAGGAGATTGTAACTCGTCATGGTGTGCCGGTGTCCATTGTGTCTGATCGTGACACCCGGTTTACCTTTAAATTCTGGAAGAAATTCCACGATGCCATGGGGACGAGATTACATATTAGCACGGGTTATCATCTCCAAACTGATGGTTAGTTAGAAAGGACCATTCAGACATTGGAAGACATGCTTCGGGCATGTGTGATTGATTTTGGGGGAAGTTGGGATGACCACTTACCGTACAAGAATAGCTATCATGCCAGCATTAGCATGCCACCATACGAGATGTTATACGGTAGGAGATACAGAACACCCGTTTGTTGGGGTGATATTGGTCAGAAGGAATTGGGGAGCATCGAGGTCATTAAGGCTATGATTGAGAAGCTTGAGAAGATTCAAGCCTTCATAAAGGCAACTAAAGATAGGTAGAAGTCGTATGCCGATAGACAACGCAAACCGATCGAGTTCCAGGTGGGTGACCGGGTTATGTTGAAGGTCTCACCTTGGAAGGGTATTATCCAATTCAGGAAGCGGGGCAAGTTGAGCCCAAGATATATAGGCCCTTTCCGAATCATGCTCGAGTAGGAGAGGTGGCCTATAGATTGGAGTTGCCAGATAAGTTAAGTGGAATCCACCCGACATTCCATGTATCTCATTTGAGAAAGTGTTTAGCTGATGAAGACATGATTGTTCCACCGGAGGATATCGAAGTAGACGAAAGGCTCAATTATGTGGAGCAATTAGTGGCAATCATCGACCATAAAGAGAAGAGGCTGATAAATAAAGTAGTTCCTCGTGTGTACAGTGGAAGCACAGGAAGGGATCCGAGTCTACATGGGAGACTGAGGAGGAGATAAGGCAGCATTATCCTCATCTGTTCGAGGAATAACAGGTTTCGGGGACGAAACCTATATAAGGGGGGTGGACTTCTAACACCCGGTTATTTTAAAAAGACAAGACATGAAGAATAAAAGAAAGAAAAAACAATAAAGTCCAAGTGGAAGGACTAAAAGTGTCCAAAAGGACAAATCTTTGAAAAGTTGGTGTAAAGGTGGGCATGGCCGCCTACCCTCACTTCACATCACCACTTTCTTTCGTTTTTAGAGAGAGAGAGAGAGCAGAGGAACTTCGGGTTTGAAGAAAAAGAACAGAAGAAATCGAATTCAAGGTAAGAACTCATGGTTCTTAAGTGTTTATGACGGGTTCTATCCCGGTTATATGCTTATGTGCTTATGTGTCTGTACATTGTGCTCGAGTGTGTGTGTTTGGTGTTGTTTTTAGGTGTTTGAACTCAGTTGCAAAGGGTTAGAAAGGAAGAACACCCAAGTGCACCAGGTGAGTTCTAGACCCCGGTTTTTACTTGTTTTAAACTATCTTTGGGGCTGAAAATGTATTAAAACGATTTTCAAAGTTTATGTATGTTTACCCGTATGTATTGTGCATGTTGGATGTTAGAATAGCCATGTTAAGCTTAGAACAGATGTGTTCGATGATTGGGTTTGAAAACATACTGTGACTTTTGACCCGTTTTGATTTGTAAACCGAACCCGATTGGGTGATTATCAATGAAACAATCATGTTTTCGCTTTTATTGCTAGTTTAATGATTGTATGAAACCGTTTGACGTTTACTAAATTTCTCGATTTATTTAATAAGTTCCACGAACTTAATTAAATATAGGATATATATATAATAATAATAACAATAATAACAATAATAAGAATAACAACAATAATAATAATAATAACAAAAAATAAGGTCATAATATAACATGTACAAATTCAATTTTTATAAATATAAATGGTTATAAGATTTAGTTATTTTAAACCAACTTTTGTAAAAAAAAAAAATTGGGAGTTAAAACATTTAAACCTTAAAACAAAGTTAAGCAAGAATTAGAAATCAGTCCAAACATCAGGGACCATTGTGTAAATTTAAATTCAAAACACCCAACCCCTCTGCCGCCCTCGCCCCCATCCCCGGTCGCCGCCGGCGACAGCTCCGGCGAGACCCAAGGCCACCAAAAATCTGCAAAATTAAACCCAATTTGACCCCCTACACCCGTCGCCCTTACCCCTCGAACTCGAGTGCACCATTTGATTTGAAATCTGACCCTTGCGCACCGCCGGCCCCCCCCCCCTACCAACCGAACCTTAACCTGCAAAATTCATTCGAATTGAGTACCTATAACGTCAATTGATGACCGTACCACGTTCCCCTAAGCCTATCGACCATCACCCGGGTCCCCATTCCTTCCAAAGCCTCAAATTAATCAAACCCGGACCCCCCCCGCAACTTAGAAATCGAGGTAGTCGTTGGACCTCATCCTAAATCAATTGAACCTATAAATAGAGGGCAAACGCTCCTTCGCACTCGCCTAAGCTCCCTGCACAATCAATTTCACCTCACACGCACAAAAACTTCGAATTTGATCCCCTCTCGGTCGCGGCTCAAGCTCGAACTCGATCACCATCCAACCAAAACCATTTCGGGTAATTAAATACATAGACATGCTCGTTTTTGGGTAGGGAACAAAAGCCCTAACCTTAATCTGAATGAAAAGTTCGAATCGAGGTTCAATTCGGGTGATTTTCATTCTAGGGTTCTTGGGTTGATTTGGGGATTCTTAAAAATGTGTTTAAGTAGCATTTAAATCCGATACATTACCACTAACAGGCGCTTAGCCTGGTGGTAAACACACATTATGCAATCTGGAGGTCGCGGGTTCAAACCCGGGCACCTCCATATTTTTCCCTTCTTTAATTTATTCAGGTTTTTTAAATGTTTTAAGAAATTCTAAAAAAAAAAAAAAAAAAAAAAAAAAAAAATCAAATAAAATTCTTATAAATTTTTAAGAAAAGACTTCTGAAATTTATTACTAATTTTTGAAAATATAAAGTTTATAAAACTATTGTTTGATAAATGTAAGATTGGATATTATAAACATTATAAAGAAATAAAAAAAAGATTATTTAACAAAACCCCAAATTTCACTCGAACCTCTAAACCCATTTCTGATTCACAAATTCGTTATGGTCTTAACTCTCGAGACACCTTTTCCTTAGGTTTACCGTGAGGATTTTCATAGGTGTCTAATCTATTTAAATCAATTTCGATTCATCAATCCAAGTGAGTATTCATAGCCCATTTTCTATTATTTCATAATTGGGGAAATCATGTGACACAATATTCAATCATGTTGTTATTCTATCGTTATTCATTTCAAATTCAATTCAAAACAGGTTATGTTATTCTTGCTATTATGTGTGCATACTTTGATAAACGGGACAACAGTTTGAACCCTAATACAATCAATCAATCTTGGTATCAATGGTAGATCTACTGGTTTTGGATAACCCACCCCACATGAATAGTCGAGTGGTGATTGTGCCGGAGGCAAATAGTCAATCTATGGTGTATGTGTGCAAGTCTATTATATGCAAAATGACAAGTCGAGGGGTTTAAATCGTGTCGGTTTATCTATATGCTATGCTATTGCCTGATAAGTCTTAACATTACCTTGTGAATTGGATTATTTTCTCAAGCAAACAATCAATCTCTATGTATATCAAACTGTGATTACTCACCAGCTAACTCGTTAGCTGACTTTATTTTCTCACATGATTTCAGGACATGCTGCATAGTTGGATTATCTGCAAGCTTACAATTAGGACTTTTGGACTTAGCTAAAAAAATGGATATCTTTTGTGACTGAAACTTTGTATTTGCATATGTTAAACTGTGCTGTTTTGTAATATGATTTTAATACTATTTCCCCTTTTAGACGACCATGTGTTATGAACAATCAATCATTCCCTCGTCCGCTCCGATGATTCCGCCGTCGGTCGGGGTGTGACAGATTGGTATCAGAGCCATGGTTATAGGGAATTAGGTTATTAGAAATGGAATGACCTAGACTATAACTAAGCACCTCACGCATGAGTCCTCTCATGTAATCTCACATGTTTAGATATGAAAATTATGTGCTTTACCTCTTGATGATATATGTTGTTAAGTAATAATTGTGCCTTAGGTATGTAATTGACCCTTAATCCAGACTGATATACATATAAACCGTAAGTTAAGCCTAAGACGTTGTGTGCCTAATCTAAGTGTTTTCAAAACTCCAAGACTCGATTGTTATTTATGGTTTTCTAATCCCGTCAAAGTCAATGTCCCATAACTGGAATCATGTAATGCTGGAAGAGTTGGATACGTGTATCTCGGGATGTTCTGTCTAGGCAAGGTATTCGTATAAATCCAAATCAACCGATGGATCTGTCTACCTTACCTGGGAACCCTCGGATGAGTATCTGCTTATAGGTACGCATGTCTTCAATAAGGTTGTGTTGGACATAACACTTTGATCAGTCAACGTATACGTTTCGGTTTGCGGACCAAACGCCTACACTCGGAACATCTCATTGTTATTATTCGATTTTCTAAACACTGCTTTCACGATACATGTAACCCAATTCTCACCAAATCTCATAATAAACTTTCAGAATGTCTTCCCGTTCATTACGATCAAGGCCAAGGAACCCCAATCACAAGATTGCCTCTATGGTGGCACGAGAAGTTGCTGCAGTCGTTCCGACTCTCTTGGCGCACTTAAATCAAGCCACCACTCCCACTCCAAGCATCGTCGTCCCCGAACCTCCTCGAACATGCACCTACAAAGACTTCAACTCTTGCAACCCCTCTAAATTTAATGGAACCGAAGGAGCTACTGGGTTACTACAGTGGTTCGAAAGCATCGAGAACACCTTCCTTAACAGCGAATGCCCTGAAAAACTCAAGGTCCGGTATGCCACAAGTGTTCTCCAGAAACGCGCACTCACTTGGTGGAACGGGGAGAAAAGAACTCGTGGCCCTGAAACTGCTCTAGCACTAACTTGGGCTGAAGTTAAGGAGCTCATGATTAGGGAGTTCTGCCCCAGAAATGAAGTCCGGAAACTGGAAGCTGAATTCTGGGAGTTAACCCAAGACAGTGGCGAGAACCTAGCATACACTAACCGATTTCACGAATTGAGCCTTCTTGTACCGCACCTTGCTACCCCTACCTCCCGAGCCATCGAGAAATACATTGGGGGACTACCCATACAGATTCAGGATACGGTGTTAGGAAGGAATCCTTCGAGCTAGAAGATGCGATTAGACTGGCTGCACAGTTAACCGATAATCATGTGAAAGCTGGTTCTTTAACCAAGAAAGGGTCGAAGAAGAATGCCGATAAACTTCCTACCGAAACCGTCAAAACCGACCAACCCGAGTCTTCCAAGAGCAAGAAGAGGAAGGCTAGATCTCAAAACTTTGCTGTAATTACCCCCGCTGTGCCAATTAATCAAGTCCCTCCAACTCGTCAACCAGTAGTAAACAACCAATCGTTGATGAAGAAGCCATACGCTGGATCCTTCCCGCAGTGTAATAACTGCAAGTATCATCATCCCACTAACGTTCAGTGTCGTCAATGCACAAACTGTGGCCGTTTTGGTCACACGTTCAATCTGTGCAAGAATACTGCAAGGGTTCCAGTTACGACACCGACCGTTCAGCATACCCCGGCAATCACGCAAGCAAGAGCATGCTACCAATGCGGGGATCCTAATCACTTCCGCAACCAATGTCCGAAGCTCCTCAAGGCCGTCCCTGTAGCTCAAGGTCGAGCATTCAACATCAACGCTCAACAAGCTCAAGCTAGCAACGACGTGGTGAACGGTATGTTCCAAATTAATAATCAATACGCTTTGATTCTGTTTGACACCGGTGCCGATAAAAGCTTTGTATCCTTAGACTTTGAGCCCTTACTTGCTAGTGCCCGAACCAAGCTAGACAACCCCTGTACGGTAGAGATAGCTGACGGAAAACCCGTTATCATAAATTCTGTCATTCCCAACTGTACGTTGAATCTAAGCGAGCACGATTTCCTTATCGATCTTATACCTATGCAACTGGGTAGTTTCGATGTTATAGTAGGCATGGACTGGTTATCAAGAAATCATGCCGAAGTGGTTTGTTACGAGAAGATCATTCGTATTCCTCTTCCGACCGGAAGCATACTACAAATCTTCGGGGAGAAGCCTTCCAAAGGGATTAGACTCATGTCATGCACGAAAGCTCAGAAGTACCTCCGTAAACACTATGTGGCGTTCCTAGCACACATTGTGAAGACGGACGTAAAATCAAAGGGAATTGCGGATATTCCAATCATTCGGGAATTTCCTGAAGTCTTCCCTGATGACCTAACTGGATTACCCCCTGTTCGCCAAGTCGAATTCCGGATTGACCTTGTACCTGGGGCTACACCTGTGGCGAAATCGCCTTATCGTCTTGCACCTTCCGAAATGCAAGAACTTGCTAGCCAATTGCAAGAACTGTCAGACAAAGGATTCATTCGCCCGAGCTCATCACCATGGGGAGCTCCAGTCTTATTCGTGAAGAAAAAGGATGGTTCTTTTCGCATGTGTATCGATTATCGGGAACTCAACAAACTCACGATCAAGAACCGGTACCCATTGCCCCGAATCGACGATCTATTTGATCAACTTCAGGGTGCCTTGTACTTCTCAAAGATCGACCTTCGTTCTGGTTACCACCAACTCCGTGTGCACGATGATGACATTCCAAAAACCGCTTTTCGTACAAGATATGGCCACTACGAGTTTACAGTTATGCCTTTCGGGTTAACCAATGCACCGGCAGTATTCATGGATTTGATGAATCGTGTGTGTAGGCCATATCTAGATAAATTCGTGATCGTATTCATCGACGACATCTTAATATACTCCAAATCCAAATCCGATCACGAGAACCACCTTCGTCTAATACTCGAACTTCTGAGGAAAGAGAAACTCTACGCCAAATTTTCAAAGTGCGAATTCTGGCTTAATAAGGTTCAATTTCTTGGTCACGTAGTAAACAGCAAGGGGATTCACGTCGATCCCGCGAAGATCGAGGCAGTAAAGAATTGGGGAGAACCTAAAACACCTACAGAGATTCGTTCATTCCTTGGTTTAGCCGGATATTACCGACGTTTTATTCCTAACTTCTCGAAGATTGCTGCGCCACTCACCGCTTTGACCCACAAGGATAAGTCTTTTTCTTGGGGGCCCGATCAAGAAAAAGCATTTCAAACCCTCAAGCAAGGGCTGTGTGAGGCACCGATCCTAACACTTCCTGATGGAAACGACGACTTTGTTGTCTATTGTGACGCTTCAAAACAAGGTCTAGGTTGTGTTCTCATGCAACGAGGTAAAGTTATAGCTTATGCTTCAAGACAACTGAAGATTCATGAGAAAAATTATACGACGCACGATCTTGAATGGGTGCTGTGGTATTCGCACTCAAAATCTGGAGACACTATCTCTATGGCACTAAATGTGTTGTATTCACCGATCATAAGAGTCTCCAGTACATCTTCAACCAGAAGGAGCTTAACATGAGGCAACGACGTTGGATCGAACTACTTAACGACTATGACTGTGAGATTCGTTACCACCCCGGTAAAGCTAATGTCGTAGCCGATGCATTAAGTCGTAAGGGCCAAGTTATGCTTCAAAGCGTCACCATTCAAACCAACCTCCTGACCCGTATACTTGAAGCTCAACACGAATCAGTAACCAAGGGCAACATGTATGAGGAAATGTCATGCGGTGCTGAACTCCAGTTGGAAACCAAGTCGGACGGTCTACTGTATTTTCTAGATCGAATTTGGGTTCCGAATCGCGATAACCTTCGAGAAACCATCATGGATGAGGCTCATAAGGCTCGTTATTCTATTCATCCGGGATCGGATAAGATGTTCATGAATCTTCGGAACCAATATTGGTGGCCTGGCATGAAGAAGGATATAGCCTTGTATGTATCTAAATGCCTCACCTGTTCCAAAGTCAAAGCCGAGCATCAACGGCCCTCGGGATTGCTCGTACAACCCGAGGTTCCATTATGGAAATGGGAAAGCATATCCATGGATTTCATCACCAAGCTGCCTCGTACCGTTAGTGGTCACGATAGTATCTGGGTTATCGTTGATCGATTGACTAAGTCAGCTCATTTCATACCAATTCGTGAGGACTACCGAGTCGAGAAATTGGCTCGTATTTACATTAATGGAATAGTCAGTCGGCATGGGGTACCTTTGGATATCATCTCTGATCGCGATGGTCGCTTCATCTCTCGCTTCTGGAAAAGTCTCCAATCAGCTCTCGGAACTCAATTGAATCTTAGCACAGCCTATCACCCGCAAACCGATGGTCAGACTGAAAGAACGATACAAACCCTCGAGGATATGCTCCGGGCTTGTGTCATCGATTTCAGTGGATCGTGGGATTCTCATCTTCCATTGATTGAATTCTCTTACAATAACAGTTATCACACCAGCATCCAGATGGCACCATTTGAGGCCTTGTATGGCCGAAAATGTCGATCTCCCATCTGTTGGTCTGAAGTTGGTGAATCACAAATTACTGGACCGGAATTGATACAAGAAACAACCGACAAAATTCATAAGATCCGTGATAACTTGATCGCTGCTAGAAATCGTCAAAAGCATTATGCTGATAAAAGACGTAAGCCCATGGAATACAAAGTCGGCGAACTCGTACTTCTTAAGGTGTCACCCTGGAAGGGAGTGATCCGTTTTGGAAAGAAAGGGAAACTAGCGCCTCGTTATGTGGGTCCTTTCAAAGTTCTCGAGCGTATTGGGCAGGTTGCTTACAAGTTAGAACTACCTCAAGAACTTAGCAATGTTCATCCTACGTTTCACGTGTCCAACCTCAAGAAATGTCTTGCCGATGAAAACCTCCACATTCCACTCGATGAGGTTCGCATAGATGAATCCATGCACTTTATCGAGAAGCCTGTGGAAATTATGGATCGAGAAGTCAAAACACTCAAGCGTAGTCGGATACCCATTGTTAAGGTCCGCTGGGAATCTAAACGTGGCCCAGAGTTTACCTGGGAACGTGAAGACCAAATGAAATTGAAGTACCCTCAACTATTCGCATCAGCCTCCTCGTGATTTAATTTCGGGACGAAATTTCCTAAAGCAGGGGAGACTGTGACATTTGACCCGTTTTGATTTGTAAACCGAACCCGATTGGGTGATTATCAATGAAACAATCATGTTTTCGCTTTTATTGCTAGTTTAATGATTGTATGAAACCGTTTGACGTTTACTAAATTTCTCGATTTATTTAATAAGTTCCACGAACTTAATTAAATGTAGGATATATATATAATAATAATAACAATAATAACAATAATAAGAATAACAACAATAATAATAATAATAACAAAAAATAAGGTCATAATATAACATGTACAAATTCAATTTTTATAAATATAAATGGTTATAAGATTTAGTTATTTTAAACCAACTTTTGTAAAAAAAAAAATTGGGAGTTAAAACATTTAACCTTAAAACAAAGTTAAGCAAGAATTAGAAATCAGTCCAAACATCAGGGACCATTGTGTAAATTTAAATTCAAAACACCCAACCCCCCTGCCGCCCTCGCCCCCATCCCCGGTCGCCGCCGGCGACAGCTCCGGCGAGACCCAGGCCACCAAAAATCTGCAAAATTAAACCCAATTTGACCCCCACACCCGTCGCCCTTACCCCTCGAACTCGAGTGCACCATTTGATTTGAAATCTGACCCTTGCGCACCGCGGCCCCCCCCCCCTACCAACCGAACCTTAACCTGCAAAATCATTCGAATTGAGTACCTATAACGTCAATTGATGACCGTACCACGTTCCCCTAAGCCTATCGACCATCACCCGGGTCCCCATTCCTTCCAAAGCCTCAAATTAATCAAACCCGGACCCCCCCCCCCCCCCCGCAACTTAGAATCGAGGTAGTCGTTGGACCTCATCCTAAATCAATTGAACCTATAAATAGAGGGCAAACGCTCCTTCGCACTCGCCTAAGCTCCCTGCACAATCAATTTCACCTCACACGCACAAAAACTTCGAATTTGATCCCCTCTCGGTCGCGGCTCAAGCTCGAACTCGATCACCATCCAACCAAAACCATTTCGGGTAATTAAATACATAGACATGCTCGTTTTTGGGTAGGGAACAAAAGCCCTAACCTTAATCTGAATGAAAAGTTCGAATCGAGGTTCAATTCGGGTGATTTTCATTCTAGGGTTCTTGGTTGATTTGGGGATTCTTAAAAATGTGTTTAAGTAGCATTTAAATCCGATACATTACCACTAACAGGCGCTTAGCCTGGTGGTAACACACATTATGCAATCTGGAGGTCGCGGGTTCAAACCCGGCACCTCCATATTTTTCCCTTCTTTAATTTATTCGGTTTTTTAAATGTTTTAAGAAATTCTAAAAAAAAAAAAAAAAAAAAAAATCAAATAAAATTCTTATAAATTTTTAAGAAAAGACTTCTGAAATTTATTACTAATTTTTGAAAATATAAAGTTTATAAAACTATTGTTTGATAAATGTAAGATTTGGATATTATAAACATTATAAAAGAAATAAAAAAAAGATTATTTAACAAAACCCCAAATTTCACTCGAACCTCTAAACCCATTTCTGATTCACAAATTCGTTATGGTCTTAACTCTCGAGACACCTTTTCCTTAGGTTTACCGTGAGGATTTTCATAGGTGTCTAATCTATTTAAATCAATTTCGATTCATCAATCCAAGTGAGTATTCATAGCCCATTTTCTATTATTTCATAATTGGGGAAATCATGTGACACAATATTCAATCATGTTGTTATTCTATCGTTATTCATTTCAAATTCAATTCAAAACAGGTTATGTTATTCTTGCTATTATGTGTGCATACTTTGATAAACGGGACAACAGTTTGAACCCTAATACAATCAATCAATCTTGGTATCAATGGTAGATCTACTGGTTTTGGATAACCCACCCCACATGAATAGTCGAGTGGTGATTGTGCCGGAGGCAAATAGTCAATCTATGGTGTATGTGTGCAAGTCTATTATATGCAAAATGACAAGTCAGGGGTTTAAATCGTGTCGGTTTATCTATATGCTATGCTATTGCCTTATAAGTCTTAACATTACCTTGTGAATTGGATTATTTCTCAAGCAAACAATCAATCTCTATGTATATCAAACTGTGATTACTCACCAGCTAACTCGTTAGCTGAC
Source organism: Flaveria trinervia (assembly GCA_025506515.1). Lineage (NCBI taxonomy): Eukaryota > Viridiplantae > Streptophyta > Magnoliopsida > Asterales > Asteraceae > Flaveria > Flaveria trinervia. Next base: position 125,350,624 of record CM046442.1, read on the forward strand.
TTTATTTTCTCACATGATTTCAGGACATGCTGCATAGTTGGATTATCTGCAAGCTTACAATTAGGACTTTTGGACTTAGCTAAAAAAAATGGATATCTTTTGTGACTGAAACTTGTATTTGCATATGTTAAACTGTGCTGTTTTGTAATATGATTTTAATACTATTTCCCCTTTTAGACGACCATGTGTTATGAACAATCAATCATTCCCTCGTCCGCTCCGATGATTCCGCCGTCGGTCGGGGTGTGACACATACTAGAAACATGTTACACAGAAGGTCCATGCTTCTAGATAAGGCTCATGCGCCTGAAAATGCTTACAGTGGTCCATGCGTCTAGCCCAAGTGTAATCCATGCACCTAAACATTAGCCCATACGTCTATGATTGCCTTAGAATGTTTAAGTATATCCCATGCGCCTGAACAGTGGTCATGCGTCTAGAAATGTTAGCCGGACGACTAAGTGTAGGGCCATGCGCCCCAATAGTGCCCATGTGCCCAAGTGGCTCATGTGCCTAAGTGTTCATACGCCCGATAGTGCCCATGCGACTGTATAGTTCATGCTCCTAAGTGATAAAATGATTAAGGTTGGCTGATGCACCTATATAGTGATGGAACGCCCAAACAGGGCTCATGCGCCTGAATAGTGTCAAAGTGCCTAAGCACTTAGAAATATTTGTAGAATTTTTAGGAGTCTGTGCTTTTAGGGTTTTGATCAAGGGTTGACTGGGGCTTATTTATGATGATGTTTCATGCATGGTTATGATTGTTCCTTATTATTATTATTGCTATTATTATTATTACTTATAGTATGTGACTTTACGTGATATGTTTATTATCGTAACGTAAAGTATTTTGTAATAATAAAGAGGAAGAGCAATAAAGAAAAGAAGAGGAACATTAATAAAAATGTTAACAAGTCTTGCAAACTTACAGGAGGTACACGACCATGTTGTCGTTAGCTCAACTGTGCTGCGGGTTAGCTACCCTATTATGCACACAGGGCCAATCAATTGAGATTGGCAGGACCTTTGCAGCGTGTCCTGGGTGATTGGGTCGGCCTTGTACACAGCACACAGAACCCTTTCGAGGGATACAGTTGACCCTTTCGAGGGATATATTTGACTCTTTCGAGGGATATATTTGACTCTTCTGAGGGATATAGATGGCTCATCACCCGTTTTCCATCGCGCATACACTTGGGGTATTGCTCATTGGTCCATACAGAAAGTGAAAGATAAAGATAAAAGTTACTGAACATACAAGGCATATAGTAAAGATAACGAACGTTATCTGTTCATATAGTTAATGCGTGCTCGCATATACAGTACAGAGTTGTATTTTACAGAAAATAGTATTTTCATATACAACATATAGAAAGTATTTTATTACTTATAAAACTAGAGCTCACTCAACAATGCTGACTTTTATACATTTTCAGTTGGCAGGTAATTATTGCTGAGGATGGCACAAGGGTGAAGCTACTCGGCGGGAAAAGACTGATATCCATTCGTATTCTATGTTACTGTTGTTTTGTAATGCAGTAAAACAATTCTTTTGTAAACTATTTATGATGATTATTGCTTAACAACAGTGATTTAAATGAAATGAATGGTTTTTGATAAATCATTTTCACTGCTTAAGTTTGTATAATTATAATGTGTAGTGTTTTAACTGTTGTGATTGACCAACTGTGAGGCGCCCGGGAACGGGGCCTTACAACATCTCATATATACTTACAGTATAGTTGCACATACATAATTCGTAATTACATACGTGTAACTCATAGTTTTCATTATAAAATGGTTATTAAAGTATCCCTTACTTATATATGTGTATGTTAGTGTTGGGTTTAAGAGATAGTCGCTATATTATTATGTTTTGCAATGAAGATATTAAAATTTCCCAATAAACAAACAAACATGATATTCACCAATGAATTCAACGAATTAAAAAACTATTCTTGAATATTAATGGTACAACTCGAATTAATATTATAAAAACACTCGAGCTATAACACCCTAGACAAATTCACATTGGTCATGAATGAAAGAGATGTTAGGTTAATAATGAATAATTCGTCATATTTTAACATGTTTGGATGGTAACAACAGTAGATAGATGACATTCTAGGAAGTTTTAACTTGAACAAAAGAAAATCAGTAAGTTTTTTTATAAAAAATAGTCAATATTAGTGGTATTACAATCCGATAGGACACTATAAATCCTTGCCAATCTATTCTACAAAATGACCTATAAATTTTCATCTTAATTTAATTCAATTTTATCTTTAACTCCTCAACCAAATATCAGACCTCTTTTCCTAAAATGATGAAACATATATAATTAACAAATAATCAATAATATCAAGTCTCGTGGGATTTATGCTGGCTCTATATACTTTATCAATCAACACGTCTTAATCGACTAGATACCCATTTATGCACTATGATATATGATGGGATATCTGCCATTATTATGTTTTGTTTTTGTTACTTCAAAGGACATGTAAGACACCCTAATTATTGAAGTAACTAATAGAACTTTTAACAATCATAAAATTGTTCTCATGTGATTTGAAGGTCACCTATTAAAGTAGTAAAAACAATCTCTTGTAAAAATGCATGATAAAGATACGTATATAACGTCAACTTGATCCGACACCTTAAATCCTTTGCACGTGGAGGTGCACTGGGTTTGTCTTCTAATTAATAATAGCACATAAGAGCATTTATAGTGGAATCTTTAAAATTATATGAATGTGTTTTGTGTATTATATGGAATGGTTTTGAGTGGTTGTGAGTGAAGGAGAGAAAAATTTTATTGTGAATTGGTATATTTGAAAATTTACTGTTCAATCTTAATAATTTTTTAATATTTTTTTAAGTGGTTATGAGTGAAGAAGAAAAAAAAATAATGATAAATATATAAAAATATTATTTAGTTGAAAAGGAGAGAGAAAATATAATAATTTTTAATGTAATTATATGAATAAAGATAATAAACCTATTGTGAATGCTCTAAGTAATCATTGAGTTGAACTTAACCCACTATGAACTAATCAAGCTTTTCCACGTTCATTACAACAAAACCTCCCCAAATCATCCCTCTATCTTCTTGTCCACCTTCCATGCATCACTGGTAGGGAAATACATAAAATAATATATATAAAAAAAGTGATCTCATCTTAATTACCTAAATTCCATTATTGATCCCTTTTGTTTTAGCTTTCGATCAGCAAATGAGCTCAAGATACTTGAGTGATTATCTTTTAGTTACTATTCTAACTGACTTATGATGATCTAAAAGGGTTCATATCTTGATATTTTGAACATTAAGTCCATATTATTATGTTTTCTAACCGCAAAGAGTCAAATTTTAGTGTTTTCGTGCATCAAAACGGTTCTAATGATCTTAGGACATATTATTTAACATGTTCACCCGTCCTTAAATAATCAGTTAGTTTTTTAAACATTTGAAAAAACTAATCGTCTAATCATCACACTTCAAACTAATGAAACGTATTGAACTCGGTTGAGTCCATATTACTTATTTAATTTTTTAAATTATTGTGTAGATTTTGATATAATTTTTATTGAGAAATAAAGTTATATTCAAAACAATATACTTGTTTTTAATAGTTGTGACACTAAACATCAACATGGATCAACTTGACACCATCCACACCAATATTAAGCTAAACCTTGGCCATATCAAGCCCACCATATCTAAAATCAAATGGCAATAGATGGAGTAAACCACCAATACATGTTACCATTGGTGTATCTCCATTATACCAATGTGACCATTGAGACAACCATCTTTTGAAGCTTCACATGTGCACATGCAACTTTTTAAGATGGTCTAGAAATTCAATCTTTGAAACTCAACATTAACTCATTAAACATTATCAAACTCTTTTTCTCTTCCTATCCTTGTCTAGCTCTACTTACGTTCCACAAATAGCACAAACACTAAAAGTGGATATCAGTGTTTTTTTCTGAGAGTCTTAAAGTTTTAGCTTTATATTGAAACTTGTTGATTAAGTATGTTTTTCCAAGTTAAAATAATACTTTTCATACTAACCCATTTCAATTCTAGACATGAAAAGTTACATGTAACCTTCTCCTTTTAGAATCAAGTCTTTGTGTGTGGCACCCGTGTGTATATATGTCTTGACACATATAAGAAGACAATCATCACGGTAAATTATATTATTACTTGAATAGAAACAGTAATCTAAATGATTTAATCTCTTATGCTTAATATTTTTTTTAAATTAATACTATGTTGCTTACATACATATACATATATTATGTATAAAAAACTATCAAATTAATTTGTCATATGATTTAATGGTCTACAATATATATCTATATATGTGCACGCACACACTCTTGTGCTTGTGAGTGAAGCGTATTACAAAAAATTAACTTATAATTATGAGAAAAAAACATAAATCATTTGAATTTTTATCAACACTTTTTTTTCAAAACTCTTAATTGCTTCTTACATACAAATAGCTATGTTTATGTGCACAAAGTTTTATTTAATTTAACAACTCTTAAGATTAAAGAAATAAGTTAATCATTTTGTTACATTTGTTCTTGCGGTAGTTTATAAGAACTTATTCATGCGTGTGTATGTATAGTAACTTTCTTAAAAAAAACTTAATATTTAAAATTAAAATCTTACATACACTCAGTCTCAAATGCAATTCATATATACTCACATCCGGTCACCTTTTTGTGTGACCAAAGATGATGAAGGTATAATTGCAAAATTTCAGCTTCGAGGGAAGGGTCTTCGATGCATGTGGGAGTGTTTCTTGTGAAAATGTTAAATATTTTAAAGTCAGGTCTATTAATAAGTTAATTATTGTTTTATTTAGCCACAAAATTATGCTCATGTGAAATTCATCACAAAGCATAACAACAAAACCGTGTGAATTGAAATTCATCATCAGATACGTCTGTGAGAAATCCATCAAAGGGAGTGAACATTAATAAAGAAATATCTATTTACAACTCCCATCAAGAAATTTGAAGCAAACTATCGTAAATCTGTACGTCAATACGATTAGCTCATAGCAAATCATGTCAGTGATAGTCAGTAAACTAAAACTCCATTAAATAATCTAGACGTAAAAGTGTTAAAATATATGTTTAGCGATGGATTTCTCATAAATTCTTCTGTCATTAAAACCTTATGGTACGTGCATGCACTGTACTAGTGGTATGCCTGATCATCAAAGAACATTTTATGTAACATAATATATATTTCGCTTTTCATGAACTACATTTTTATTGGCTATTATCACTTTGTATGAAGTGGATCTGAATTGTTCTTAGAACTTAACCAAAGGATCATTAATTAATTATGTTCAAGTTACATGATTAGTTAGAGTACTTTGAGGAAGATGATTAGGCCGGCCTAGCTAGTATGTTTGAAGAGGTGTTACTTTTTGATTATTATTATTATACAAGTCAACGAATGATTAAGGCAGAATTTGCTAACCAATTAGCATTCGCTAAGTGCTGTTAATGTGCCTATTATGTACTTTAAAGGACAAAATTAAAGATTCTTATGAGTTTTAAATTTGCATGACTACTTATTAAATTGATAATCAAGATTCATTGTGAAGAGCATTACACTTTTTGGTTAACGTCTATACGACTATTATGAAGTTAGAGTCTAGGGTGGTGTTTGTTATTAATATTGTTAAATTCAATGAGGGTAGTACTTACGTAGGTTTATGTTCAATACAAAATCAAAATTATGTATAGAACTTTGAAAACTGTAAATCAAATCAACTACGCTTCGCCAATAAGTCCTAAATCAAGTGGTTTAGGAGAAGATACCTCATAACTTTCCAAAGTGGAGGTTATGAGTTGGAGTCTCACTAGGTGCAATATGCTTCAATTGGGTCAAGGGTTTTACTACAGTGGGTCATTGGGTGGTGGGTTTCCCTTGGAATGGTGGGTGAGCCGGATCACCAGCATTGTCTGTGTTCGTGAGCGTGGGTGATCATTCGCCAATGGGTTTACTATGGTGATTAAGCTTAAAAATTATTCGTTGGCCGTTCAAAAAAATCAAATGCGCTTCATTAAAAGCTACTATCACACCAACTTGAATCCACATCAAGCTAGTCCTCTAACATATCAGAAATCAAAATCTAAGTTAAATTGAAAATTGGAACAGAAGAAGCACTAGCTGTAACTTTTGTTGTTCACCTTTGGGTCAAAGAAGTACTCATGTCATCATAGAAGCTCGACAAACATATATACCTAGTAAAATCCTACTCACGAGTAGGGTTTATAAGGAGTGAGATGAGAACGACCCTTAACTCTATTTCATGGGACGGGAGGTTGCTCCCATAGAGTCCCTTGACTCGGTAAACCTAATTTTAAATTTTATTCTTCTTTTTGAAGATGTAGAAAACTAAATCTTAACCTTAATTGTTGGTCTGCTAAAGATGTTATGCAACACTAATATTTTTTAGAGCTTTTTATAATAATATCCATCTCATATAAATTTGTAGCACCCCACATTTCAATGATTGGTCTTGATCAAAAAACTTAACGAATGAGTTATGAAGTTTAAAAAACATTAAGAAAGTCGATAACCAATAATTTGTCAATGACTCAAAGTTGCATGAATATGAGGAAACAAATATGTCAAAACTCGAAAAAAACCCATGTTAGGTTAAGAAAGTCGCTAACCATTAATTTCCAATTCTTGTGTCGATGACATGACTTATTGTAGATAGTGATTCTTTACAATCTACTGGTTTGGTTGTTTTCTTCTTTACAATCTACTTCATCAAGGTAAGGTTTCAAACCCTCTTCATTCGTGATCAATGATGTATGATGATTAATGAGTGGAACAAAATGTTTTAGGTTGCAAGGATTGTCGATTGAATATTATTTTTAGTTGCTTCGAGTGCTTCCGCCTAAGACGTGGTCTAGGGTGTCATTCGTATGTAGATTCATTATCTTCGCATTCAAGGTAAGTTCTAAATGCACTTTATAATGATTTTAAGGCTAATATGCATGTTGATAAAGGTTTTATGGAAATGATTATGCATAATTTATTGTTAAAAGAAAAGTAATGATTTTATAATATATAATGAACTGTTAAACCAATATATTTTAAGGAATGAGTGTAGTATAAACTCAGAGAATTCATTTATGTAGCTTGTAGTTGTGGGTCTTGCATCTATTGCTTCACTGGATATAATTAAAGGCTTAACATCCATTTGATTAGCTAGTATAGTTGTGAGTCTTGAATATGTTTCATGATTGGTTATAATTTAAGGCTTAGCATTCATTTGCTTAGCTAGCTAGTGTAGTATGAGTCTTGCGTTTGCTGCTTGACGAGATATAGTACAGGCTTAGCATTATTTGCTTAGCTAGTATAGTTGTAGGTCATGCATCTATTGCTTGATTGTGTATAGTTGTAGTCTTGCATGTACTTGCGTGGTTGAGATGGAAAATAACTTTTATGACTTAGAACGAATGATGTAAAATTGTTTTACAATAATGTTTAAATATGTGAATAATCATGTTTACTCAAAGGGTTTGAACGATATTTATAAATGAGTATAAGAACTAAAACTCACTCAATAAATTTGACTTTTTAACATGTAGGTCTGGTTGATACATGCATCATGTTCAAGAGATTTATCTGGTTGATACACACATAATGAAGGTTGTTTACCTGCATTAAAGGTTTATCACATGTATTGAAGGTTATTCACCCAAAATAAAGGTTGTTCACCCCTATTAACAACCGTTTACCTACATTAAATGTTCTTCATATGTGAACTTTGTTCATGAGCGGTGAACCATACTTATTAAAATTTCAATAAAAAACTTGTTCACTCATAATAGACCGTACTTACAAAATGATGAAAAAGAAAGTTCCAGCTACAATGACTTGTGCTCAGAATGTATTTTCAAACTATAACTACTTAGATTAAAATCCAACAACAAAAACAATTATAGCAGTGAAATCCCACCTATAGCAAGATTATGGTAGGATCTTGAAGGGTGGAATGTAAGTAAACCTTACATTTATCCTAGGGTATAAAGATATGTCACCTAATGTTCAAATGTTATACATTGAGGTTGGTGAGGGTTAGCCTAAGGCTAAGGTGAGAGCTTATGCTATATTTCGTGATAAATCAAGAAAGATTCCTGACATGGTGTCAAGTATGTTTATAATTGATGATATCATTTCTAATGTTCTTTTTACTTTAGAGGGTTTTATATCCACTATATGCTATAAATAAAAAGGCTAAAAGAATAAAATATATATTGAAGTAGAAAATGTCATTGGTTGATCCACTAGAATAACTAATGTTATAGATGGGTGAAATATAGAATTGAAGTGTTGTAAATTTCCTAATAGGTTATTTCTTATAACCTTGGGAGGGTTTGATATAGTATTGGAAATTGACTTGTTAGTTGTTCACAATGTTAACACGGCATGCAAATGAAAAATAATCTATCTTAATGCATTAGATGGTTGCCTAGTCACGATACATAATAATAAAGTATGTACTTTCCAAAGTCATCTCCATGATCAAGGCAAAAAAGTTCATGAAGTGAAAGTGTGGAGCCTACCTAGCATATATTGTTGATGTTAAGGATGAAACAAAATACTAAAGGATGTACTCATGGTGTGCAATTTCCTAGATGTGTTCCTTGTGGATCAGTCGGGAGTTCCATCAGAGCAGGCAATAGAGTTTCAGATATGTCTATTACTGGGGCTTCGACCGTTGCCAAAGTAAATTTCCATCTGACTCCTTGATAAGGGTTTATCGTAACACACATTGGAGGGGGAGGGGCTCGGTAATAAATATTAATCTACTACCAACACTTGATGATTTATTTGATCAACTACAATAATTAAGTTACGTCTCCAATATAGATGTACCGTCATGATACGATCAAAGACTGTATTTCGCAGGCATTATTGGCATTACGAGTTTCTTATGATGTTATTTGGTCTAACAATTAATCATACACGGGAAGTACTAGAAAAACTGAGAAGGAAGAAGTTATATGCAAAGTTTCTTAAATGTGTATTCTGCCTCATGAAGTTTAGGTCCTTGGCCATATTGTAACCTTAGTGGAACCAATGGTAGATCCTGCTAATTTTGAAGCTATGGTGCAATGAGATTCCCTAAACACACCGTCAGAGATTCATTGCTTTCTAGGTTTAACGAGATACTATCGAAGGTTTACAGATTCTGTTGCGTGCTATACAATGGGTAAGATAGTTTATATGTCATGTAAGTTAAAACCACATGAAACTAAATATAATTACATATTGAATAAAGGTTGGTTTGGAAAATAATCACATGAAACTCGTTTAGATCAGCAATAAGAATTTTTAGTTTTTTTATAAGATTCCCGTCCTACCATTCATTTTGTTACAACTAAGATTATATTATTGTGGAAATTAACTTTAAAAAATAAAGCTATTTTTCATCTCCATACTCGTTTGAGTTTTATATTGCAGGCTTCGAAGCGAAGTTACATACGATTTTACACCTTTTTAGTGATTAAATATTTAATTACATTTTGATACATAATTCAAATGATAGTGCTTAACTTTTTTTATTTCCATTAAATTTATTTGTTAGGAACTTTAAAATTGAGTTGCTTTACTTTATTTTGTAGATTTAGCAATCATAACTTAGGCATTAATCATTTAATTATAAGTTGATTTGATTTCTGAATTTAAAATGCGTGTATGGGAAAACTTATAATATAAAAATATTGATTAATAATATTCTAACGCTACTTTCGGTTTAATTTTGTCGAGTAAAAGAATGCGAACTTAACCAACAAATTATTGCACTTTAAACCTGGTTAAAGTGGTAATAATATTTAACGCACGCTTGTAATTATTAATATATTATGCGTTCTGTCTGAACACTATAAAAATAAGATTATTTATGAATAGCATCAAAATTCTACTTTTTGAACTTTATTGTTTGTGTTTCTAGATTCAAATGATTAATACATCAAACAACAATAATGCATTTATGCATATTACAATATACAAATTAAACATTTCGAACGAACTAAAAGACAATAAAATAAAAGTGTCTAATATTATGAACTATAACATTTGATATTTAATCTAGATTAACGGTTTTTATAAAAATGACAAATTGGATGGTTATTCTTTTTATAATATGATGTTTACGTTAAATTAATATAAGGGACAAATGTGGTGTTCAATCATAAGTATAAGATTACCTGGAATTAGGTGTAAAATTGTTTTGAAAAATTAAAGCTTCTAGGTTTAGAACTTTAAAAATTTCATGTCAGAACCTTAGAAACTTAAGCGTTATCACAAAGTGTAAGAAAACTTCACGAGACGATCATTTAATGGTCTCATAATAACATAAACTAACATATATCAACAAACAGTTAACATGTTAAAGTACCTTGTTAGATTAGAGGAGGGATAAGGCTAATAATGCCCTTATCATCTAAAAATATCAAAATACTATAATTTCAAATAATAACTTCATTCTACATACATGCTCTCTAACTCTAAAATCTTATGCTTCGTATTAATTTTTACGTTTTATTTTAGGTTTGTGAATTGAGTGTCAGAGTATAATAGTTATAACTTAGATTTTGATGTCAATTTTATTTTTCATTTCTAAACATATACTATTATGTTAACAACTAATTAGCTAAAATAATTTAATTCTGTACATTTAGTTTTTTTTTCTAGCTTGGAGTAATAAAATTGCAGTTCAAAAAAAATAATAAAAGAATTAATAATTCAAATTTTGTGTGCATGTATTGGTCATTAAAGATGCATTGGCTTGGCCATGTGGATTGTGTATATCATTTTAGGCATGCAACACTCGCAAGTGATACAACTTATAAGTGGAAAACATACCAAGTAGTTCACATAGCCGGTAATTACTCCCCACTCACCACATACATATTATAAAACATATAACCAATCATTTAGTTGGTTTAACTTTTCCAATTAGTTGTTTTGACATGTTATCTATAGACTAAGAATCACACTAAGAAAAAGAAACTAACCACTCTCTTTAAAGTATATAAAATAATAAACTTTTAATAGCATTACAACAAAATAATTTATTCGACTCATTTTTAGACTTATTTATTAGAAAAATACCAGCTTCACATCCTTATGTATTTTTATAATCGTGAAAAACTAAATACATATTCATGTATTTTTATAAAATTATGATTGTTATATATTTTCAAGTATAAAAAATAACACTTTTCACACATTTTCTTTGCACGCTTAATGGTTGGTATAACATAAAATTATTAGACATATACGTTATGGTAATCATTTGAAAATGGAATCCTTATAGTTGTTGTAGGGTTGTGTTTCCATTTAAGTATTCGTCGATTACTATGAGGGTGGAGATGGAACCCAAACAAAATAAAAGTATTCAAATCATTTCATAATAAAAAAGTTGTCATCTACCTGAAACTACTTAACACTATATATCGAAATAAATAAAACATTAATATTAAAAAAATACATAGAATATTAAAATAACTATCGTCATTAAAATCCCGTATGTAAGACGTGCGATGTATTACATAAGATAATATTGAAGTCTAAAACGACATTTGAACCACTTACGAGACCAAAGAGATTTTATTATAAAACGAATCCGTTTTCGTTTAATTTTATGTGGGCATGTTCAGGGGGAAAATAGACTACATATATAGTTTTTTAATTGACGAATACACATTATTTGTGAAAACTACATAATATTGAAAAATTAAAAAAATAGCACATCTTAAACTTTAATTGGAAGTTTAAAAGATCAAAAATGGCCTTTGGCTTGTTTGGTACATGAAACAAAAAAGTGAAGCCAAAGAATGAACCCAATCGAACCCGCCATAGTTGTGGCGGAATTTCATGAAGCCGACCATGCTCGAACTCAAGCTACACCCTTTGGAACATAAGGGTTGGGGCGCCAAATATAACAAAAAGTACTTAAACCATATCCCATTCGAAAGATGTCACATTTCTTTCATTTAAAACTATGAAAAATGAAAGGGGTGAAACCCAATGAGCCCAAACATTTTTTAGATAAAGTTTAAAAGACAATTATATTATATAATATGAAAAAACCAAATCCATGAATAGATGGATTTTGGTGGTTCTGTTTTGGCCACAATAGTTTCAGGTATTTGCAATATGGTCCTTCCAACGTTTTTCTAACCGTATGAATGTCCTGCCTCTTTACATCCATTTTCAGGAGCTCGCCATCGGTTTTCTATTTCCGTCCTCACACGTCGGAGAGGGAAAGCCGGGGATGGCAAAAGTCGTGCGGGTGCTCACGGCCGTCGGTTGCGACGGCGTTATGTCGGTTTGCCATTTTTTCCGACTTGATTTCAAGGCTTTGAGATGGTAGTGTTCATGCCGCCACCTCTAGATCTCCGCTTGGGTTCAGACCGCCAGGACGTGGCTCTCTCTTTGACTTTGGTTCTAGGGTTCCGTTGGTGGCCGTCATTTTCAAGGGGGTTTAAGGGTTCCAGCCATGGATTTCATGTTCGATGGGGGCTCCGGGGGGCCCTAATTTGGCAGGTAGTCATGGTGGCCGGTATTGGGGTGGTGGTGGTGGAGGTGCGGCCGATTGCATGTTTAACTACCATTCTTGGTTGTTCTCTCTCTGTCTTATGTCAACTTCTTTGGTTTCCGAAGGAGGCGCAATGGCCACTTTTTGGGGCCTGTAAGCCGTCGGTGTCCCCTAGATTCCTCGACGGAGGTCGATGATAATTGATATTTCATCACCTGAGGCTTGTTGTTGTTGGCTTCCTTTTGTTTCTTCTCTGTTGTTAATTTATGACTTCGACTATGATGTTGCTCTTCCAACTGGCGTGGTAACGTATGTTGTAGCCATGGTAGAGATCTAAACCTCCAATGATCAAATTGATCGGATTTTATGTTTATGGGTGTATGTTTGTTTATGCTCTATTATCTTGAGTTTGGCTTCTTATATTTGTATTTATGTTTAATATGGTTGTGATTGAAGCCTATGATGATAGCTCCTAATAAATTGGTTGTGATGAATTGAGAAAATAATTTTGTTGTCTAGCGTGGCAACTATGTTTGGTGTGCAGCCACAATGAAAAATCGGATCTGAACTAACAGTAGAAACATCAGTTCTTAGAATTCAATGTATGTCATACCCACGATTACAGAGCAAAATCGTGTAGACTACTGCGTTCAACATTCGCGCAACGCGCGAGGGTGAATCATTCTAGTTTCATTTATTAAAAAGAGACATTCAAATTAAACTTACAAAATAACTAAAAGCTAAAAATAAAGTTTAACTAACTAAAAATAAAAAAATAATACCTAAAAATTACATTTAAATCAAAGTTAATTGCATAGCTATTTTATTTCAAAGCATTTTTTCTCTTTTTTTTCTTGCCCCTTCATTGTTGTGTACTTACAAACAAGATCCGCTAAACTTTCTTTTCCCTTGTATGATGACCCGATAACGTTCTTCCTTTGCGCGTCAATCGTGTTGGATTTTGCTTGTGAAACCTTTGTTTGAAATTGTGTAATTGGCTGACTCTTAATGTTATTTATTCTGTTTTAGAGTGACTATCAAACTTCGCACCCATCATTGAAACTCTTCTCACTTTGCCTGAGGTCTTACAATGTCTTATGTCTAGATGTGGCTTAAATCTTTCTTCTCGTGTTCCTTTTTGTAGTCCTTCAACCCTTTCTTCATTATATCTGCATTTTGGTGTCCACTAGCCAACTACGGGTCAATGATTTTTAATATAAAAATGTAATAACTAAAATAAAACTTAAAAAGAATACATATTATAATTAAATCAATACAAATTATACCACTTGGATTTGGAGTACCTTGAAATAATTCGTCTTCATATTCACATTTGTGTCTTACCATTTTGAAGTAACTTGGTGGATGTACCGTTCGCTTACACATAACTGTCCCCGACGCCAAATTAACAATATGAATTTTTGTTTTCTGATGCATAAAATGTCTAATTTTTCTAAAGAAAATCACCAAAGTCATTGGAATAAAGTCCTCTTGGGAAATGATGATATTTATATAACACTAAGGGGCTGTTGGACAACCTTTAAATCAGTCTTTTAATGGTTTAGATATTTGAATGGTTCAGTACTTAATGATTTAGACTGTTTGTTTCGCGAACAAATGTCTGAATTGTTTAGACATTTGCCTCTGAATGGTTAAGCATTATACTAATGCTGAATAGTTTAGAGGTCTAATATTGAATGATTAAAACTTCTTATTTAAATTGGTCAAACATTTGTCTTTGAATAATTAAATAATATACTACCTTTTAATAATTTAGATCTCTTATTGGTTCAGCATTTAATGATTCAGATATCTTATTGGTTTAACACTTAATATTTCAAAGATTACTAAACAGCCCTTAAAACCAAAATTCTTTTATTCCACACTTAAATAGTGATATTTATTTATGTACTATGTTTATAACTATTGTTGGAACCAAATGGTCTTTGGCTAGCGGTATGTAGGTATCTAAAATGATACCAATTGCATAAGATAAGAGGGTTCGAGTCTCCCGATAAACAATAATTTAGTATTAGACGTAAATTAGATTGTTGTTAGAAAAAGCAATTGGTTTGATAAAGATCATGAAAGGTTCGAACATTCAAAGAATCAAGGTTTTAATGTGCATAATGATTTCATGTTCTATTGTTATGCTATTAGCAGTTGTCCTGTTTTTTTAATATTTTTCTGGGTGGCACATCGACGTCTCATAGGCTTTCTTTTACGTTCCCTAGTTTTTTCCTATTTTATAAGGTGTTGTCCCAGTTTTTCTATTTTTTCTTTTTTTTCAATTAGGTTTTTTAATTGGCAATTACATTTCATGTTTTATAATTAGATTAAGTAAAATAGAAAAATAAAATAAACTTTCGTTAATAAAAAAAGATACATCATAGAAAAAAAATTAGATTTATATAAATAAAAAATACATTGTAAAAAATTAGTAGAGGTTCATTTAGTTTAATTGATACAAGTGCTTTAAATGCTCAATAATATCCGAAATTAGTGGAGGTTGTGTGTGATTGTATGTAATATAGAGATATTGGCGTACCATCACTCTTAAAAATATTATTGTGTAAGATAATACATGTGTGTATGATTTTTCTAATTCTTCATGAATGTAGTTGTTTTGTACGTTGTTGAAGTGTATGCTCTTTACAATTTAAAGCTCATTCAATATCCTTTCTTGCCACTTATTTTGCCTTCTTGAGTCGTCGTCTGAAATCGCTTTTTGATTGTTTTAACTATCGAGGTGTACTCTGGATATATCTTGTCAACTAAATAGTATCAAAGTTATATTTAGCTATTTACCACAAACGAATACTTCGTCTAATGATAAAGAAACCACCAAAGTCAAAAAATCAAAAATTACACATACCTTAAAAATTAAACATAGATATAAATATATATATAAATAATAGTATCTTAAAATTTTTAAACATAAATAAAAATTATGATTATCAACAAAGTATTATGTCACTAATCGTTTATGAGCATCTTTACGATCATCATTATGCACTAATGAAATAAAAATTAAAATGCCTTCTTGATGATGAGATGATGTCTTGCACTTCGCCTAATGATTAAAAACCAACGTGATCAAAAACTCAAATTAAAAAAATATGTTAGAGTGATATTTATAGTTTTTAAAAATTTCATTTATAATGTTAAATAATAGTCATATGAAGGTTACCAATGGTAAAACATTGGCCTCTCAATCGGTGTTACCCAGTGAAATTTCACTCCGCATGGATTTAAAAGAGTACCAAGTTCGAGAGGTGGTGTTCCCACCCGAGGCCGAGAGTTCCCCAACCTCCCTCGCTCACAAAACCACCTCGTCTTAGCGTTGTCATTGCAACTATACATTTAATAATCAATTAAGTTTTTACTTCATTCCCAATATAAAATATGATATAAGATACAAATAAAAGAGGTAGTAAATCTAAAAAATATAAACAAAAATCTCAACCATTAATTTTCTTAATTAATAGTAGAGATAATACAAGGATATAGTTTGTTACATGTATATTTTAACATTGCCACTTTTGTTGACACTTTTCAAGTCTTCTCACATTTTTTAAACGTTCATAACTATTATATACGACATTATTATTTATAAAAATTACAACATAAAAAAGTATGTTTTTGTCTTTAAAACGAATACAATATCGTTATATAAAAAGATATTTTTTTACGTTTTTAGCTCATATGATATATGTTTGTCCACTACAAGAATTTGACCCTATCGCGATGACAAATGTCGTCACCATAGGTGGCCTAAGTCGTCACTATAGCCTATCACGACGACATGTCGTCGCTATAGGGTTAGTAGACATGTCGTCACGATAGAACTTTAGTAGCCAAAAATCAAATCCACCTTATAGTGACGACATGTCGTCGCGATAGGATGACCTATAGCGACGAAACATGCCGTCGCCATAGGTTTAGTCGGGATAGGGTCAGATTCTTCTAATGGCCATTGTGTATTTAGTGTAATTTTTTGTTAGTTATTGTATTTATAAACCCTATTGTGTTTTTATGAACCTTATTGTATTTTTCTAAAATGAGGAATTTCAAAACATAATGATGAAATAACATTATTGTTTAAATATGTTTAACAGTTGAGCTAACGATCTCATGGTTGTGTCCCTCCTATAAGCTTACAAGGCTTATTAACATTTTAAATTAGGTTCCCCTTCTTTTCTTTATTACTCTTTCACTTTATTATTAGTAGTAATACTTTACGTTACGATAATAAACTCACCATGTAAAGTCACATACTAATAGTAATAATAATCATAATAATAATAATAAAGAACAATCATAATAATGCATGAAACCAAGCATTTATAAGCCCTAGTCAAACCTCGGTCAAAACCCTAAGCACAGACTCCCAAAAATCCTGAAGTAAATTCTAAGTGTTTAGGCGCTTTGACACTATTTGGGCGCATGGGTCCTGTTCAGGCATTTTATCACTATGCAGGCGTATCAGCCAACACTTAACCCTTTCAACACTTAGGTGCATGAGCTATTTCAAACGCATGGACACTATTCGGGCGTATGGTCCATTCAGAAGCATGGACACTTAGACGCATGGGCTATACGGGCGTATGGAAACTTAGGTACATGGGCCATTCGGGCGTATGGGTACTATTTGGACGCATGGCCTTACACTTAGTCGTCCGACTAATATTCTAGGCACATGAGGGCACTGTTCAGGCGCATGAGTTACACAAACATTTCTAAGGCAATTCCAGGCGCACGGGCCTTACTTAGGCGCATGAACCTTCCGTTCAACATATTTCTAGGATATTTCCGAACCCAAACATCAAGCCTAATTGTTCTAAGCTTACCAAGACTATTCTAAGCATGAACAACTTATAACACCTAAGGAACATTATCAAACATGCATAATACATATGGGTACACATACATACATATTGTAAAATCGTTTTAATACATTTTTAGCCCCAAGAAGAGTTTAAAACAAGTAAAACCAGGGTCTAGATACTCACCTGGTGCAACTTTGGATGTATCTTCCTTCTAACCCGTTTGCAAATGAGTTCAAACACCTAAAAACTCACAAAACACACATACACGAACACACACAAGCACATAAGCACATACCCGAGACAAAACCCAACATAAACACTTAAAAACTTCGAATGCCTACCTTGAATTCAATCCTCTTCTTCTTCTTCTTCAACCAAGAGTTTTTTCTGCTCTCTCTCTCTAATCCGAAATGAAAAAGGTGATGGGAAGTGAGGGTGGGCGGCCATGCACACCTTTACACCAACTTCTTTGTATTTTTATCCCGTTTTACATTTTTAACCCCTCAACTTGAGTTTACTGATGTTTCATTCTTTTATTCTTTATTTCTTATTCTCCTTCTTAAAAGAATAACCGAGTGTTACAAGTCCACCCTCCTTATATAGGTTTCGTCCTCGAAACCTGTTATTCCTCAAACAGATAAGGGTAATGCTCTCTCATCTCCTCCTCAGTCTCCCATGTAGATTCGGATCCTTTCTGTGCTTCCATTGCACACGCACAAGGGGAACCACTTTATTCCTCAACCTCTTCTCTTTACGATCGATGATTGCCACTGGTTGCTCCATATAATTGAGCATTTCATCTACTTTGATATCCTCCAGTGGAACAATCGTGTCTTCATCAGCTAAGCACTTTCTCAGATGAGATACATGGAATGTCAGGTGAATTCCACTTAATTCATCTAGTAACTCTAATCTATAGGCCACCTCTCCTACTCCAGCAATGATTCGGAAAGGGCCTATGTTCCTTGGGCTCAACTGCCCCGCTTCCTGAATCGGATAATACCCTTCCAAGGTGAGAACTTCAACATAACCCGGTCACCCACCTGGAACTCAATTGGTCTGCATCGTTTATCAGCATACGACTTCTGTCTATCTTTGGTTGCCTTCATGAAGGCTTTAATCTTCTCAAGCTTCTCAATCGTAGCCTTGATTACCTCGACGTTCCCCAATTCCTTTTGACCAATATCACCCTAACAAACGGGTGTTCTGCATCTTCTACCGTATAGCATCTCATATGGTGGCATACCAATACTAGCATGATAGTTGTTGTTGTATGAGATTTGGCTAACGGTAGGTGGTCATCCCAACTTCCCCCAATCAATCACACATGCCTGAAGCATGTCTTCCAGTGTCTGAATGGTCCTTTCTAACTGACCATCAGTTTGGGGATGATAAGCCGTGCTAATATGTAACCTCGTCCCCAAGGCGTCGTGGAATTTTTCCAAAATTTAGATGTAAACCGGGTGTCACGATCGGATACAATAGACACCGGCGCACCATGACGAGTTACAATTTCCTTGATGAATAGATCAGCCAACCTCTCGGATGAATATGTCTCGCGGATCGGGAGAAAGTAAGCACTCTTCGTCATACGGTTGACAATCACCCATATGGCATCGTACCCTTTCGGAGAACGCAGCAGCTTCGTGATGAAGTCCATGGTGATGTGCTCCCACTTCCATTCCGGTATATCCAAAGGTTGAATCTTCCCATACGGCTTTTGGTGCTCGGCCTTCACTTGTAGACAAGTAAGGCACTTACTCACATACTCCACCACATCACGCTTCATACCCGGTCACCAATAATCTTTCTTCATATCCTGATACATTTTCGTGGCACCAGGATGAATGGAGTATCGAGTCTTGTGAGCTTCATCCATAATCTTCGCCCGTAGATCCCCAAAACAAGGAATCCACACCTGTCCAAATCGGGTTTTAACACCAAGGGTGTTTTCACCCAATTCCCCAACCAGACCTCTCATTCTTTCCGAGTTAAGATGATTTTCTTGCAATGCCTCATCTTGAAACTCTTTAACTTGCTTCATCACATCATGATTATGATAAGCTTTCACCCGAATCGGCTCGGGCCTCTCTTTCCGACTAAGGGCATCAGCCACCAAGTTAGCCTTGCCCGGATGGTAATGGATCTCACAATCATAGTCCTTTATAAGCTCCAACCATCGTCTATGTCTCATGTTCAGATATTTTTGCTCGAAGAAGTACTTCAAGCTCTTGTGGTAAGTGAAAATGGTACACTTCGTCCCGTAAAGGTAGTGCCTCCAAATCTTTAGTGCGAAGACCACGACTGCTAGCTCCAAGTCATGAGTAGGGTAATTGACCTCATGAACCTTCAACTGTCGGGATGCATAGGCTATAACCTTCCTTCTCTGCATTAACACGCATCCTAACCCTGAGTAGGAAGCATCCGAATAAACCACCAAATCTTCGCTTCCTTCGGGTCATAACAGAACAGGAGCTTGAGTCAGTCTTGCCTTCAACTCCTTAAAAGCCCTTTCTTGCTCTTGACCCCACAGGAACTTCACATCCTTACGGGTCAACTTTTTTAGTGGAGAAGCGATCTTGGAAAAGTCTTGGATGAATCTTCTATAGTAGCCCGCCGAACCCAAGAAACTACAAATCTCGGATGGCGTCTTTCAAGACTTCCATTGCATCACTGCCTCCACCTTTGCTGGGTCTACCATAATCCCCTCGGGATTTACCACGTGACCTAAGAATTGAACTTCGCGCAACCAGAACGCGCACTTGGAGAATTTGGCATACAATTTCACCCTTCTTAATGTCTCTAACACCTCCCGAATATGACCAGCATGCTCTTCCTCGCTCTTCGACTAGATCAGAATATCATCAATGAACACAATCACTGATCTATCCAACATCGGCCGGCACACTCGATTCATCAAATCCATAAAGACAGCTGGCGCGTTAGTTAAACCAAAAGACATAACGAGGAACTCGTAGTGTCCATAATGCGTACGAAAAGCTGTCTTAGGAATGTCTTGTTCCTTCACCCTCAATTGATGATAGCCAAATCGTAGATCTATCCTCGAGAACCAACTGGCACCTTGGAGCTGGTCGAACAAGTCATCAATCCTTGGTAACGGGTACCGATTCTTCACCGTCAACTTGTTCAGCTCTCGATAGTCAATGCACATCTGTATACTTCCGTCCTTTTTCTTTACAAACACACCGGAGCACCTTACGGGGAGATACTCGGTCGAATGAATCCCTTATCCATCAACTCCTGCAATTGGCTCATGAGTTCCTTCATCTCAGTCGGAGCTAATCGATATGGTGCTTTGGTAACGGGTTGAGCACCGGGTATCAAATCAATTTGAAACTCAATCTCGTGATCCGGTGGCACGCCGAGTAAGTCTTCCGGGAATACGTCCGGAAAGTCGCACACTACTGGTACCTCAGATAATTATGGTACCGATGCATCCACATCTTTTACGTATGCCAAGTAGGCACTACATCCACGTTTCATGCACTTCCCTGCCTCCGCCATCGAAATCACCTTCGGGATCGTAGTAACGCGGTCTCCATAAATCGTAACCAAACTCCCATCGGCGCAACTAATCGAATCATCTTCTTACGACATACGATGTTTGCTTCATAGGTTGCTAACCTGTCCATCCCTAGTACTACATCAAATCCACCTAGGGGCATCACATATAACCTAGCAGCAAACCTATGACCTTCTAGTTCTATAGCACAGTCCTCTATCACGTTAGTAATTCTCGTGGACTTACCAATAGCAGTTTTTACATCGAATGGTTCACTGACACATCTACTACTAATAGGCAACTTAGTACAGAAAGTAGTGGAAATGAAACTCCTACTAGCACCAGAATCAAACAATACAGAGGCATAAATTTGGTTTACTAGAAACATACCTGACACGACATTGGGGTCAGCTTTGGCTTCCTCTCGGGTCATAGTGTAAGCTCTAGCACTTGCCCTCTACCCTCCTTCCTCCGACTTCCTCTTCGCCCCAGAGCTCTCCGCCCTCGGCTTCTTACAGTCTTTGGTCGTGTGGCCCTCCCCGCCACAGTTATAACACTTCAGCACCCTACAGTCTCTAGTGATGTGGCCAGAATTGCCACACCTGAAGCATACATTCATTCCCATCCTACACTCACCAATATGCTCCCTTCCACATCTACCACACTTTTTCACCTCTGATCTTGACGACACCCCACGGTCCTCCACCTTCCTCTTCTTGTTGTTTGGAGTGAAACCACCACGTCCAAACCTCTTCCCATTCTAGTTCTTACCATCCCCACTCGTCTTCTTCACCTCCACCAGAGTCTCCTCTCGCTCATCATACAATCTACCCGCCAAATCCACCACCAATCGAAAGGTACCTGGCTGAGCAGCAATCAGGTGCCTGCGAATGTCTGCCGGCAGTCCCTGGATGTACCTCTTGATCTTCCTTGATACCGGCGTCACCTGATCCGGCACCATCCTCGCCATCTTGTTGAATTTAGTGGTGTACTGCTCATGGGTCAGGGTTCCCGCTTCAAGTTGCAAGAACTCCCTCTCAATTTTATCGAGTTCCCTGTGAGGACAGAATTCCTCGACCACCAACTTCTTCAGTTCACTCCACCTCATCCTTCCGATTACCCTGGTACCCTCAACTTGGATAATAGTGTCCCACCAACACAACGCTGAATCAATGAAAGAGTGAGTTGCGAACTTCACCTTCTGGTCTTCGCGGCACTCACTGATCTCCAAGACTGCCTCCATCTCCCTCACCCAGTGGTGAGCGGCAGCAGCATTGCCATTGCCATCAAAAGTCGGGGGCTTACACCTTTGGAACGCCCCATAAATGCACCCTCCGGTACCTACCCCCACTACATCATCCTCCTCCTCATCGGACAACACAGCCTCAGGCTCCGGTTGTTCCTCCTCCCCTTTACTTCCCTTGCCTGATGATCCCTTTCTAGTCATCTTCTCCTTCCTCTCCTCGCTTCTCACAGCCCTGATGACCTCAGTCACCACAACGGTAGGACTGTCTGCATGACCTGGTGTACTTCATCAGCAATCACCTTCCTAGCTGAGGCATTCAAGCTAGCATTCTCATTCTCTTCGCTCCGGCCATGAACCTCAGGGTTCTCATGGGTCGTCTCAGGAGCCTTAGCACTTCTCCTAGTCACACACGGATGGCCTCTTCCTTTAGGAGTCTTGGAAGATTTCTGTCCAGCCATCCTCTAACACACTATAAGATTCAAACACTAACACGATCATTCAAGGGAATAGCTCAGTATATGTCAAGTATAGTAAGTCCCTAATTACAGTGGCTAGTTGTGATTAGCCACTTACTTTACTATTCATACCCCAAGCATTTCATATCCTGACTTAGTCAGTATCTAAATCTACTAAGAGCACATAAATCAAATAGCATGCGCACATAACACCGGTTAACATTAAGAAAAGACATACCTGATGGCACGTAGCTACTCGGGCTGACATCCCTCCATTTGTCCCATTTTCAGTTTAAGTTTAGGTTTTAAAAATTTATTTAACCCAATTCTCTTAAACTTTGACTCTGATACCAATTGTAAGGCCTGTTTCGGAGACCTCACAGGGTCATTCACAGCATTAAATACGTTAAACATATAAATTACAAGCTTAGTGGCGGAATTATTTTACCAAAAACTATTCATTCATAAAAACACTGTTGTTGAGCAATACACTATTGTTTAACCGATTACAAAAGAATTGTTTAATTACATTACAAAACAACAGCAATAACAAGTATGAACGGATGTCAGTCTTTCCTGCCGAGTAGCTTCACCTCGTGCCATCCTCAGCAATATTTACCTGCCAACTGAAAATGTACAAAAGTCAGTGTTGCTGAGTGAGTTTAGTTTTAAAAGTAATAAAATACTTTCTGTAAGGTAGAATATGAAAAAATACTTTTTATGAAAACTTCATCTCTTTATACATGAGCACGCATAACTATACAATTAGGTAATACTTTTCTCTTACCGTATGCCTTGTTTACTTTGTACTCTTTTATCTTTATTTTTACTGGCTATGGACCAATGGCAATACCTAAACTATGTACGCGGGGGAAATGGGGTGGGGCCCTCTGCTACACAAGGGGCTTTAAATAATGTTACAAGGTGGCCCAGTCTGGCCAGTCACCTGGGTACGCTGCAAAGGTCCGCCAATCTCAATTGACTGGCCCATTGTGCATCATAGGGTAGCTAACCCGCATCACGTTAGCTACGACCTCATGGTCGTGTTCCATCCTATAAGCTTGCAAGACTTGTTAACATTTTAAATTAGGTTCCACTTCTCTTCTTTATTACTCTTTCCAATATATTAGTAGTATAATTACGTTACGATATAAAACACACCACTTAAAGTCACATACTTCGAGTAATAATAATCATAGTAATAATAATAATAATAATAATAAAGAACAATCATAAAGCATCAAATAATGCAAAACCAAGCATTTATAACCTAGTCAACCTCGGTCAAAACCCTAAGCACAGACTCCCAAAAATCCTGAAGTAAATTCTAAGTGTTTGGCGCTTGTAAGGATTCCTGAAGTCTGATGCAACCCAAAACTGCCTAAGTGTTTCAGCAACATGCACTAAGTACTGAAGTGAAGAATGCTTCGGAAGAATTACACAAAGCATTAGAAAATACTCTAAGTGTAATATCTTCCGAAGCCAAGACCAATATCTTCCGAAGCCTAACATGAAGTCTTCCGAAGCTTGAAGAGACAAAGTCTTCCGAAGCTTCAACCTATGAAGACAGATTTCTTCCGAAGACTTTTAGTACACATGCTTTATCTGATGTACTGTTCCATAAAGCACCTTTTTCGCTGCGTCTCTGATAAGTCACCACTTACAAGAGTTGGTGAAAAGGTCCATGCTTTTGGTAACTGTACATTGAGGTCTTGAGTCTGAAACTTTCCACTTTATGTACTTTATCCTTTTTGTAATGTATAAGGATGTGAGCTATGGCATGTCATAGTCACAAGGTCAAAAGGCAGATATGCCTTTTGATCCTACAATGATTTTGTTAGTGTCTAGTCAATTGTATCCAGCTGGCTTTCATAGTATAGCCGGCTGTAGGTTGTAGTATAAGTATTCCAAGTTCTTGTATCTTTCGATATGCTTTGTAACACTTGTAAAAGAACTTGAGAAAGCAATATACTGCTCCTTGAAAACTATACTCTCTTGTTCTGTCTCTTGCTTTACTTGTGTTCTCTGCATCACCTTTGGTTACCTAGTTCACTGTTTGATTAAGATTTAGTTAATCTCCTCATTGTGTTGTTGTGTTGTAATTGTGTTCAAGCCCTTGAACGATCCTGCAATTGGTATCAGAGCTTTCAGGCTCGTGATATAAGATCTAACCATCTTAAGATCCCTCACACACACAAAAAACTAAACCTTTTCAAATGGCTTCCATCTCAAAGACTGATATGGAGACTGGAACCATGAACAAATCCCCATTGATCACTCTTGATGACTTCGACACCTGGTGCATGAGGATGGAAGGCTTCATCAGGTCTCTTGACTCAAGAATGTGGGAATCTGTTGAATATGGACCTTTCATACCCAGCACCCCCTCTGCTACCGGTGCTGGTATGATTCCTAAAGATGTGGCCAACTACTCAGATGAAGATAGGAAAAGAGTAGAGATTGACAGGAAGGCCATGACTGCTCTTCAGACTGCTATCCAAACTCTGTGTACAGAGGTTTTAAGAAGTGCAAGACAGCTAAACAGCTGTGGGATGCACTGAAGCTGATGTATGAAGGCTCCTCTGAAGCCAAGGAGAACAAGAAGAGATCTTCTGAAGCAGCAGTTTGAAAATTTCACCTTTAAAACAGGTGAAACCATGACCCAACAATACTTCAGGTATGTTGAGATTGTGGATACCCTTGTGGATGGAGGAGTTCCTCTTGAGAACAGAGACATTGTAAGGAAGTTCATGTCCTCACTTCCTAGGCAATGGACACACTATTGTGTGGTAATCAAGAGGACTGAGAACCTTAAAACTCTTACTCTGACAGAGTTATATGGGATTCTCAGTGGATACCAGATGGAGATGAACTTACAAGGTTCATCTGGCAACTCTAACAATCAAATGGGTTCAGCCCTTCATGTGGCTGAAAGGGACAGCATAGAACCCCAACATCATCTCCTATGCTACCCTGACAACTCACAAAAGGGTCCTTTCATCACTTCCCGGAGACACCAAGGGAGAACTTTACTCAAGGAAGTCCATTCCAAGAGACAAGTTCTTCGCAAGCCTTTGTGTCTGCAGATGAAAGCTGTGGAAATTATCTCTTCACTCTTGAAGATCTAGACTGTATCCATCCAGATGACCTGGAATACATGGAGATAGTTCAGCAGATGGCTCTTCTCACTCACAGAGCCAAGAAGTTCTACAAGAGGAGGAAGAAAATTCCAAGCAATGCTACCAGTGGTAAGTTTGGCCTGGATAAAAGCAAAGTTAAGTGTTACAATTGTAACCTTATGGGTCACTTCGCCAGGGAGTGTAAGGCACCCAGAGCAAATGGGGGTCAAACACAACTCAGACCAAACTTCACCAACAATACCCCTCAGGCTGAGAAGACAAAGCAACATGCTGCGGTTGCTGTTGAAGAGGGAGGATTTGACTGGAGTTTTCAGGTGGAGGATGCTTCTCCAAACCAAGCATTGATGGCTGATCATGATGAAGCCAAGGTATTAGAACATCTTTGCTCCCCATGCATTGCTAAAGTAAATAGATACAGGTCCTACAACCTAGAGATGAGATCTGATCTTGAGTCATTAAACATATTAAAATCTGACTTTAGAAAGTCTGAAAATGATTACAAGTTAAAGATAGAAGACTTGGAGAAAACTATTCAGTACTAAAACATGAACATACAGATTTTAGAACTCAGATCCAAGATCTCATCACTAAGTTGACTAAGTGCCAGGCTGAGCTTGTGATCAGCAAAGCCCTGGCAGAGAAAAGTGTTCTTGAAGAAGAGACCTTCAAGAACATGATATCCTCATCCCTACACAATAAGGTTTGTTATCAAAATAGACAGGGACTGGGATCAAATGAGATAGCTCCTCCACACACAATCTTGTCTGTAAGATCTCCTAGGTGTGGAACTTGTGAAGATGAGCTTCCTCTCATAGATCCAGTAAGTGAGGGATGAAGAAGTGATAGTGAGGAATCCCTCTGAGAAGAGTGAAGAAGAGGATTCCTCCAAGGGCCACTATCCTTCTGAGGAGAAGAAATTAACTGTGATGACCAAGTCCAAGAGAAAGAACTTGATCAGGAAGAGCAAAAGGAAAGCAAAGAAGGCTCAAGAAATCAAGGCTACCTTTGATGCTAAGCAGAAACAAGTGTTTATCTGCAGGCTTCAAAGCAATAAGGACTGAAGACATCCACCAAAGCCTCTTATCTAAGAGTTCTGGTTCATGTTCAAATCATCTCAGTACAAAGAAGAAGACTGAGCTGCTGTGTATCACTGCTGCACAGCCTGGACCATCAAAATCCAAGAACAGTTCACAGCCCAGGGAAATGTATCTGAATCTACCAAGATGAAGGTGAAAAAGGGATGTGACCAAGGCCAGTCTTGCTCTCAAAAGGAGATTTCTTTGAAGAAGAAAATGCTGTGTGTTATGTGTGAAAGTACTTCTCATATTGCCAAGGATTGTTCATACAATCCTAAAAGTACTATCCACATGACCAATACAAAGACTTCAAAGAATCTCAAGAAGTCTCAAGCTTCGGAAGGAAAGTCTGTTTCCCTCGGAAGCTCCAAACCAAAGAAGAAGGTAAATGGAAAATCACCTTCGGAAGCAAAGTTGGTCTCGGAAGAAAGGAGTTCTTCCGAAGTACTAAAGTCTACTGCAGTGACTGTAGATTCTTCCGAAGTATCAGTCATTAAAACTTGTGAAGCTCCAAAAGCTTCTAAGGTTTTGAAGGTCAAGTCCAAGACTCCAAAGGTGGTGTGGAAGTCTAAGAAAGACCAAATGACTGAGGTTTCTCCATCAACAACAGCCGAAGATCCCCTCTGTACAACCATAGGATCTATTACTGTTGCATTACCTTCTATTACACTTACTGAACCCAAGACAAGTAAGGCTTGGGTTTCCAAATGTAACTAATCATTTTTTTGTGCAGGAACAGCTCAAGACAAACAAGAATGTCTGGATAATTGACAGTGGCTGTTCCAGGCACATGACAGGCGATAGGTCTTTACTTCATAATTTTGAGAGAATTGATGGAGGACCAGTTGCTTTTGGAGGAAATGAAGGTGGTTACATTTATGGAAGGGGCAAGGTCACAAATGGTAAGCTCAGCATTGAGAAGGTAAATTTTGTTAAGGAGCTTGGGTACAATCTTCTGAGTGTATCTCAATTTTGTGATCAGAGTCATAACATGCTCTTCACTGAGCATGAGTGCATTGTTCTCAAACCTGGAGTGGTCATTCCTCATGAGCATATTCTGCTCAGAGCCCCAGGAAAGGGAACATGTACAAGATGGATTTGCAAGAAACATCTCCCTCTGGAGAAGTTTCATGCTTTCTATCTAAAGCAAATAGTGATGAGTCTTTCCTATGGCATAAAAGAATGTGCCATGTAAACTTTAAGAATATGAATAAATTAATCAAACATGATCTGGTAACTGGAATGCCAAAGAAAGAGTTTACAAGTGATGATCATTGTGTTGCATGCCTGAAAGGGAAGCAACACAAGGTATCTCACAAGCCTAAGGAAAAGAACTCCATCACTACTCCCCTACACTTATTACATATGGATCTCTTTGGCCCCACCAGTGTAATGAGTTTAGGAAGGACCTTATACTGTCTAGTGATCACAGATGATTTTACAAGATTCACTTGGGTTTTCTTTCTTAGAACTAAAGATGAGACTCCTGAGATTCTAAAGAATTTCATCTTAAAGATTGAGAATCAATGTGATCACAAGGTCAAAACCATAAGATGTGATCAAGGAACTGAATTCAAGAACCAAATCCTTGATACATTTTGTGATGACAAGGGTATTACAAGACAATACAGTGCTCCCAGGACTCCTCAGCAAAACGGAGTTGCTGAGAGGAGAAACAGGACACTTATTGAAGCTGCAAGAACTATGTTGTCTGACTCTAAACTGCCTATCACCTTCTGGGCAGAGGCAGTTAATACTGCCTGCTATGTGCAAAACAGAGTCTTAGTAGTTAAGACACATGGTAAGACTCCTTATGAACTTTGGCACAAGAGGAAACCTTTCATTGGTTTTCTCAGGTCATTTGGATGTCCCTGCACCATCTTGAATACCAAAGATCAAGTTGCCAAGTTTGCTGAGAAATCAGACGATGGACACTTCATTGGATACTCTTCTCAAGCTAAAGCTTATAGAGTATACAATCTCAGAACTAGAATCATTGAGGAGTCAGCCAATGTGACTTTCAATGAGCACACTCCCAGTGTGGCTGGTTCTGGTCCGGATTGGCTATTTGATCTTGATTTAGTTACCAACTGTTTTAATAAATCTTGTGAGCATGTTTCAGGATCTGCAGAAAATTTAAATACAGGTGATCCTGATCCAAGATTTGAGCTTGGAAGACCTTCAGCTCCAGTTGGAACTACTTCAGCAAATGAGGTTTCTATCAGCACAACAATGACAAATCCAGCTGATACATCTGGCATGCCTTCAAATTCCAGTTCAGAGGCCTCTCAACCAGATAAAGACATCTCAATTGCAGAAGATAACAATGGTGATGGTGAAAGTGATCAAGAATCTCTTGATGCTAATAACTATACCATAGATGATAACATCAATGATGTCACACACTCATTGGATCAAGTTAATCTTGATAAGTGTGATAATGTGGAGGATCAATCTTCAAGACCAGATCTAAATTTCTCAAATTTGGATCTATCTCAGCAACTTGCTGTGATCCCTCAGCTAAGGATCCACAAGTCTCATCCTACTACAAACATCATTGGAGATGTTATCTCCGGGGTAAAGACAAGAGGGCAAACCCATGAAGAAAATGTTTGTCTTCACTCTTGTTTTCTATCCCAGTTAGAGCCAAAGAAAGTTGAGGAAGCTCTAAAGGATGGAAGTTGGGTTGAAGCTATGCAACAAGAGTTGCTTCAATTCAAAAGACAGAAAGTTTGGAACCTTTGTCCTCTTCCTCATGGGAAGACTACCATTGGAACCAAATGGGTTTTTAGGAATAAAAAGGATGATAGAGGAATCATATCAAGAACAAGGCTAGACTAGTTGTTCAAGGATACACACAAGAAGAAGGGATTGACTACACTGATGTCTTTGCTCCTGTAGCTAGACTAGAAGCTGTTAGGATATTCCTGGCATTTGCTGCATCCAAGAACTTCAAGGTCTACCAACTTGATGTAAAGTGTGCTTTCTTATATGGAGTGATTGATGAGGAGGTTATGTCAAACAACCACCTGGTTTTGTAGATCCTGATCATCCTGATTATGTCTGCAAGCTTGACAAAGCTCTCTATGGGCTGCATCAGGCACCCAGGAAGTGGTATGAGACACTGTCTGAGTATCTCTGTAAACATGGTTACAGGAGAGGTACTATAGATGGAACTCTCTTCATCAAAAGACAAGGAAAAGACATTCTGCTAGTTCAAGTATATGTGGATGACATCATCTTTGGCTCAACCAATTCAAGGCTCTGCAAAGACTTTGAAAAGCTGATGAAAGATAGATTTGAAATGAGTTCAATGGGAGAACTTAATTTCTTTCTAGGAATTCAAGTGAAGCAGGTTGAAGATGGCATTTTCATAAGTCAGTCAAAGTATGTTCAAGATATACTCAAGAGGTTCAACATGACTGATTGTAAAACTGCTAAGACACCCATAGCCAGAAACCACTCCCTTGGTCCAGATCTTGAGGGGGGGTGTGTAGATGAGCACTTATACAGGGCTATGATTGGGTCTCTTATGTATCTTACAGCTAGCAGGCCTGATATCATGTTTGCTACATGTATTTGTGCAAGATATCAAGCTAATCCTAAGATGTCTCACTTAATCACTGTGAAAAGGATTTTAAGATACCTCAAAGGTGCCTCAACACTTGGTTTATGGTATCCAAAGAATTCTAATTTCAATCTGTATGCCTATACAGACAGTGATTATGGTGGTTGCAACATGACTGCAAAGTCTACATCTGGGGGATGTCAATTCTTGGTGGAAGGGTTGTCTCATGGCAATGCAAGAAACAAACCTGTGTGTCTGCATCAACTGCTGAGGCTGAATACATTGCTGCTGCAAGCTGCTGTGCTCAAGTGCTTTGGATTCAAAATCAGATGCTAGACTACGGATTTAACTTCAAAGAGACTCCTATCCACATAGACAACAACAGTGCTATCTCTATCACTGAGAATCCTGTGCAGCACTCAAGGACCAAACACATCAACATCAGGTATCATTTAATAAGAGATAACTATGAAAAGGGGTTAATTAAACTAGTCAAAGTTCACACAGATGAACAATATGCTGATCTGTTCACAAAAGCTTTTGATGAACAGAGATTTAAGTATCTGATATCAGCTATTGGGATGATCAACTTTGAGTAGATTTTTCTTAAAACTAATTCTAATTATTTCTTCTTAAAAAATGTGTGTCCTAAGTTGTCTAGTTCATCACTTTCATAAGCTCATGTTTTCTTTGAATGAAAAACTCTTTTCGAAGACTTTCCTTGGATTCTTGAAAATTTTCTGATGCTTCGGAAGATAACATTTTACCTTCGGAAGAAAAATATGTCTTCAAAATAAATGACTGTCTAAGAAATTTTACCTTCGGAAGAAGTCAAAATTTATCTTCCGAAGCTTAAAATTCTCAACTTAGACACTTATTCATTTTAAGGACTTTTTCCTTCCGAAGCAAAAATTACTTTCGGAAGCTTTGTTCATTCTTATACAAAGCTTTCCAAAGTTTATTTCTCTTCCGAAGCATAAATCTTTAAGACTCTCAGGAAAATTCTTCCGAAGTCACTTTAGCTTCGGAAGCTTTTTCAATCAAACTTCCGAAGACAAATTACTTTCGGAAGCTTTTCGAACTCCAAGAAAACTACTTTTTGAGCAAAAAGGTAAACTACTTTTTCAGAGGTGGGACCGACATACGGATTTCAAAGTTTATCCTCTTTCATTAAACTTTATCTGAAATCCTTCTCTCTATATAAACCCAACGGTTTCCCCCTCTTCTATCATCTGCTTTTCTTCCATACCTAAAACCCAAAGCTTTCTCTCTGAAATTTCCATCCCATTCTTTTCTCTTCATCTCTGAGCTACCTCACAATGGCTGACCTTACACACAGAAATGATCCTCACTTTACCATGCAGCTACACAGACAACACAATCAGGTTGCTCTGTTATGCTCTGAAAAGATCCTCATTTCTCAGAGGTTTGCCGTTTCTTGTCTTTGTCTCACTACTTCACCTCCCTAACCATTGATCCTCCTCTATATGAGGATCATCTGCTTGAATTCTGGAAGACCTGCCAAGAGGTCATTATGGATGGGGAGAAGGCACTGTCTGCCACAGTGCAGGGGAGAACAATTTTCATCACTCCGGCCATCATCAATCGACATCTTCAGCTGGATGATGAAGCAGGTGAAGTGTTCTTTCCAAAAGAAGCAGTTAATCATTCCTTCGAGCAGATGGGCTATGAAGGAGATTTCTCTGTAAAGACCTTCAGGAAAGGGAAGGTCTCATCCCAGTGGAAATACCTGCTCCATGTGGTTATCCACAGCTTATCAAACAAGCATGGTGGATGGGACCAGATTCCTGAGGATCTCTCCTTTATAGTTCATGGGATGGTTCAGGGGGTCAAGTTCAGGTATTCACAATTTGTTTATACTAATTTACTTGCAAACTTAGACTCCTTAGAATATTACATGTTTCCTAGATATGTTCAACACATTCTTAACTGTGAACTGGGCTCACAGTTGAGGGAAACAGGCAATATTCTTAAACTGGGACAGATGAAGCCCGGCATCTTTAAAATTATGAAGAAGCCAACTGTAGGCTTCTCAGGGGTAGAAACAGCCTTAGTCCCAAAAATGTTAGAGCTCATTGCTCAAGGTGACAACATAGCAGTCCAAGCTAGTGTTGAACCCACACCTACTGCTCTCCTACCCTCTTCACAACCTCCAATATTCATCACCTACAAAAGAAAATCCCAACGAACCCCTGCTCAGGCTATTGAGTCTGTGCAGGCCCCCAAATACTCAACCTTACAGGAAGAAGTGGACTCCAGAGCTCCCACTTCTCCTGAGGAGCAAACCACTCCCATTACTTTACCTATCAGGGCTGAGGTTCCTCAAGCTCAACCTGATGAGCTCATTAGCCCAACAACTGTAAGCCTTCACTCTGAGTCTCAACACTCAAGTGAACAACCTTCAGGGGATAGCTACCATCCCCAGCCTTGGATCTAAACCAACCAATTCCCAACCTATCCTTTTACACTGATGAAGACTTAGGATTCAGTGAGTACCATGAGTCTCTCTTCTCCTCCCCTACTCAAAGAGAGATGAGTACCTCTGACTCTCCTCAGTCTATCCCTCATCAGTCACCTATTACTGAGGTGGACACATCTGAACCTGTTCAGGATGTCCATATGGAAGAGGCTCTCACTTTTGAAAGTGATTACATCATTAAGACCTCAACCATGGCAACTCAGCCCATTGGCATCTTAACTGAGGTTGCCAGTGAGCAGAGGAAAACCAGCAGCCAAGAAACTCAAGCTGGTGGTGAGAGAAGGGACTTTGGTCCAATCCTCTCATCCCCCAGTGATTCTTCTGATGAAGATGAGGGGAATTTGAGACTAAAGGTACAAAAATTGTCACAAACATGCACCTATCTAGTCTCTAAGGTTAGTCACTTGGAATCTCAGGTGACTACCTGCAAAACAGGGTCAATGATCAGCAACTCCAGATTTCATATCTGCAGGAAAAACTAGCTGGGAGACCTTTCAAGAGAGCTCAACCAGGAACACAAGAACCTGTGGAAGTGATTGATTATCCTCCAGCTCACCTATGCAAGTGGGTGATGCTACCAAAAAGGGGGAGAATGTTATCACAACCACAGAACCTGGGAGTTCTTCAAAGAGAATGGACATAGAGGACTCACCATCCTCACTTGCTGTTGTGCATTCTCAGCAACTTCCTCAAGTTCACATTAATGTGGACTCTATAGACTCTCTCATCAGGAGTCTCTTTGAGGAAGGTATACCAAGGGCTGTCTCATCTCCACCACATGGAACTGGCAACTACATCATCAGATGGAGGTATGATGATGACAGAAGAGCCCTCATACTTCACAGAGTTCAAGGTCAACAAGAAGTCTTTCAGTTCCAAAGCCTGAGCTTCTATGAAGGACTGGATTTAGTCAACATGCCACTTGTCAATCCAAGCAAATCTAGACAAGCTGACAGGCTGGCTCAAAGAATCCAAGACAGGATCCTTGCAGAGTTCTCTCTAAGAAGGAGACTTAGGCAATCAGGCAATGTCATCGGTCAACTGGATGTTGAGGTGGACCCTAAGATTAGTTTCATAGGGGAAACCTTGGCTGAAGGCCCAGTGGCAGA
Organism: Flaveria trinervia; assembly: GCA_025506515.1. Lineage (NCBI taxonomy): Eukaryota > Viridiplantae > Streptophyta > Magnoliopsida > Asterales > Asteraceae > Flaveria > Flaveria trinervia. The sequence continues at coordinate 125,384,678 of CM046442.1, forward strand.
ACCTGAGACCCTTGTCTCACCATCAACAACTGCTGCAGAGGTCCAAACTCCATCTGAGACACCTGCTGGTGAAGGTGTTTCTCAGCCTCTCTCTGGCCAGAGCATGGAAGCTACACCAAGCAATGAAGGCCAAGCCTCAATCCACCCTGAGTCACAAAGGTCTGTTGGTGACAAAGGGAAAAGGATAATGACTCCTGAGGAAATTGAGGAGGAAGAGAGAGAGAGGAAAAGGAGGCTAAGGGGAGAAAGTTCTTCTGGGTCATCAAAATTCATGCAAGCTGCAATCAGGGCTGCCCCCAGACCAAATACTCAAAATGATGAACAAAGGGCAGTCAGGATTAATTATTTACAGACCAGGAACTATGATGTTGATGAAATCATCTCCCTCCCCTTAGAAGAGTTGAATGAACTGGCTGACATGGAAGTGTCAAGAGAGATTAAGGAGAAAGAGGATGCAAGGTTACTTCTCCAATTCAAAGAGGAGAGGAGACAGAAAAGACTTCACAAGCATACTCCCACTCTTCTCCAGTTCAAGAAAGTCCTGCACAGGAAGATGTGGCTCCACAAGAACCTCAGGTAGATAAAGAAGAGGATAGAATCAAAATGATAAACTACCTGAGTGCCACAGGCTTCTATCAGGCAAATACACTTCTTCCCCTGTCCTATGACTTCATTGAGTTCGAGTACTTAAAGCAACTTGAGCTTGAGTTAGTCAAAGAAAGAAAAACAACCAAAAGGAAGCTAAGGGAAGAAGCTGCAAAGTCAAGAACCATCATTCAAAAGAATGCAAAGAAGTCTGCTGACAGACAAAGAATGATGAGCTTCTTGAAGTCATATGGATTCTCCGGAAGGAGACTTGGTCCCATGTCTCTATCTACAATGGATGAGCATATAAGGGTAATCAAGCAGAAGATTAAAAGTGGTGAACTCATTGACTTGCACTCTCTTCCAAGTCAAGTCCCACCTGAAGTGGAGGTCAAGTTTGAACAACCAGAGACACCTGAACCAGAACCTCCAGCTGAGCCTCAGCAAACTTCATCTTCTGATCCAAGACAGGGTCAAACTCCCTCTTCTTCTGAACCTATGAGGGAGGAACACCCAACTGAGAAAGACACTGATGATCAACATGGTGCTGCAGACCAGTCTTCTCAGTTAAAGACATTAAAGAGGAAGAAGAAAATGGCCTCTAAACCAAAGACTAAAAAGAAGAAGCCAAAGTCATCTACCTCTACACCCCAGGCTGAATCAGATCAACCTGAGGAAGTGCATGATGAGGCAGCCCAATCAACTCCTATGCAAGTGGCTCCTCTAGCAACCGAGACACCCATCTTATCCTGGACTTACTCTACCAATCCAGAAAGATGGAATGTTATCAGAGATCAAGGTGTTGAAAATGTCTACTCATGGCAAGACATAATCAACTTACCTCTGCATGATCTCTTTGAAATGAGAAGATACTATGAGAGTCTTGATGATCCTGACCATCAAATGAAGAAAGGAATGGTCTTGATTATTCTGAAGACTACAAACATTTAAAGATCTTCTAAGTGTTTTGGTAGCATCAGCCTAGGGGGAGTTTGTAAGGATTCCTGAAGTCTGATGCAACCCAAAACTGCCTAAGTGTTTCAGCAACATGCACTAAGTACTGAAGTGAAGAATGCTTCGGAAGAATTACACAAAGCATTAGAAAATACTCTAAGTGTAATATCTTCCGAAGCCAAGACCAATATCTTCCGAAGCCTAACATGAAGTCTTCCGAAGCTTGAAGAGACAAAGTCTTCCGAAGCTTCAACCTATGAAGACAGATTTCTTCCGAAGACTTTTAGTACACATGCTTTATCTGATGTACTGTTCCATAAAGCACCTTTTTCGCTGCGTCTCTGATAAGTCACCAACTTACAAGAGTTGGTGAAAAGGTCCATGCTTTTGGTAACTGTACATTGAGGTCTTGAGTCTGAAACTTTCCACTTTATGTACTTTATCTTTTTGTAATGTATAAGGATGTGAGCTATGGCATGTCATAGTCACAAGGTCAAAAGGCAGATATGCCTTTTGATCCTACAATTGATTTTGTTAGTGTCTAGTCAATTGTATCCAGCTGGCTTCATAGTATAGCCGGCTGTAGGTTGTAGTATAAGTATTCCAAGTTCTTGTATCTTTCGATATGCTTTGTAACACTTGTAAAAGAACTTGAGAAAGCAATATACTGCTCCCTTGAAAACTATACTCTCTGTTCTGTCTCTTGCTTTACTTGTGTTCTCTGCATCACCTTTGGTTACCTAGTTCACTGTTTGATTAGATTTAGTTAATCTCCTCATTGTGTTGTTGTGTTGTAATTGTGTTCAAGCCCTTGAACGATCCTGCACGCCTTGACACTTTTGGCCGCAGGGCCCAATGTTCAGGCGTTTTACACTAGTGCAGGTGCATCAGCCAACACTAACCCTTGTTCAACACTTAGGTGATCAGCTAGTTCAGACGCATGGACACTCTTCGGCGTATGGTCCATTCGGAAGCATGGATACTTAGACGCATGGGCTATTCGGGCGGTTGGAACTTAGGTACATGGGCCATTCGGGCGTTGAGTACTATTTGGTGCGCATGTCTACACTTAGTCGTCCACTAATATCTAGCGCAGAGGGCACTGTTCTGCGCATGAGTTACACAAACATTTTAAGGCAATCCAGGCGCATGGGCCTTACTTAGGCCATGAACCTTCCGTTCAACATATGTCAGGAGATATTCCGAACCCAAACATCAAGCCTAATTGTTCTAAGCTTACAAGGCTTAAGCATGAACAACTTATAATACCTAAGAACTCATCAAACATGCATAACATATGGGTATACAACATACACATTGTTGTAAAATCGTTTTAATACATTTTCAGTCCCAAAAGAAGAGTTTAAAACAAGTAAAACCGGGGGTCTAGAAACTCACCTGGGCAACTTTGGGTGTATATCCTTCTACCCGTTTGCAAATGAGTTTTCAAACGCCTAGAAACCCATAAAAACACACATACACGAACACACAAGACATAAGCACATACCGAAACAAAAACCCAACACAAAAACTTAAAAACTTCGAATGCTTACCTTGAATTCAATCTCTTCTCTTCTTCTTAACCGAGAGTTTTTCTGCTAACTCTCTCTAATCCGAAATGAAAAGGTGATGGGAAGTGAGGGTGGGCGGCCATGCCTACCTTTACACCAACTTCTTTGTACTTTTATCTCCTTTTACATTTTAACCCCTCGACTTGAGTTTATTGATGTTTCATTCTTTTATTCTTCATTTCTATTCTCCTTCTTAAAAGAATAACGGCGTTACATTAGTTATGAAGTCCATGGATATGTGTTCCCACTTTCACATAGGAATCTCGGGTTGTTCAAGTAATCCACTTGGACGTTGATGTTCGGCTTTAACCTTCATACACGTGAGGCACTTAGCTACGTAAGTCGCTATATCCTTCTTCATTCCAGGCCACCAATATTGACCATGCAGGTCCATGTACATCTTATCGGAGCCAGTGTAAATAGAATAACGAGTTTGATGAGCTTCGTTCATGATAAAGGTACAAAGATTATCGCGATTTGGAACCCAAATTCGATTTGCGAAGTACATCAATCCATTGGGTTTTGTTTCCAATCGGGTTAAAAGATTATGCTCCAGCTCATCCTTCATTCTTCCTTCTTGTTGCACCACTTGTTGAGCCTCCAAGATACTAGACTCGATGTCACAATCTATTCTCAAGTTTTGTTGCAGTACGGTAGTCTCGTTGACATCTAGTCGGATCTTTGTATTGAACTCGCCCAAAGTGTCAAACGATTGATGTCGATCGCGTATTTCTTGGAATAAGATCATCTTGTTGTGAATCTTTCGGCTTAGTGCACCGACTACAACATTTGCTTTACCAGGATGGTAACGAATGTCAAAATCGTAGTCACTAATCAACTCCACCCAACGACGTTGTCTCATATTGAGATCTTTTTTATTAAAGACGTGTTGAAGGCTTTTGTGATCGGTGTAGACAATGCATTGAGTACCATACAAGTAATGTCTCCAAATCTTCAAGTCAAACACGACAGCTCCAAGCTCGAGATCATGTGTTGTGTAATTCACCTCATGGACCTTCAATTGTCTCGATGCATAAGCTATGACCTTTCCTTGTTGCAAGAGAACACAACCAAGGCCTTGTTTTGATGCATCACAATATACGATGAAATCATCGTTTCCATCGGGTTGGGTCAAGATAGGAGCATTGCACAGTTTGTGCTTTAACGCTTCAAAAGCTTCTTCTTGCTCGGAACCTCACTCGAATGGTTTATTCTTTTGTGTCAAAGATGTGAGCGGCTTCGCGATCCTCGAGAAGTTGGCAATGAATCTCTGATAATAACCAGCAAGACCAAGAAAAGAACGAACTTCGGTAGGAGTTGTAGGAACACACCAATTCTTCACAGCTTCCACCTTTGCAGGATCAACGTGATTTCTTGGCTATTCACCACGTGTCCTAGAAATTGAACTTCTTCGAGCCAGAAGTCACACTTCGAGAACTTCACGTACAATTGCTCTTTCTTCAACAACTCCAGAACTTGTTGCAAATGCAGTTCATGCTCGGTGTTGGACTTGGAGTAGATAAGTATGTCATCAATGAAGACGATCACAAACTTATCTAGATACAGCTTGCATACTCGGTTCATGAGATCCATGAAAACAGTAGGAGCATTGGTTAAACCAAAAGGCATGACCATGAACTCATAGTGCCTATAACGAGTACGAAATGCGGTCTTTGGGATATCATCATCATGGACTCGTAATTGGTGATATCCAGAACGTAGATCAATCTTAGAGAATATAGCAGCTCCTTGAAGTTGATCGAACAAGTCATCGATACGAGGAAGAGGATAGTGGTTCTTGATGGTAAGCTTGTTAAGCTCACGATAGTTGATGCACATACGAAACGGTCCATCTTTCTTCTTCACGAAAAGAACAGGTGCACCCCAAGGCGAAGAACTAGGGCGGATGAAGCCCTTCTCGGATAGCTCTTGAAGTTGACTAGAGAGTTCTTGCATTTCCGATGGTGCAAGTCGATATGGTGACTTAGCCACAAGGTTTGCTCCCGGTATCAAGTCAATTTTAAACTCGACTTCACGCACTAGAGTTAAACCACTAAGGTCATCAGGAAATACTTCAGGAAAGTCTCGTATGATAGGGACATCCTTAAGTTCTTTCTCTTTGACTTTCGTGTTGACCACATAAGCCAAGAAAGCCATATACTTTTTGCTTAAGCACTTTCAGGCTTGAGTGCAAGACATGAGTTTAAGTCCTTTGGAAGACTTTTCACCGAACACTTTCAAAGTATCTCCAGAGGGTAACGGTATACGAATGCACTTCTCGAAACAAATGATCTCGGCATAGTGTTTGGCTAACAAATCCATACCAATGATGACGTCAAAGCTTCCAAGTTTCATAGGGATAAGATCGATATGAAAATCGTGCGTGTCAAGACTTAAGATGCAATCTCGAATAATGACGTCAACGGTGATTGGTTCTCCATCGGCAACTTCAACGGTAAGAGGTCTTTCTAGTTTCGTATGTGGCTTAGCAAGTATGGGTTCAAACTCTAACGAAACAAATCTCTTATCGGCTCCAGAGTCAAATAAGACATAGGCATAAGTTTTATTAATAAGAAACATACATGTTCAATTTTAAAGGTATTTAACGATACAGGTAATGTATGAAAAGAATCGGATCACAAAAGTTAAAGGTAAGTTAACATACCATTCACCATATCGTTGTTTGCTTGTGCTTGATTTGCGTTGATGTTGAAAGCACGTCCTCGGGCTTGTGGAACATTACCCACAAGACTAAGGGCATGTGGGCGAAATGACCAGGTTCCCCATAGTTGTAGCAAACACGGTTTGTGACCACAGCGGCGTTGTTAGGTGCACGGTGGCAATTCGCCACCAAGTGACCATATAACCGCATAAGGTACAGATACGGCTGGTTGATTCCCCAGGTGGTGGTACCTACAGGTGTTGCACATAGGTTGAGGAACAGCATAGGCCCTAGCCCCAGGCACTTGTGCCACAGGTGCAGCCGCAGGTACAATTTGTCTTTGGGGTTGTTTGGGTGCAGCCATGGCATAGTTGCACGCGGTGTGAACTTGCGCTTCTTCTTGTTGTTGTTATGAGATGGCTCAGCTTTAGTCTCCTTAACGGCCTCGGTAGCCGTCTTTTCCACCTTCTTTGCACCCTTCACAGACATGGTTCCTGCTCGTATATGATTCTTGGTGAGTTAAGCGGTGGTAGTAATGGTTTCTTCCAAGGTTGTGGGTCGGCTACCCACCATAGGATCTTTGATTTGGGGTGGTACACCCTTGATGAACTTCTCGATGTTGCGGGGGACAATGTCGACCATGTAAGGTAGCAATATACTCAACTCACGATGCCTAGTTGAGTAGGCAAATGGTCACCACCATCTTGCTTCAAGTTCTAGAATTCTTCCTCTAACTTTTGTAATTCACTTCTCGGGTAGAATTTCACGATGGCGATGTTCTTGAACTCATCCCAAGAGAGTGCCAATATAGCATCAGCTCCACGATTTCTCTTCTCGCTATTCCACCAGGTAAGTGCCCTTTGTTGGAGCATACTAGTGGCATAACGAACTTTGAGTGCCTCAGGACACTCATAGTTGACAAAGGTATTTTTCATGCTCTTGAACCACTCAAGAAGACTAGTGGCTCCTTCCTTGCCACTAAAACTCGTGAGCTTGCAAGAACTAAAGTGCTTGAAAGTGCAAGTTGGGTTGTTGCGCCCTTGTTTAGCACTATTCTCTCCTTGACCATTCCCATTGTTCCTAGAGTTGGTCATCAAAGTGCTATTGTGTTCAACAACCATGGTCAGGATGACGGAAACCATTTACCGGGCGATCATGGCGGCTAGCTTACGATCAGAACTTCCACACTTTCCATGATGACAAGACATGCTGGAATATACAAAATGAGTTAGACACGGAGAGGAAAAATAACAAGGTTTATAATTTAAACGAGGATAAGTCAAGAGTTGTAAGGCATATGGAATAGTTCCATTTGGCAACGCATTACCAATTGGAAATGTTGACACGTCAAGGTGAGTTGACCCATTCGTCTTAGAAACTTGTGTATGTTGACCATAGTTTATCACTCATCCCAGAAATCCCCAGGTAATCCCATAGGATTTATGCGATATGCTTGCCTTAGCCCGCGGGCCTTTTGCCAGGAAATCCAGAATACAGGTGTCTATATGTCACACAAATTTCTTAGGTTCATGAAACCAAAACCTTGATGAGATTTTCATAGATTAGACATAAATCTAAAGATCCAAGTCATAAACATAAGTATACGATTTCACATGTCGTCGAGAATAAGATTAAGAAGTTTCATTTGTCGGGGAGATTCAAAGAGTCCAGGATAAGTTTAGGGAGACAAGTAACAAAGTTTTACAATTATAAGGCAATCCTATGCTAAGTCATCAAGTTGCACATAAGAAAGCATAGCATTATGTAGCATGCAAACAGTGTGTATATTTACAAGAATATAAACATTATTCTATGAGGTTCATGCATAAACTATAGTCTAGGTCAACATTTCTAATAACCTTAATCCCTATAGTTATGGGCTCTGATACCAATCTGTCACACCCCAACCTTGACGGCAGAATTGTCGAGATGTGAGGGTTAAGATTGTTCACAGCCACATAACGCTATATTTAAATATAAATATTCAAATTATAAGTTTCAAAAGGAATTACAAGCATAAAGTCTCAATCATGAAACAAAACCAAACATTACATAACAAAACATAGTCTTTTTATATCATTAACTAGGTCCACATCCTAGATTATTGCAAGCTTCAAAAGATCACTTTAAACTTGGGCATGACCTGAAACATGATAAAAATAAAAGGTCAACTAAAAATAGTCGGTGAGTTTCCAAGTTTTCATACATAATATGATAAAGTTACAAGTAGAAATTCATGTCATAGGTTATAAGTTAGTAAGGTTATAGAACACATATCGTTACAACCAAACATCGACTTGATTACAAGTATATATGATTGGCTAAGTGTATTTGGTTCCCATGATGAACAAGCATACGTCATCAGGAGTTGGCAATACCTCGACTTTAGCACCAAATAGACTTGTCAGGCCCAAAGATCTAAGACGTCGCCAGGCTAGCAATAGTTAATGATTGTAAACAAAATATGTATCTCATATAAGACTTACAACAACACAAATAACCATGACAAAAAGTAAAGATGAATTGCATGTGCATTTACAAGTATCAAGATGTTTACAAGTGTAAGTTTATAAAGTTAACATGTTTCACTCCAAAAGGTGTGAAATAAAGTAAAAAGAGGTGTGAAGAACTCACATGGAAAACTCACTTGACCAAATAAGTATATAATAGACGATTAATAAGAAATATAGTATTCTTGGTTCCAACGTAATCTTCACAATGTATCTAAAATAATATATAATTACAAGATTCAAGTTCAATATTAAAATTAATAGTTTTACGTGAGCTAGGGTATTGGGATTTGGTAGTTGGGGTTTTGTCAACAATTATATTTAACGAATAAATATCAGTTATATTTTTGTGAAAACGATTTTTATTTATATTTTACATAAAAATAAGAACAACACTTATAATAATTTTGTAATACTCATAAAATATTATAACTAAATAAAATTACCATGATTTAACAATTAACTTAGAGCAACGCTTGAGATAGTAATTTGTATAAACTATCACTTAAAATCTAAATTTATAAAAAAAATAATAAATTAATAACATAATACAAATATACCAACTATATAATTAACTTTAAAACATTAGATAAAATATGAGGATTCTTTTGTTTTTTTTTATAAATAAATTATAGCAGATTAATAAAATTTTTATAAGAAATTTTTTTATATGTTTTAAAAGACTGCAGAAGTCCCCCATAAAAATAATGAAGGTCCTAGGGTTCGAACCCGGGACCTCTAGTATGAAATGTGTGAGTGTAACCAGTAAACCAAGGCTTTGAGCCGCGTTAGAAACTTCGTTTTAAAACATTAAAAACATTGCCACTAAAAACCCCAAATTTCACATGAACCCTAGAACAATCGGACCCAAAATTGAGAATCAATTCGTGTATGATAACCAAATTAATGTTAGGGCTTTTAATCCCTATGCAAAATCGAGTGATAGGGTGAAATCAATTACCCGATTTCAAAGATCGAGCAATGAACAAGTCGCGGCCACGCTCAACCTTGATGGATGTTCAAACGATGATGATAATCAAATTCGTTGCATATGAAGCTTCTGATGGTCTTGAAGATGAAAAACCCTCAATCAATTTTCGTTTATGAAGCTCGGAAGGTAGGTTTTGATCTAGTTGCAGGTGCGCGATGAAAGAGGTAATCGAACCAAGGGTTTGTGTGGGTTCCAGGTGAAATTGGTAATGGAAAACGATTAGGGGTAGTTAAACGATGTGCAGGTTCACTTAATTGGGTTATTATCGATTTTTAATGCACAAACGGCTCTAAAGATCAACCTTCGGTTACGCGACTTGATTGGGGTTCACAACCGTTGTGTAACTTGATTAATGATGGTAATTGAATTCGAGTTACGTTTGCGAACCGGTTGGGATTATGTTGATTCAAGATTGGTCGTTTTTATTCAAGTTTTGGCCTCGCCGGAGGGTTGGCCGGACCCGGAAGCCGGAGTTCGTTGTGAGGGGGAAAAGAGTATGTTGGTTTGCCAACTTACACAATTAGCCCCCCAACTCTTGAATGCTTATTATTTCATGTAGCTAACTTTCTTTTGAAGTTTCTAAAATGACAAAACAACCTTATACTTAATTACTTGAGTTTTAAACATTTTAAGTTTAATACTTCTATAAGTTATTATTATTATTAGCACTATTATCGTTAGTATTAAAGTTATAATTATTAGTGTTATTATAATTTAATAGTTATATTATTGAAGTTTATATCAGAAATTAAATGACAACCAACAAATAAACGTAAGTAGCTCACGACTTTCATAAAAAACATAACTAGTCCCTACCATAATTTAACCAAATTAATTTTTAATTTAATGAAAAGACAAGATGTTACAATAATTTTACCCATTTGCACTAAACCAAGCCTATCCATCAGAGACAACACTTAGACATTGTCCTTCAGCCACAACAAGTTCACCATCGCAGGTAGAATGCCCATCAATAACTAAAAACCCGTAAATATTTTTTTCTTCATCCATAAGGACCACACTTAGACTACTTCAATTATAGCTAAATAGTGATATGTGCTATGAATATATAGTTAAGTCTCGCCTATGTGGAAGAAAAGAATAATGTAGTAAAATTGTAAAACTCTAAACAATGGTAGATGCTATGGTGTTATAGTTATGTCTTGCCTAAGTGAAACAAAAGAATAACCTATGGTATCATACTATAGCGCACCAAAGCGCCCCTCCTAAAGATCTTGAGATAATCAAACTACTTATGGAAGATTAACAATGCTATGACGAACTTGAGGATCGTCTCATTGCTATTTCTTTGGGAATAGTGAAAAAAATAAATAGAATAACCTACGATATTTAAAAAAAACAGCTAAAATATAGAAAGCGTTGCTCCACGATGAATGTAATATGGATCGTATTTACGATCAGTTTCACTTCCTCTTTAGTTGTATCCCCCTGTTTGCTCATTTGCAATTTCTACCACAAGAAAGTATCCCCTATCCCTAAAGGTGCTTATGAGTTATGACTCCCTTTAAAATATAATGAGTTTCCACATATTATTCTCTAACTTCTTATAACATGCAATTAATTGCATCGAGTTTTAGTTCATCGCTTATGAAATCTGTTGGTTGTATATTATAGATATATTAATGAATAAATAAAAAACAGTCACGTATATTATAAAGTATTATTTTACTGATCCAATTTGTAACCACATAACAGACTAAATTGTTCCCCAGACTCCAGTTGACATTTCAAAATCATTATTTATTAAGTTTTTGTTTTTCTGTACATATAAGTTTTATTCATTCTCACAATTCTACGTGATACAATTAAGTTCGCATGTAAATGATAGTGCGCTTATTAGGATGTTATAAATAAGTTAAAATCTAAATAATAATCTGGAGTCCTCTTGTTTATTTTTTTTACTACCCCTCTCGCATCTAGGGTCACAATTCACGGTAGAAGTGTTCAAAAATATTCGAATCAAAAACCAAATCCAAAATATTCGAAAATCCGAAATTCAGATACCCAAAATTTCGGATTCGAATTCGGATAGTGATTTTGAGAATTTTTGGATATTTTGGATATTTGAAATATCCGAAATATCCAAAATATTTTTATAAAACTTTAAAAATATTAAATATTAGTTAAATATTTCAGATTTTTCGGATATTTTAATAAAAACTTTGGATATATGAACTAAATTTCAATAAAATGTATTACATTTTTATAAAATTTATTAAATAAGACAACCTTTTTTGAAATTCGGATATCCAAACAGATATCCGAATCCGAATCCGAGATTCAAATTCGAATAGTAAAATCTACTATCTAAAAATGAACACCCCTAATTCACAACATCATTTGAAGAAAAACTCCGAGTTATTATTTGAATTATAAACTCAGCTAATAATTCCTTAAAGTGTCCTTTTTTAATGTAAATAACTCTCTAAAAGAAGCACTATATATTCGTTGCTTGGGGGTGGGCGTGGGCTTCAAGCATTATTATAATTTACACTTTTTAAAGCACATGTTTTCGAAAGGAATAAACATATTTGGAAGTATGAACACGCTTTAGCGCTTACTTTGTTATGCTTGAGGTTCTTCAAGCACATAAAAAGTATTCGGGTTGTTTAAGTTGATACATGTATAAATATTTTAGTGATTGTTCAATGTTTGTATAATATTTTGTTATATGTCACATACGTAAACAAGCAATCAAACTAATTTTCTCATATATTGTTTTTAAGCTTTAGAAGAGAGCAATGAGAAACATAATATATTACATGAGCAAGATGTCAATTGAAATCTTCATTAACCAAAGACGGATACACTTGGTCAGCGAAACTAAGATATGATATTAGAACATGTGTGCGTAGGCTATGGTAGGATGGTTACAGATACGACGGGGTCTTAATTAGCATTGAAAGGTATCTCGACCAATGATCATAATAATTTAAAAGGCTGAAATTGAGACAGATAATATTTTAATTTATAGGAAGTAAAACTAGCAAAAACGAAATTTGATTGTATTTTTTTCAATATACTACTAAATTTAGTTTCAACATATTTTTAATCTCAAATGTCTTTTGCATAGTTCACTGTCATTTTTTTAGATATCATAATCAAGAATTTTTTACTTTTTAACCTAAATATAATATTATTATTTTTGTATTAAAAACGATGTTATTAAATTATTGATGCAGTCTACCTTATAATGTGCGTCTAATTTACCAAGATTTTATGTATGTATTAATTGTATGACTAATTTAATATGTCTAAAACCCTTTAATTAATTAGAAGGGACGGGATGAACTTTCGTTTTTCATACATAAACCGCATCATATGTCACTTTATATGTTTCATATGCTACAAATTATAGGAAGTGGCCTATATACAGAGAGATTCTACGAGAGAGAATGTATGTGATATAGTTTTATTATTTAGAGTTGGCCATATCAAATCTTATTCTATACGAAAGCATAATATGGATGTTAAATAAAAATTACTTATTAGTTAACATTTTTGTTTATCTTATGAGCAATCTTCCATCAAGAATTATAAGTTACTCTCATAATAAGCACAAGTCTTTCACTTCTACGATGGTCACACTCATACATCTCAATCTTTGTATATTTCTATTGTCTAGGTGACTAGGTTAGTTTACAAGCTCATGTATAACGTAAGTTTGAATAAAATAAATTTTAGATAATAATAAGATTTAAAAAATATTAAAAAAATAAAATTCTCAAAGAAAGTTAATTTCTTAAACTTTGAGTAAATGATGTATCTGTAAAAATGAAAAATAAAATTTCAAATGCATAATAGGAATAAAAACATAATACAAATAATTAAAATATTTAATTAAAAATTAATTAAATTAAATTATAAAAAATATATTACCTTAAATGTGAAATATAAATTGATTAGTAAATAGTTAAAACTTAATTTTTGTATATTATAATATTAAGTGAGAAGCGAGAGAATGTATTATATGCTCTCATAATTGTGATACATGACACAACTTATTTATTAGATACATATTTTTATTTGAAAATATTAAGAATTAATATTTTATCATTTCATATGAGATATATATTAAATGATATGTCTCTAAAATTGAAAATTAATAGATTGTAGCATCCTAACCAAATTTTGAATTCTAAATTGTATTTTTTTTCCAACTTATTTGGTCCAAATATCACAATCGACTTCGAGTTTTGTAATTTGCATTTTTACCAAAAATTCATATATTTTTCTTCTTTTATATGTTTACATCGCTGTTATTTTTAATTATAATTTTTATTACAAATTAAGTTTATTCATATCAACTCAATTTTCAAATTTAGTTAATTTGAATTCACTTTTAAAAATAAAATTCGAATAACTTAAAACGATTTAATTAAGGTGTCATTTCTCACCGTAAATCTCTTCCTAAGAAAAAACGGAACATTCATCTTGATGAATTGGGATAGCTAGAGCAAAACTATCGTAGTAAAATTGTCTTTATATTTTACATAATATCATTTTTATTTTACATAATATTATTATTTTTTTGATTCTCTCTCTATTTAATAACTACATTAATTACTAATAAAATAATTTAATTCCTTTTTCATTTTACATAATATTATTATTTTTCTGATTCTCTCTCTATTTAATAACTACAATAATTACTAATAAAATTATTTAATTCCTTTTTGATTAAAAATAATTTATTAAATGACAAAAGTGATCTTTTTGTTAATGTTATTTCTAGAGAAGTAAATTTATATGATAATAACTTTTTTCAAAAAATCAAAATTTATAAAAAAATAGGAAATAAAATTTAAAAAAAAATGAATTTTATTATAAACCAAAAACAATTAAAAATAGGAGTGATAATAAGAAACTTTTGAAAAATAATACTTTTTAAATGGTTTATTTTGAAACAAAATGTTTAACTTCTTTTTTGGAAAAAACTAAAAAAAAATTAAAACATCTAAAAAAGTTTTAAAAGTTAATTTAAAATGTTAGTATCATTGTTTTACTATTTATAGTTTTTACTAATACGTAATTTTAATCATATATAATGTTGAAACATCATTTATAATTAATAAATTATTTTATTTTATTTAACCGTTTATTTACACGGATTTATTAAATACGGTTCTTTTGAATAAAATAATCCTTGAAAGAACCTTTATTATTCCCTCTTTATGACTTTTTGGGTTTAATTGATTCACACTTTTTAAGTTATATTGGAAGGGTGAACACAAAATAGAGAATAATGCTTTAGCACTCAATTAGTTATGTAGGGGGTTTACATAATGGGTATGTACAAGTATTCTAGTTGCTTAAGTTGGAGTTAACTTAAAGTTTTTCAATATAATATTGATTTAAGTATATAATAATCAAGTTGGATATGTTTCTTTAGGAATATGAAACTAGTGATATCAAATCAACTATAAAAAAATACAAATATCTAAACAAATTAATTGATTTGTAAAAGAGGTTCGTTGTTTATATCATGAATATTAGGTTGATAGTTTTATAAATTGTTAGATATAGAAGCACTATATTTGACTATTTATGTCGATTAAATCATCGTATTTTGTGAAAAACCTTTGTTCACTGTTTTAAATTTGACACTTATAAATGTATGCATTATACTAAAGCAATTATATTTAACTATATATAAGACTATAACTTTTACAGTAGCTGACTATAAATTTTGTTTTCTTTTGAATAATATTAAAACATACAACTATAATTGTTGTTATTGTTATTATCATTATTAAATCAAATACTTTATTTTTGTTTCTGGCTTTTAAGTTAAGTAAATCTTTATATATACCATTATAATATAACAAATTTTAATGTATAAACCATTATAATATGTGTGAATTTCATAATATTTTTATTGAAGTTATCGGTGTACGTCATGAAAATTTTCGGTTTCTAGTTTTCATTGCATGAAACGTGAAAGTTTTAAAGTATTAGAGAAGAGCTATTTAAATACAATACATGTTAGTTTTAATACTTTTTAAACCTAGTTAACTCTAAAAATAAAAAAAAGCAAGCTCTAACTATCAGTTCTTACTTGATCCAAGAGCTAAAACAAAGCATTTATTTCATCTTCTTCATGTACTGCGTTAAAAGAATCGTGTTGAAAAAATGAAATTCTTTTAAGATCAATTACTTGATTTTTCTGCATGCTTTGCTTCCAAAATGCAGAGAGACTTATGAGGACAGACCCGGGTTGGTTGGTTCTGAAAGTCATAGGAGCGGCAAGCTAAGTGAAAAGTGTTAACCACGTGAATGCTATTCGAATCCGTATGCCCAACCACATAAGATAAGTTATGCATCTAGATCTTGAGGGGTTCGGAGCTTCCCCCCAACGAAATCCTAGTGGTAGTAGGAAATTTTTTATATCTCTTGGAATTTTTTCTATTTTGGGTTAACTCCTTGATTCCATCAAGAGAGACAACTTTGGACATCTGCTTCAACTTCAAGTCATTCTAGGGTGGAGCTGGAAACCATCAACAGCTTTCCTAACGTTCAGAGTTGTTTTGTTTTGAGAAAGAAGCATCGGCTGAATGCCTTGAATTAATAATAAACTGACAGTAGAGATCATTGCAGATTCTTATTCGAACAAGTTGAAGCTAACAACATGTCAATTTAAGTTTTTACTTTACAACATTACATAAATTAGTTCACCATGAAGGTAAAATACGATAACCATTGTAAATTTTAAGCTAAAGCTTAAGTATTAGAATCTGTAGTGCACCCACAATCGTTTCCAAACATATTTGTCCACTTCTCCCAGAAAATGGATGATGCATTTTCGTGAAATGTGACATCTAAAGACCACAACATTTGTAATAAATAAAACCGGTTTTCTATCCAATTAGTTTATTGACTTATTTAGTCATTTAGTGGTTTTTGGTTACAATAAATAACTAATAAACTTTATATTCGTATCTATTTTGTCCATGAGTTAAAAAGTTCCATCCACAAATCATTAAACGCGGGTATGCTAAAATTATTTTCCATTTCTTGTTTTCTGATATTGACATGACAATCCTATTCAACAATTCTCTTAATAGAAATAATTGACCAATAAAAGTTAAACAATTTTAATTTCATTTTCTTTATACATGATTAACATTAATAGTTCTCCTATGCTTATGTATTTTACTACTACCTAAATATATCTCCTAATATTTATATGATCCGCTTCTTTACACCCTTCCCCAGACAAAAAAAAAAACCACTGATTTTAGATTTTTTTAAGTAGTTTTTCAATTGTAACTAACTAACACAATGAAATGAAGTAATTAAATCAGAATCTAACCAAATCATAACAACATTTGAACCTTCATACAAAGATACATGATTTATATGTAAAGGTAGAACCTATATTGATTACAACCTAAAGGGACATGTGTGTACATGTATTGTAATACATTATAACATAAAAATAGTTAGGTCACATATTTACTATATAACCAAATATTCCAAAATATTATTAATATAACATTAAAGTTAGAGAAAAAAAAACTATATATATGTCCCCACTCCCATTAGTTCCTCCATGCCACTTGACCCTCATATATACACTCACCCAATTTAATTCTTCACACCATCTCCTATGAACAAAAGGAATGTGTGTATTCATATATCACTATCTCCATCTCTCTCTCATTAATCTCATTTAATCCAACCCACATATTCATCTTCTTGAACCCTTCAAAATTAAACATACAACAAGATGGATACTTAAAAGAAGTACAAGGAAAAATGGCTCATGACCCTCATTATATGTTCCCATATTGCAAACTCAGGCGCCAAGTATGGGTTCCCGGGCCCGTTATAGTAGGAGCTGGTCCGTCAGGGCTAGCCACCGCGGCCTGTCTCAAAGAGCAAGGAGTCCCAAGTGTCGTAATCGAAAGATCAAACTGTATAGCTTCTCTTTGGCAGCTCAAAACCTATGATAGGCTAAGGTTACACCTTCCTAAAAGATTTTGTGAACTGCCTCTTATGCCCTTCCCTGAGGATTTCCCAACATACCCGGATAAACAACAGTTTATTGAGTATCTAGAGGCGTATGCGAGGCGGTTTAGGATCGATCCGGTGTTTGATTCGCGCGTAGAGAAGGCGGAGTATGATGAGAGTATAGGGATGTGGAGAGTGAGGAGTGTGGGGGTGAAAGGAGGGGAGATGGAGTATGTTTGCCGGTGGTTAGTGGTGGCCACCGCGAGAATGCGGAGGCGGTCGTGCCGGAGATCAAAGGGTTGCCGGAGTTTGGTGGTGAGGTGAAGCATACATCGGAGTATAAGAGTGGAAGTGTGTATAAAGGGAAGAAAGTGTTGGTTGTGGGATGTGGCAACTCAGGAATGGAAGTGTGTTTGGATCTATGTAATCACAATGCTAAACCTTCACTTGTGGTTAGGGATGCTGTGAGTATTTTACTTCCTTATCATATCAAAATTACTCTTACTAGATTAATTTGCAAATTAGATGGGTTTTTTTTTCTTTTCGTTTTTTTAACGGTTAACGGTGTTACCACTTCTCGCTACATCTTTTAATTACATCATGTCTCGGATGGAAACATATATACGCCATTCACTTGAGAGGCATATGTTTTTATCACGCGGGCTTGCGTATAATAAATGGTTTCTTATTAAAAAATCTAATCTAATTTAATATGTCATCTCGTAAAAATGAGTGTTTGTATATTATATATATTAAGAGTTGTGTTTTCAGAAATATAATATTTTAGTAGTTGAAAATAAGTTATAAGAAATTTAGTTTAAAATTTTGTTTTTGTACTTTTTGTTGTTCTAATAAATATATTATTACAATCTATAGATGTGAAAAAGGCTATGAACTAGGGTTAACATTAATTAGGGGAACATATTCTAAGATTTTATATAATTGGTAAATTATAGTGATTCAAAGTAGTTCACTCTAAAATGAGGGGCCCTGTCGGAACTCATGTCAAACAAGTTTTTATCTAATATAGCAATGAAATACGGGAATTTATTTCATGTGTTAAATTTATTCTAGCATATTTTTAGAAATTCTTTTAGACATACAAATCCGCTCAACTTCTTATTATGTTATTTTCTTAACAACAAATTTTTTTACTTTAAAATATCATATAAATAAATATATATATATATATATATATATATATATATATTTAAACATATTATATTTATAAGATCAGTCACTAAGACAAAAAGTTATTAACTTTTATTATTGATACACTAAATTTTTTTAAAAAAAATTTAATCGTAGCAATAAGTGAACGTAAATTGAATATACGAAATTAAATTGTATAAAAATATTATCATGCAAGCCCCTAAGAAATTATTCTGATGTTAATATGTTTTCCATCTATTTAAGAGATCAAGTGTTTAAATTAAATGATTTTTAAACTTAGATGATTAGTAGAGGTAGAATAATAAGTTATTTTTAAAAAAAATTATAATGCGAAGTTACCTTTAATAATGACTCATCTAAATATATTAATTAAGGAGGATTTATACATCACATGGATATTATGCAATGATTAAATAAGATTGCAATGAACAACTAAACGATAAAAATCTGATAATATTTGAATATTGATTTATAATTCATTAATAAATTAGTATTAATATATTAAAAGATCTTGTAATTAGTAGAAAAATCTTTTCAAAAAGTGACTTTCTTGGTAATTTCAAGCATATGGGAGCAATGGAGTATGGAACTCCATTCATGAAAAGCACCTTAAACAAAAGCCTAAAACAAAATTCATAATTAGAAGAGCGTTTCATAACTGTAAAGGGTCCTTTAATATATGGGGTGCATGGCCCTCAATATTGAAAGTGAACTACCACTTCAAGAAAGGCAAAAAGACTTGTTACATACACCCACATCAAATTTCACCTTTATTTCCCCTATCTCTCTCTCTCTCTCTTTTTTGTTAGTCACAATCCGATGGTAAAAAGAAATTTTACCCCTTACAATTTCAAACTATAGTAGGTATTATATATATCTAGGGATAATGATAGTAGCAAATGGTGTAATTAAGAAAGTAACTAACATTAACTTTTTTCAGTCTCTTACCTTTTGTTGGTAATTTGTCGCTCATTTGGTTGTCAAGTTATTTTTTCATATATCTGATTCTTTTGTTGTCATTTATGAAAAAGTGCAATTCAACTAATTAGTGGATGGTTAAATCGGGAATTAGGTGCATGTCCTACCACGAGATATGTTGGGAAAATCGACTTTTGGGTTGTCCATGTGGTTGCTCAAGTGGTTACCAGTGAGATTAGTTGATCGGTTTCTGTTATTCGTGTCATGGCTAGTACTTGGAAACACAGCTAGGTTTGGACTTGACCGGCCCATGGTGGGACCACTCGAACTCAAGAACATATCTGGAAAGACACCCGTGTTGGATGTTGGGGCCCTAGCCAAGATCAAAAGTGGAGACATTAAGGTAAGCCTAGTTACTATTTATGAACGCTTTTCTTTTTATCTTTGATGTGCATTTTGTTTCCTTAATTTTCTTCCCTTGTCATTGTAATTGGATTTCCTTCTATTCAAATCTACAATCATTGGTTTTAGATATGTTGATCATAACGTATGCTCACACATATCTCCATTTATACTCATACATGCTTTTCACTCCACTTCGTTAGCTTTTGAACCTAGAATGCTTTATATCACTTCAAAATGCATCAATGTTGGAATATTTTAGGAAAGGAAGTAACAACATAAGTGTCCATACATTTATACAAATTTAGAGGGGGAAATGAAAAGGTTTAAGATATGATTATTGTAAATATCAAACATCATCATGAAGTTATACTAGTTTGTAATATTCAAATAGATGACATTTACATTTTGCACACATATGATCATTATGTTTAAAATACATAGAGTTGATTGTCTATTTGTTAATCATAGATCAGCTACTGTGTTTTCAGTTGATGCATTAATTGAATAAATAGTCACATAAGTTTGTCTTTTTAAACAGCTAATGATATTTTAAGTCTGGTCAATCGGGTAAATCCATTGACAAAATATCACCCACGTCCGGGAACACAAACACCGCGAATAACCCAACCACCTATGATAAAACATCTGGCCCACTTGAAACATATTACAATAAGTGAAACTCGAACATATTATCTCCATTTTAGAAAGTCATGAGATGTATCATTTCAAATCAATTTAAGGCTCATTAACTATTAGTCATATAAGTTAATAAAACTTGACCATTTATGATATATTCATAAATTTTTGATATATTAATTTTGTGTTTAAATCTTGTAGATATATCCAGGCATACAACAAATAGGGAATCATGGTGTACAATTTTTTAATGGGAAAACAGAGAATTTTGATGCAATTATTTTAGCAACAGGATACAAAAGCAATGTACCATATTGGTTAAAGGTACTTTTCTCTCCATAGTTTTTATTATGAATTGTAGACAATTGAAATTATTTTTTTCCTACAAAGATTGATGATATAAATGTGAAAAACGAAATAATGTATAAAGATTTTCCAAAAGGTTAATCACTACTTTTCAGATGAATATATATTAATATCTTAATATTTAAAGAATATATTTTTATGTGTATAGGAGAAAGAGATGTTCTCAGAGAAAGATGGGTATCCTCAAAGACCATTTCCTAATGGTTGGAAAGGTGCATATGGGCTTTATGCAGTAGGGTTACCAAACGTGGCTTGCTTGGAGCGTCAATGGATGCTAAGCGAATAGCAGAAGACATTGGCAAATGTTGGAAAGTAGAAGCGAGTCATCTCATAAAGACAACCAAACGATCGTCGTTGCAATCATAGTTTTGTGTTTTTACTTGTTTCGTGATAATTTTTTTGGATGTTATATATTCTTTTGCCTTTTTCTTGAGTCTTGGTAGATAACACATATTCTATTGATCTAAAAGTGAATCACAAATTTTTGTTAGTACAAAGCGATTGCTTTAATTAGCAAATTTTCATGGAAATAGAGAGGCAAAGATTGTTGAGTTAAATTAGATTTTGACCGTTGCAAGTGTGATAATTGTGCTTGTATATATATGTTGAAGATTATATTAAATAAAAAAACTTAATTCAGTTGTATTGTAATTCATATATGTTTGGGTATTTTTTGGATCATGTTAGACACTTTCAGATTAAAATATTTTATTGGTACGCACAAAGTTTTCAATTGAATAACACAAAGTATTTGTTAATAATGAGTATGGAAATTTAGTTGTGAAAATAGTGTTAGAACTCAAAGCAAAAAGCAGACAAATTAGACAAATTATTCCTTTATATAGAGTTGAAAAGTTACAACAAGGCATCGTAATTTTCATAAAATGCATAGCAGTTAACGGTTATAACTACTATAACTATTTTTAACATGAGAATCTAGCAAAGACACTATTGCATTTCATGTGATAATAACCTTATTGAAGGCTTTGAAGAGCATATGTCACCTTACAACGTGTACGAACATTATTATAACTGAAACCAAGGTTGAACGAGCTTCGAGCCCCTTCATTCTAATGAAAGTGTCACAATCATACCCATCGTCGATTCTGGATTGTAATATTAGCTTGAATTCGTGTACAATTCCTTGAAGCTACCTGAAAATGAGTGATTTGGCTCAAATATCACAGTGTCTCTACCTCTTTCTTTCGCTAAATTACGTGAGTATCAAAAGCAAATAAGAAAAAGAGGGTGGCTACTAGGGTGGGTCTTAGGGTTGTTCTCATAGTTTCCAACTTTCATCATGTGGTTCTTTAATCATTTCCCTTGAACATAAATAGTTAACATCTTTATCTCATTAAACTTCCTTTATAAACATCATAAAAGTTGGGGTGTTATAAAAACACGAATCAAACTATGGCCAAATCAAAACCATTACCATTAATCAACTTTGATTTGGTTTTATAAACTTTGATTGTATGAAACTCGATTATGAAAGTCATCAGACTTGTTTAGAGGGTTGCGGAAGAATGGTCATAGGTGATGTCGGCAGTAACTAAATGACGAAGGTGGGAGGGGTGTTTAGGGTTTGGATGAGATGAGATATAATATGTGATGATAATTATATTTTTCTATGTTTATATGGTAATGACATTTTTTTATCAAATACATAAATACTAATAGAAAAACACCAAACCACAATATTAAAATAACTGAAAAATAAAACTATGTAGATATACCACCACTCCGCATGGGCAAAAGAATATTTCACTCAAAAGTTTTTATTTTTTTTTTTAGATATGATCAAGCGTTCAACTGGTATTTGACTGAACACGTTAGTTTGGTTTCATTAGTTGAAAGTGAGACATTTGACATCTTTTTAATCATGGGGTTGCCACCATCAACTCCGCTGGTAATCGTGGTATTTTACTGTGTCATCGTAATGTCATCTCAACTTGCAAGTTTGCTATGAAGATATACGTCATGACATAACTTTCAAAATGAATATGACATTATTATTATTATAACTATCATCGTTATAATAATAATAATTAATAATAATATTATTAATAATTATTTTTACTTTATTTTTTATTTTTATTTTTATTTTTATTTTTATTTTTATTTTTTTATTTTTATTTTTTATTTTTTAATGTTGCTCCCTAAGGTTTGAAAAAAGTAACCATTTTTCTCCAAAAGTTTTAAAATATCAATTTCAATGCAAAAATTTAATCATTTGTTTTAATTTTAGTCCAAAAATGCGTTTATTTTTTGGATTCAAGTTTAAACAATTTATGAAACTTTTAAATTGAATTGAAACAACTTATAAAACCTTTAAAGCTAAATTGATTTCTTTAATATTTAGAGTAAAATAGTTGTTTTCATCAAAGTTTAGGAAAAAATTATATTAACTCTTATTATTATTGTCAATGATCTTTTGGTCTGATGGTTTAAGAGGGGAGTGGGAGGCTTTATCTTTTTTGAAGGTTCAAAGTTTAAATCTTGATCTTGATATTGATATTGATGAATTATTATCAACTATGTGTACTAACTTTTAACAACTAACCAGCCGTTTAAAAAAACTCTAAGGGGCGTTTGATTGGAAGAGATGGAATGAAATGGAATTGAAAAACTAATATAATTTTCATATAAATTATGTTTGAGTGGGTATGAAATGTAAAACCTAAAAGATGTTTCACTTTAAATTATTTTGATTGTGGGAGTTTCAAATTCACTCTTTAGGTGGAAGAATTTTGAAATCCTATAAACAAAAGAATTTAAGGTGAAACAATCCTTTAAATTTTATATTTCATTACTCACTTAAACATAATTTACTTAAAAGTTATATTAGTTTTTTAATTTAATTTAATTTTATATATTATTTTCAACCAAACACCCACTTGTTATTATTATTGTTAATTATTAATTAGCCTCACACCGGATGAATAATCTTTCTAGAAAAGTAACCTGTGGCTGACAAAACTATGTGAAAGTCAATTAAAAGACCACCACGTGTACATCCACGTTCTACTTGATGCCAACATCTTTTCTTTTAAGTTTTTGACTTATGCTTTTTTAATTTATAATTATTTTGAATTAAAGTTTTACTTTCCTTGTATATTTTAATGTTTTATAAATATCTGAATACTTCTTCGCGATGTTCTTAAGAAGTTATGCATGATAATGTATAAACTGTCAAAGCTACGTTAAGATTTTTAATTTTTGTATAAAAAGTCTAATTTCCTGTTGCGATATGTTTTTATATCAACATTTTGACGCTATTTATTTTCATACTAAGTTGTTGATGTAAGTTTTATTCAAACTGTCCGATAAATACCAGAGAAAATATCATTGAAGTTGAGTCTTTCAAATTTTAACATCTCACTATAGAAAACTTTAAAACATCAAGAAATAAGTAGATGGGTCTTGTAATTCTAAGAAACATCGATTAGCAATAAGAAGTATCAACAAATCAAAGTATTTAGGTCGTGTATTTTCTATATTGAAATTTACACGGGGTAAAAATTAAAATAGATATATAAATTTCTAGAAATATAATTAAAATACATTCAAGTAGTTAAATGTGAAATTTTATCCGTATAAATTTCATACAGTTTTATTGATAATTACATACAAGTATAAAAAATGGAATTACAATAAATTACTTAGAAAATATACGCTTTTCAATAAAAATTACATATAAAGATGTTTATTTATTTTAGACCAGATATATTTCGTTTAATTTTACTGGATATAAGGTTATTTAACATTTTTATGCTTTCTATTACGCAGCTGTTAATAGTAGAATACAATAGTCGAAAAATATGCAAGAAGGCATAACAAAATATATTTTCAATAATTTCTTGTGCAAATTGTATGTTCATGTGTGTATATGTACGTATAAATACACATAAATATAAAAAATATCATAATCTAATTAAAAATATGAAATTGATAATGCGGTATCGAAATTCCATACGATCACTAGATGCTAGGACCACTTTCCGTTCAAAAGTTATGAATATACAGCCAATATCTAGTATGATCAAGACTGATAATGTGTAGAAGTGTAACTCGTAATTAACTAGTACCTTCGACGACTCAACAATAACCATTGATTTTGTGGTAGGACCACGCTATGTATCACACAACATTTATGTATATACAACCAGTATTGAGTATGGTCTAGACTCATAAGCAAAAGTATATTTCCTTAATCAACTAGTAGCTTTGATAATTTATCAATCTCCCTGTATGACTCAGTCTTAAAATTAGACAGTCAACCATGGATGAGATAAACACCCACAGACTTTTTAGATTAATTATGAGAATTTTAAGTTTTGTTTTGTAAGTTAAGTATGTTGGTCTATGTTTAAACCATGGATACGATTAATCATCATCACATATCTTGAAAATTAAACACCCACTAGCTTAAACTTTTGTTTGCGACTTTGAAAGGATGGTGCAATAATAATTGTTTCCTCTCATGCTTAAGTTTCCTAAAAATATTTAATTCCAAACCATAAGTTTGTGCATACTTGATTACTTTCAAAGGCCACTTGATAAACATGATTAGAGTGGTAAATGGTCTAAAATTAAGATTCTTAATTCCTTTTTTTATTTCATACTAATTAGTGGTTAAACTTTGTTTTTCGTAACATTGCATTATTAGATACATAAGGTTTTGGTAATTATGTATATAGGTCACGTCATTTATGTTCATAATTTGATTGATCATTATGCATATGTTTTGTAATTATTCCTTAACTCCACACTTCTACGAAAATTCATCTTTAAACATAAACCAACCTCTATATATATGCGCGGAAAAAAAAGAGTTATATATAAACAATTTAGATTTAGATGATTGGAAGCTAACCCTATGGTAAAAAAAAGGTAGAACGAAATGAGCTTGTGAGTGTGTGACAACGTAACCGACCATTTCATAACCTTTTGAGTGGTTATGCACTAATCCGAAGTGCGTGTATTTATTGATGCAGTGTAACATCCCAAATACATTTTATGTGTTGTAAATTATTAAAATATTAACTAGTATTTGGGATAATGTGTAAACACCTTATAAATGAGAGTTAAATGATTGAGGGTTCATCTTCATCTTTGAATTGTGCTAATAAAAAAGAGGTTTAATAGGCTAAGGTGAGTTCTAAACTTCTATTTTAATCTATTTTGAGGTGATATGTGCTTATTATATTATTATTTCATCAATAGTTTCTAATTTTCTATATACTATTTGATTGAAGAATAAAAGAAAAGTTTGTGGTTGGTGTAGTGGTAGTAGCTATTCTTTTGAGTCATAACACTCACGTTAATTGTATCTGATACTTTATTATGTCGCGTATGGTGTCACCGTAATCCGTGACAAGTTAAAAAGCTAGTTACTTTTAAATTTCAATATTGACAACCTAAAGTATGGTGTTTTTTATAATTTATTCTTATTTTCATCAGTTTGGTTTGTCATTTTGTATGAATTAATAAAGAGTGATGAATAATTAAGGAACTCTTATGTTAATATTTAGCCTAAAGCGTTGACATGTTAAAGTGTGTATCTTTAAGGGTTATTCCAACTTACATGCAACTAGCCTTTGATTTATACATGGTTAAGGGTTTTGATGATCTTTAGATATCTTAGATTCATGTTTTGGTTATGATTTTCGAATTTCGATTTGTTTAAGTAGACAAAAGTAGATTTTGTCATAAGTCTTTAGAGTAAACTTTTAATAATTTATATAATTATAAAACTTTCTACATTACTATAGAATGTGTTTTTAATTGGTATTGTTGTCATATTTTAGATTTATTTAAGATTTTAAATACGATATAGACAAAAAGTTAAAATTGTTATGAAAATCAAGTCAATAGTTATGCATGATTGAGTTGGTGTACAAGGATTACTTTATTTTGTTTTTAAAAGCATAATGTTATTTTGTTAGTATTTATGTGGTTTAAAACTACCATTTAATTCCTTTCATCCAGGGTCGAATCCCGGTAGATACTACACTAAAGTGACTATTAAACACTAGTTAATTCCTATGATGTTGTAAATGTATGAATGTATATCATGTTAGTGTAGTGACTTTGTGTCCAAGCCAGGGGCGGAAGATAGTGGGGACCAGGAGGTGCCGTCGTCTTTCTTTCTTTTCGTCGGTAGTGTTAAATTTTAGTCCGTTAGTGTAATTTTTTGTGTCAGTAGTGTAAATTTCTATGCTAGTAGTGTAAATTTTTATATAAATATTGAATTCGCACCTCATAAAAAAATTAATTTTGCCCGCGGCTCGTGTACGGAAATGTTTTCAAACTTCGCCACTGGTCTGGACTATCATGAGCAAAATATATTAACTGTCATTAATATATTTAACTTTTAGCACACACACATCAGGCTGATGTAGGCACTTTTGCTAGTAGATTTCACCTTGACAAATTGATAAAACGAATCTTCCTGAATATGTCGATGTTTATAAATCATCATTTTAGGTTTATCTAAGACTTGCGTAAGATATTTTTGTTCTGATGCTATTGAAATGAACAGTCAAACTTGAAAGCTATTAAAATAGTATATATTACAAAAATAAAAAACATTTCCTGAAACTAATAACCTATTCAAATAAAGTATTGCAGAACTATAAAAAATCCCTTGAACAAAAGATAAGATGTCCAAAACAACATTTAAATTTTACATTGTCAGAGATATTAGTTAATTAAAGTATTAAAGCATTTAAAAAATTATTTAGTTACATAGTATAACATTAGCTAAATAATAAAAGAAATACAAAAACAATATAATTATTCAAAATCAGGTGGCGGTGGTGTTTGATCGGTGGGGTAACGTGAATATAATAATGTTGGTACTATTTATTACGTTTGATTTTAAAGATATAGAGTAATATTATATATTTAATCAAACTTAATAGAATTCAAAAAAAACCTACGTGATTTGTTTACATCTTCTACGTGATTTGTATTTAAGCAATAAAAGTGAATGTTCGAGAATTGAAAAAATAAACAAAATCAGATGAACAACTATAACGTGACAACAAGATTGTCGTCAGCAATGAATGTGAATGTTGAATTGAATTATATTATCAAACAATAAATCACAATTTCAATTTATATCTTATTTGCTAAAAGAAGAAACAGTTAAATGTGACCCAACTATTTTAACTTACATCATCAGGAGAACTTATTATAGTGCATAGTTATTATAAGTAGTTATTCAATCCATCCGACCAACTTGTTGACGTCACTCTCTAATTTTATGGATTAAAAACAAACTATAAGACTAAACAAACTATAAGACTGTTGAATATATTCATTTGATAACAATGTTATATAATATATATTAATGTTATATATAATAATTATATTTACGATTTTACAAAAGATTTATGCATTTTCCGTGACTATTTAAAGAAAGTTGATGAACAAGAAAATGTTCCCTCCCTTTTGAGGCAACTTGTTGAGACTTAAATCGAATATATGGCAAAGCCCCCACCATAATCAGACATCCCATGTTAATTGTTTTGATTAATCAAAAAAGTGATTGTTGATTAACAATGATTAAGATTTCTTTCGCGAAATTTCCTTTTAAAAGTAATTAATGATTTTAATTTTATAGATGTGAAAGATTTGACATGACTTAATTAATAAATTTAGTTTCATGATTTTCAATTATTTGACACGTACGAGAAATTACAATTGATGCATATGTGAATGGATTAAAGGACACGACTGAATACATAGAAACTAGTTTTAAGTTATGTATTACGCGTGTTAAATAAATAAAATATTAAGTTAAATAAATTTTTATTAATTTTAAAATAATATTTTAATATAAAATATGATCAAAACTACGTATGAGTAAAATATATAAGTAATAAAATAATGATATTAAGTTTTTAATCTTTTGTTTTTTGTTTTTTATTTTGTTTTTGCAGAAAAAATACTTTGTTTCAAAATAAACCATTTTAAAAGAAATGTTGTTTTTAAAATTTTTCTTATCATAATTCTCAATATAATTATTTTTGGTTATAAAAAGTTTAATATCTTCAAAAAACAGTATTTTATAAAAATTATTTCTTTAGAAAAACATTAACACCAAATATCCTTTTTAATTTTAAAAAATTATTTTTAAATCTAAAAAAGATTAAAACAATATTATTAGGAATTAATATAATCATTTAATAAATACGTGTATTTATGATAAAATGATTTGTTAATAATTGTCCTTGTATATCTAGTGGTTTTTATATATAAACCTACCGCCCTCATGCATGCATACATACATATATACATATATATACAAATGCATTCATACATACAGAACACTGAATAATGGTAGAACACACGTAACTAGATGATTTTTTTTAATTTTAAGATTTTTTGAAGAAGAATGATAAAATTGAAATGTTTATTCATCGTTCTTGCGATTTAGAAAACATAATATATAGGGTTAGAATCATTACAGAACCACTTTTTTCAAAACATAAAATATCACGAATTTACATAAGTATAAATTATGAATCATTGATTTAAATAAATGTGAGTTAATGTTGGTCATATTTAGTTGTTTTACATACATGTATAATATACACATATGTTAAATGAAAACAACCACTAAAACATGATATATATATGGGAAGAATCAAATGAAAACCATATTTATAATTAAAAATCATGAAAACCACCATTACCCAATCACATAAATTATAATTGATTTAACTTTCTAATTGTTTAAAATATATTTAAGTAAAATTCAACCATATTTTTCAGGTCATTATATATTTTCATATAAACTTCAAGTAAGGTCGATGATGACGAAACAACTTATGTATACGTAACTTGTAGGAGCTACATGTATGTAACTCTTAGTTGTACATTTGATAACACATATTTACATATACATAACCCATTACATGTATGTAATTTTAGTTGTATACTTTTCAACACGTAATTATATATATGTAACCCTTAACTTTTCATTGTTTTTAATTATAAACATAATTTTCATTTGATCTCTCTCATATATATATATATATTATATATATATATATATATATATATATATATATATATATATATATATATATATAGAGAGAGAGAGAGAGAGAGAGAGAGAGAAAGAGAGAGAGAGAGAGAGAGAGAGAGAGAGAGAGAGAAGGGTTCTAATAAAAACCATATTATAATTAAAAACCAAAAAAACTATTTATTCACTATTGATCTTTTTGATCTATTCTTGAGATTAATTAGTGGCATATAGTAATTAAATGGAAGATTATGAGTGTTTAAATAGACATTAAGGGTAAAACAAGAAGAATACAAAATAATTATCTTAGTAACTATCACATATAGTTAAAAAAATTCTTAAATTTACTCACATCTTCTCTTTTCTCTCACCTCTCACCTCTTTCTTATATTTAAATGATATTTAAATAATCATATATATTATACTTTGGATTGAATAATTAAATAATCATTATTTTTAAAAAATAAAAGACAACTAAACTAAAGAAAATGGTTGGTATGCATGCATCACACTGTGTTATGTATGTGTAACATTGTATGTTACGTATATGTAATATTGTCATACATATGTGTAAAATTGATACACGTAACAGTGGTACATACATGTAATAGCAGAGTTACGTATATATAGCAACAATGTTACATACATGTGATTATGATAAAACTATAATCTTCATGTTCTTTGTGTTTGTCTTGTTTATAATGTTTTAGTGGTTGTTTTGTTTGCCTTCCTTACATATAGTACCCCAAATGCTTTTATAAAAGAAAATCCTTTGAATTAATTATTATCTTCCTCAATTCATATTTTTTTACCCCGCATACTTCTTTCACATCTAATTTATTGCTATATTGCATGATACGTATGTGTAATCAATGAAATCAATAAATAATACATGTAAAGAAAAGTTACATTCAACTATGTAACAGATTCATTATGTATACGTAATCGTAGTGTTTATCTTTCACATGTGCTCTTTTTTATCATCATCTTTTTCCTGATCTTCTTCTTCTTCACTTTCGTATTCTCACGATTTGTCTTCAAATGAATCATGTGATGAATCCTCTTCTTCTGCAGCTTTTTTGGATTCCTTTTTGAGTAAATTTAATCTATCCGGACAATTGTGAGTATCACAACCACCCACATATTTCTTACAAAAATTACAACACAATCTTTTAGGATTCTTTCTCTTAGCCTTGCCTTCTTACCATCACCAATTAATTGCCTAGATTTCCCACATCCTTTGTTCCTTATTCCACATGGTTTTTTGTATTGAACATCGTCGAGCTCGGATGAGTGCTGCGCAAGGAATCCGCAAATTCAAAACATGAAAATAAAATGGTAATAAACAAATAAATAATAATTTGAAACTTTATTAGTTTAAACTTACTTTAATTGATAGATATTTAAAAGGCTAGAATTCTTATACATTGTTAATTTTCTTAACCTGATACGAAGAATCTAAAAAAGCATATCGGACAAAACTCAAACCCTTGACTCAAGGTCAGCCCTAAGGAGAGGTGAGATGTACGACCCTCCAGAGCCCAATCTCTATGTGGCCTTGAAGTTTCTGTAAAAATATCATATTATATAAAATATAAAAAATTATATATTAGAAAAACTAAATATACTTAATTAAACACTTAAACTCATTAGGTCATTAACAAACTTATTACTATTTAATTATGTTTGTCTTATTAAATATTACAAGTCATTAACAAGTTTAATTATATGAGCCAACTATCATTTACCCATCTCTAAAAGTCTAAATTTCAACGTCATTTTGAAAACCAAATAAGAAAAAATTGATGTGATTTAAGGTGGGCGCAATAAATGGCGATCAAACGTTACACGCTGTGCACCAAAAAGACTTGGTTGCAAGCTTTGCTACAAAAAATGCTACAAATATCCCATGATTCGCTTCAGTAAGTAAATTAGATTATGTTGCTACAATAATTTTGTTTTATTATTATTATAACAATCATTGTCGTATTATAAATTTATTATATATACAAGTTATTGACTTATATTATGAGACTTGTTTTTTTCCTCACCCATAGCCTAAAAGTTTTCAAAATTTTTCAAGAACGACCCTGTTGACTTTACGAGAAACTTCACCGCTCGAACTCCAAATGAATTTAACATTAGAATCAACCACCCACCCCACTAACCTTATATACATAGCATGTTATTTTATAACTATATTAGGGAACTAAAGTTATTACAAGCTAATGAATTATATGAACAAACATATTTCAAGAAATCATGATATAATATATATGACCCACATAAATGCATGCTCCACAAACTCAGGGGCTAATAAGTAACGACGCTTTACATGCATGCCTGATAATGGCAAGACATGCAGGCGTGTTGTTAGTGACATAATTCGCCTAACACGACAATTCACTTTGGGGATGCCAAATAAACCCAATTTTAACGGGTAAATCCGAAACTCAAAACATTCAGGATGAGTAACGAGAACGTAATTTCACATGGGACCGGACATGTGATTAGTTTAAAAAAAAGAAAAATCACAAGTGTAGGACGCATATAGTATTTAGTAATAGTACTCGAAACTATGGGTGTTCATCGAATTAAATCGAGTCGAATTCGATTTAATCAAATATAATAAAAAAAATATTTAATCGAATAATATTTTCAAAATTCATTCGACAAATCCAATTGCATATGCTCAAAATAAATAAACAAGCATAAGATATAAAATATTACAAGTTTCAAATAAGTTAAAAGGTATCAATTACGCTATAATATTTTAGAATATACATTTTTTAAACTTTTAATTTTTAATTTATCATATACATATTACTAAATTAATATAAAATATAAATAAATGTGGGTGTATTTGTAATTCAAATCTCGAATCTAATCGAATCGAACGGTTAATTCGAATTCGATAAATAGACCTTGAATCGAATTCGAATTTGAAAATTAAAGTCGAATTTCGAATAAGTGATTTCGACTTAAATCGAATCGATTTTCGAATCAATGATTTTCTACTCAAATTGAATCAAATTTTGTGTTTTTCGAATCCGATTCGAATATTGAATACCCCGCTCGAAAGATATGTATATCTGTTTACCTAGACTGTAAGTGTTTTTCTTTTATTTTTATTTTTCCTAGGTAATGGAGCGATCAATTAATTGATTAGTTTGTATATTTCTAATTTCAGTAGAGAATAAAATTATATAATAATAAATAAATTAATTGGAAACCTAACGAAAAAATTTTAGTAAACAAACACTTATATATAATGTTTTCAGAATCTGATCGGACATTGAACTGGACGCCTTACTGGTTTGGTGGGCGGACCAGATTTAACTATATTTTAATTATATTTATATATTTAGTTAAATATAAGTAATTTACATATGATTTATATATATATTTTATAGTTATATATAAAACTTAACTATATTTGTATATCAAACATACTAATTTATAGTTTAACGCCCCGTTTTTACCCATTAAAATAAAAAAAAAATGAAATTCAAAAACGGTCCGAACCGGTCCAGTTTCCCAGTTCGACCACCGGTTCGACCGCTCAAAAACAAATTGTAGCGAACCGGACCGATCCCCGGTTGAACCAGCCGGTCCAATCCGGTCGCGAAAACAGTGCTTATATATTTGATACTTGACGTGTACAAGTCCAGTTATAATTAGACACAATTATACAATCTTCTTATTATAATAAAAGGGTAACTAAAGATGCCACATGACATAAAATGCTAACAACACCACTTTCACTCTTAACAAAATTTTCTCCTTTTTTCTCTATTAAATAACTCAATTAATTATTAATTATAGTATTTAATTCTATTTTTTGATTATAAACTATTTTAAAAAGATTAATAAATATATCCTTTTATTAATGTTTATTTCTAGAGTAAAAAGAATATTTTCTAGAACGTACATCATACTTTTTTTTAGAACATGACATATTTTAAAAACGACATTTTTTTAATATTTTTTTTGAAACGAAATGTTGATTTATTTATTAGAAAAAACAAAGTATAAAAACAAATTTTTAAAAAGTTGATATCATTGTTTTATTAGTTATATTACTTACTCATACATAATTTAAATCATATATTATTTAATAATTAATAAAATTTTATTTTATTTAATATTTTATTTATTTAATCTGTGTAATACACGAGTTCACTAAAGGTAGTTAGATATAAAACTAGTGTTCTGAAACTCTCTATATTCCACAATTATTGTACACTTGATGATTGTGTTTCCTATTATAACTAACTACTTTTATTAAACACGTGTATTACATAGATTAAATAAATAAAATATAAAAAAATAATATTTATAAAATGATAATATAACATAAGATATAATTGAAATTTATCTTATTATAAATAGAATGAAAATATTGTGTTAATTTTTTTAAGAAAATGTAATTTTAAAAACTTTCCTATTATAACTTCCAATTAAATTATATCCTGGCTAAGAAAAATTTTACTTTTTAAAAGCGTCATTCTTAAATTATTTTGTATTTTTAAATATTTGATGTTTTAGAAAAAAATTGTTTTTTATATAGTTATTTTTTATAAATAACATTAATAAAAAGATCTAATTTTTTATTTTATTAAGAACTCTTCTAATCTAAGTATTAGTTAAATAGTATTATTAATAACTAAAGTGATTATTTAATTGAACAGAAAAACATACAAAATTTGATAAAAAAGAATATGATGTTCTCGAGAAATCCCTCTTATTTACATTTATTATAGTAGGAAAATAATATTTAATTATTTGAATATATCGTATTACAAATGATTAATTTGTTAAAATATGGAACCGTTGTTGGGCCTAGTGAGACCCAACTTAACTACGTTGTAACTTAACCCATTGTGCTTCTATTCATTTAGATATGAACTTATTCTTCTATAATTAAAAGCCAGGAGAATGAATAATATCTTATTGAATCATAGCCATTCATTTTTAAATCCATGATTGTGAATTTGTGTTTTCTTTATTATTTTCTAGATGTGTTGGTTTGTGTTACACGTGGTACTCCTTGGATAAGCGTCTTTTATTCCGCTTTCCTTTTATGCATCAACATGTGCGTTGTGTGTTTCAGGCAAGCAAGACGAACAGCATGCAACATATACAGTGGCGAAGTTTGAACATTATTGTAAAAGGGCGAGGGCGAAATTAATATTCTTTTTTTCGTCGGTAGTATTAATTTTCAAAGGTGACTTTAGCTTCACCTATATACAAAGTGGTTTTGGCAACACCATTCGAGGAGGTAGTCATATGATCAACGGCTCTAGAATGAACAAATCAATTAAGGCACGTAGGAGAAACAATACATTAGGCTTGAAAGGTTTTAGCGAGATTTGCTTCAAAAAGAGCTTGGAGGAAAATTGAGATAGGTTTGGACACAAATTAATATGATGGTATAAGTTTCTCAATAAGTAAAGTGAAACAATAGGCAACAAGTAAGAGAGCATTAAAGAAAACTTAAAAGAAAGGGATAAATACAAGAAAAATGAAAGGAATAAAATTAATACACGAATAAATAAATTTAAACATTAGCGTCCCTCATAAGCAAGCTGACAGTGAATCGAGCGAAGTTTAGATCTAAAAAACTCGAATTAAGGCTGAGTGAGGCTTTTCGTAAAGATGTCTGCAATTTGTAGTTTGGTAGGAATGAACTTGGTTTGACTATTTCAAAAAGTGGTGAGTTCCTAAATGAAGTGATAATCAAAATCAATATATTTAGCTTTTTTGTTGAGAGACCGCATTCCAAGTGAGAAAGAGAGCACTCTGATTATAATAGAGCAAAGTAGGGTGATCAAGTGGTAAGGCTTACAGGTTTTATAATTAGTGAGTACCCCAAATGCAAATGCAATAGTATTCACCATGGCTCTATATTTAGAATCATAACTTGAGCGGGAGACAATAGTTGCTTCTTAACACACTAGAATACAAAATTTCCCCCACGAAAAATAGAGTAACCATGTATCAAGCAACATGACTTAAGATAGCAAACCCATTCAACACTTAAGTATCCTAGGATAGATGTATTAGGTGGCCCAGTGAATGTGAGACCAACGCTCGATATGTGTTCTACATACCGATGAATCTATTTAAGATGTTGGTAGTGAATAATAGTAAGGGTTTGAAGAAACTGGCTCACTTGATATACTACATAAGAAATGTTAGGTCAGATAATAGTTCCAACAAGATACCAATAACGAGTTGGATATGCGTAAGGTTCTCTATAAGAGCTAAAGACTTCATCGGTGGCTAATGGGGTGTTAAATGGTTTAGCATCGAGAAGGTTAGCACGTGTTGAAGGTTGTCGATTGTATACTTTGATTGACTAAGCAACAACCCATCGGGAGAGTGAGTAACCTTTAGCCCAAGAAAGTAGTTGAGATCACCGAGATCTTTATTAGCAAATTCTTGATTTAATGGAGTAATGAAGGATTCAAGAATGAGAGCTTGATTTCTAGTTAAAAGGATATTTATCAACATATATGAGATGATACGTAAATAAGAATCTTGCGAGAAGATAAATATAAATGAATCAGATGACTATAGGTGAAGTAATTGTGAACAATAAAGTTATTGAGTTGTCAAACCAAACTAGTGGGGGCCTATTTTAGGTCATATATGACCTTGTTGAGATGACAAAACTGGTTGGAAAACTGAGAATCAACAAAGCCTAGTGGTTTTTTCATATAAACAAACTCAGCTAACACCTTGTGAAGAAAACGTCAAACTGATGAAGTTACCAGTTATGTATAATTGTTAAGAAAGAACAACACGTATTGTGAAGTCTTTGACCACAAGGTTGAAAGTGTGAAAGTAATCAAGCCCATGAAAACCACATAAGTTTTACCTT
Source organism: Flaveria trinervia (assembly GCA_025506515.1). Lineage (NCBI taxonomy): Eukaryota > Viridiplantae > Streptophyta > Magnoliopsida > Asterales > Asteraceae > Flaveria > Flaveria trinervia. Next base: position 125,421,346 of record CM046442.1, read on the forward strand.
TATAGTCACGAAAAATTACAAACAAATGCTCCAATGCCGTTGTTTTCATTATTTGTCTACCTTTTTTTCTAGAAATACAATATCTCACCAACCTTTTGTTATTTCAAAACTATGTAAAAGTCAAAAGTTGGCTAGATTTGTACATTCAACGATTCATAATTTTTTTTCTCTCGAGTTTATGATCATGTAATCAAAAATAGTGTTTGATACAAATAAATAGATTTGTGGTTTTTTAAAAGTTTAAACAGGTAGTATGTTATAATGTTTTATATCCATTACACACAGAGAAAAACTAATAGTAAAAATCAAATATCAAACACTCTTTATAAAAGATCAGCGTTTAAATTGTAGTATACTAAACTTAAATTAGTGTAGTTTAAAAGAAAACTTTTGGGCTAATTAGCCCATCATGGCCCAATCCCTTTTCTTCAAATCAAAACCCTAATCGCATCATATACTTTCACCCTTCGTTTTTCATCGTATTGAAGCTAGGGTTTTGTTTCTTCTCAATCTGCAGAGATGGTAATCTTCCTCATACATTCATTCACATCAATCCTTTCGAAAGTTTTTTAATTTCATCGTCTTTTTGTTGATTTGATCTAGGGTAAAGGTACAGGGAGTTTCGGTAAGAGGAGGAACAAAACACACACGCTGTGTGTGAGATGCGGCAGACGCAGCTTTCATCTGCAGAAGAGCCGATGCTCTGCTTGTGCGTATCCTGCTGCTCGCCTCAGAAAATGTAAGTCTTCTTCTATCTCGTTATGATTGCTTGTGATTTCTTTTGTTTGTGATGATCAATCAATTTGGGTTTGAATGTTGATGCAAAAGCTTTTATCTTGGGAGATTTTATGTTAGCTCAGCCAATTCTTTATCAAATACTCAAGTGTCAAGTTGAAATTCTTGTTAGTTGATGCTGATTTTGATGAATCACTTGTTTGGTTTCACATCTTTAAACTTGTATTATTAGTTTATTACTTGTTCATATTGCCAAAGGTTGCATTTTTTAGAGATGTGTACGGATTTTGATTGGTACATTAGCAAACTTACATTGCATGCCAGTCTAAATCTTGCTCGTTTTCACTTGGTGTTAATGTGAATGAAAGTATGAAGCCAACATACTTTTTTAAATGAAGAGGAACTTATATGAACAATGAAATAATGTTTCAGAGTAATATATTATCATTCTCATGAACTTTTTCATCTTTATCAATTATTGGTGGATTGCATGCTGCTTGACAATGTATCAGTTTCTGATATAACTTTTACCCCATTGGCCCATTGTGAATTTGCTTTGAACTATGAAAATTAAGATAGTCTGGTGGTGGAACTTGTATTTTGCATTATGAGAATTTAAAATTAGGTTTTTTTCTTCCAGAAAAGGTTAAGACTGTTAAGATGCACATTCTTATAAAAGTTGGAAGCTCTTTTTGCATATTGTTTAATCAACTTACATTTTCTAATCTTTTAGATAACTGGAGTGAAAAGGCAATCAGAAGGAAGACTACAGGAACTGGTCGTATGCGTTACCTTCGTAATGTTCCCCGCAGGTTCAAGAGCAACTTCAGGGAAGGTAAGTTGTAAATTGAATACAAACTTTGATTTTTCTGTTTTCTAAAAGTTTGTATATAAATTGATGGTCTCAAGTTAAGAATAACTTTTTTTTTTAAAGAAAAGCAATTCTGATTTCAGTTACTAAATCTGTTATTAAATTTTGTTAAACAGGTACTCAAGCAACACCAAGGACCAAAGGAGCTGCTGCTGCCAGCACTTGAAAATGAAATACAATTTTGTTTGGGTTTTGTGTTGGTACTACTTATTTATATGCTTTTCAGAGAAGTTATCTGGGATTTTTGTTTGTCTACTTTAGCTTGCTTCCAACATTTTATCCAGTTATGAGCACTAGAATGCTATTTATTGTTGCTCAATTTTTGTTTGCATCTTTTCTTGTTCAATTCCCAGGAATGACTTGTTTCTGTTCTATATTTGTATCATAATTATAAATATACCCAATGCATCTCACGCATAGCAAAGTTGATAATGGGGATTTGTAAAATAAATATGTATATTTATATTGAGAAAAGATCAAATTAGTGAAATAAAAATGTAGTAGCTCTAACATTGAATATGGTATGGTTCAAGTTATTAGCAATTCAAAAAGTAGAAGCTTTAACATCTAAATAGCTAATGAGGTTCTTAAAAAACTTCTACTATTTGCATAAATATATATCATATAATTTAAACACTAATTTTTTTAGATAAGAGAAATTTTGATTTGCTAATTAGCTTGTTTACACTTTCAGTTTTAACTCTCCACCAAAAAGTTCTTTTGTTTTCATATTTTATAAGTGATAAATACATTATAATCTTGTAATCTAGATTGAAATTATCAGAGAAGGCAACTAGGAAGAGATCTTTGACTTTCGACTTACATTAGGTGTAGAGTTGCACATAAAAACCAGGTATGGACCCGACCCGGTGTACCCGACCCGGACCCGGGTCCGGGTACAACCCGATACCGGGTGTACCCGGTTCGTACCCGGAAAAAACCGGCGGGTCCAAACCGGTTTGGGGTGTTTGGAAAGCATAGGAACCGGACCCGACCTAGAACCGGACCCGAACCGGTTGAACCCGGGTTGGACCCGGTTTCGACCGTTTTTTTTTTTTTTTTTCTAGCCGTTTTTAACGGCTATATAGCCGTTGGGGACGAAATGTGACCGTTTTTTTTGTTGTTTTTTTGCCTCTAAAACAAGTATAAATAGGTGTGGGTTGATATGGTAAGGTACCCAAGCTTCAAACACAAAAAAACATACGCAAAAAACGCAAACAATACTCTCGTTTACTCTCGTTTATTCTCAAATCTCAATATGGCTCACTCTCAATCTTCCGTTGGTCAAGGTTCATCGAATTCTCCAACCGTCGTTCGTGTTCTTCCACACAATCGTAACATGGATGTTTGGTGCAATTGGGATATGGTTGAGTTGAGTGACGGGTCTGTAAAGGCTCGTTGCAAGTTTGTGGAGCTTTACTTGCTAAAGATTCTAACACGACTTTAAACAAACACATTACCAAGAAGTTTTGTAAGTCGTTGAAAAGTAATCCGGATTCGCAACAAACACAATCGAGTGGAGACGGTGGAATCTTTAATTACAATGTTAATGAGGTTCGAGATCGAATGGCAAAGTTCGTGATTCAAGAAGCTTTGCCTTTCAATCACTTCGACAACCCTCGGTTAATCAACTTAATTCGAGAGACGCTTCAACCTTGTTACACTCACGTAAGTCGTACTACACTTAGACGTTATTGTTTAAAATTGTGAAAGCAAGCAAAAAATGATTTAATTGTAGTGTAAACTTAACTAGTGACGTTTGGTCGGCGCCACACGGTTTGCCCGAATCGTACCTTTGCGTCACCGCTCATTGGGTAGATCCCAGTTCATGGCAAATGATGAAACGTACGATTGCATTTGATCTATTTCCGTATCCACACACCGGAGAGTATTTATTTTACTTTTTGGATAATGTAATAACACAAAATAAAATATTTTCAATGGCATTTGATAACGCTTCCAACAACACAACCACGGTTGAAAAATTAAAATTAAAATATCTTCTGATTGCAAACGGTGATTTTTTTCATACTCGTTGTGTTGCACATATTATTAATTTAGTAGTACAAGATGGTCTATCCGTACCATTTGTTGATAGCTTTATAAAAGCTTTTCGATTTATGTTACACGACGTTTTTAAAAAAAGTAAAAAAAGATATCAAGATTATAAACAACTTTGTAAAGATACAGAATCTAGATTTTTAAGGCCTAATTGGGATGTACCTACTAGGTGGAATTCGACTTGTCATATGTTTGATTGTGCTTTAAAACAAAAAGGCACTTTAAAAGCTTTTCATAATAGTCTTTCGGATAATTGCGAAGCCGACCTGTTTCCGGATTTGGGTTGGAAAAATATTGAACATTTATCCGAATTTCTTGAGGTGTTTAAAAACTCAACTACAAAATTATCGGGAGTTTATTATCCCACTAGTTATTCAGTGCTTCAAGAATTATATTTCATGGCTTTGAATTTTAAAATTTTCAAAATAAAAATAGTATGTTTAGAGAAATGATAGAACCAATGAAAGACAAGTTTAAAAAATATTTTCTTGAGTTACCACCCGTTTTTACTTGTGCCGCTGCTTTAAATCTTTTTTTAATAATAATAGCAATCATAATAATAATTGTAATAATAATAATAATAATAGTAATAGCAATCATAATAATAATAATAATACTAATAATATTAATATTAATAGCAATTAAAAAAAAAAAAAACCCGGTTGTACCCGGTTCTGGACCCGACCCTAACCGGGTAGGCCGGGTAGGGTTTTAAGTTTGCCCAACCCGACCCGTGCCCGAACCCGGTTTCACCGATACCCGGTTCCAAAAAAAACCGGCCGGACCGAACCCGGTTCCGGGTCCGGCCCAAAACCCGGTTTGGCCATCTATAATTAGGTGTATGCCACAGCTCTAAATTTGCATACATCACATTTAAATGGTTAATGTGTAAAGTTACACGCCAATTATAAAATTTTATTATTCATGCACAAAAACGTAGCTCATACGCGATATGATACAAAGATAAGCTTGAAAGAGTCACACTATCATCCTTACTCCCATGGCCATTCATTAGTCTCGGGTTTAATGGACTCGAGAGAGTGTCTATAAACTTACAATTATTCATAGACAAATAATGGGTTATGTAAAATTATAAAGATTTTATTATTTCATTAATCTAATTTCTTGAATAAAACTAATAAACCTGCTTTCATGCATTACAGAACACCTTGGATGATTTTCTACCTGCTAGCAACAGAATAGAACATCAAAAGACCTAATTGGTTCAAACGTGCCACCTCACAAAGGAGTGAAAGAACCGACGCTATGACGCTATGATGTGGCCAAACAGCCCCGTTAGGCATGCACAAATCGGGTTTGGGCCGGACCCGGAACGGGTTCGGTCCAGTCGGGTTTTTTTTGTACCCGGTACGGGTACGGGTCCGGGCCAGGTTCACTTGCGGGAAAACCCTACCCGCCATACCCAGGTAGGATCGGGTCGGGTCCGGGTCGGGTTCGGAACCGGGTCCAATACCGGGTTTAGTTTATTTTTTCTAATTTTTTTTTCTTTTCTTATGTCCAATACCGGGTTCAATATCGGAATACCGGGTTCACTTCGGGTTTAGACCGGGCGGGTCGGGTCCGGGTAGGGTCGGGTTTTAGAAATTCAAAAAAATTCCAAACCGGGTTAAAACCGCCGGTTTATTCCGGGTACGAACTGGGTACACCCGGTACCGGGTTGTACCCGGACCCAGGTCCGGGCGGTTTTTTTGTGCAAGTCTAAGCCCCGTGTTCAGGTTCTTGACATGCGAACCATGTGTTAGGACCAACAATCTTCCGATGCATTCTACATATATATATTACATGCCAAGCAAAAGATTTTGAAAAAAAAAAATCCACTAAAAGCAGACACTTCCTTCTTAAAGTTCCCAAAATATTCAACACATGAAAAACAACAAAATCCCACAAAAAATAAATGGGATAAGAACCTGACTTGTTAACCCTCTTTGTTTTTATTTTCTTTCAATGACAGTCTTGAACCATTGTTTCCAAGCAGCATCCTGTTGTTGTTCAAGCCAAGAAAGAAAACAGCTGTCCAACAAGCAGAATGAATTGACATACAAAAGTTGGTATTTTACGGGTATAAACCGAAAGTTGGCAACCTGAACAATAGGCCAAATTCCGCCTTCTAAAACTAATGCCGGAAGAAAATCACGTTTCACATCATCTTTCACCTGATTGAATTTTTTTCCCGACGCAAAGCCCATGTAAGTGAAGAAAACAAATAGATCCACAGGGCCGAAAATGATCCCATCAAGTGCGACTTTAGTTGCAACAAACCTTGTGGATTTTGGTTGGTATCGAAGCTTAAGTTTTAAAAAGCGATCCAAACCTTCATACCTACAAGAATAATGGTATTGGTGAGTCATCAATAACGCCCTCCAATAACGAGAATAAAGGAAGATCTTCAGAAAATGTTTAGTTCGAGCTTGTATGGTTGTACACTTGTATCATTAAGTTTTGTGTCTTTTGGCTACTTTTCTATCACAGATTTAACTTATGTGACCATCATACCTCGTATATTTGATTGACCCGAATACTTACTTTCTTAATATTTAAGGATACATTTGCCATTCTGAGAATTAACATAACATCAGTTTAGCTATTTTGAATTACTTGACTTGCTTTTGGCCAAAAAAGTTTAATAAAATGTCCAACACTCAAGACTAGTAGCCAAAAAGATGATTCTTGCAGTGAAGTACCCAAAAATGTTACAGAACCTATTTTCAAGAACAGGAGTCAAGTAAAGTTTCACAACTACAATTCTTCAAATACTTCCATAATCTTCTGTCTCTAAAATTTTCTTATTTTCTTCTTGTTCTTCCACTTTATATGGCAGTAAATTACCACCAGATCTCTAACATAAACCACAAATTCATACCATGAATACTTAACATATGTTGGAGAAACACATTAAATTTGAGATACTAGGTAGATTGACAGGTGAATTAACATATAAAAATGTTGGATCAAATGAAATATATTTTACCATTTCATATGCCGGGATCAAGCTTATGAACCTTCAAAAACTATGTCTACATGAACATAACAATACTGCTAAATAATAACATAGAGCAAGTATGGAACACTTTCCTGATAAACTGTTTCTACTGTTCTGTAGAATGAATGGTACCAAAAAACGGATAGATTTTGTAGAGATGTCATCAAGCTCTAAGACTACTGTATTTAGATTTTAGATATCTAGAAAGTAACTGACAAATTCTGCACTTGCAGTTGACCATGAAATTATTTAAGTGAAATCTGAACGAAAAGGCTAACCAGAAGTGACCAACTGGTCCAACAAATGCCGCTCCAAATATGCTTGTGGTAGCCACACGTCTCCAATTAATATGTAATTCTTTATCTTCCTCCTGTTGAGTTAACATATACTAATAATCATATGCTTTACATATCTATAGGCACCTAAAGAGAAAAATAAATTACAAGGATGTATAGTGACAGTGATATCATGCAGAAGTGAAACATAATGAACAAACAAAGGGTAATTTGTTCCGATTGCTAGTAAATAGCAAACCAATACGTGCGTAGATTAATCAGAGGCCACTGGAAAGGAAGTATGAAAAATATAAATATGCCACAAAGCAACTTATCAGTAAGAACACTGCTTCATGTCATGTTTCATTCCTCACGGAAGAGAGAAAAATAAGGCTTCAATTGCAATGGAAAGCGCTTGTATTAAAAAAAAAACCTTAAACTATTGCTTACTATAATAAAACTGAGGTAAGTCAAAGATGCTCACCAAACCAAGCCACTTAATCAAGAGAAAACATGAAAATAATCATTTTATTGGGTGTGTTATATCTATATGGGCATGTGAGAAACAAATCACTCATTTAGGCTTGTGTATCTACCTTTTACTCACTTATCATACTTTTATTCTATCATTAATGACTTTAACTAGGTTAGCGAATGTATTGTTATTCGCATACAGATTCACAAATTTAGGCGAGTAAAAGTAGATACGTAACCAAACATTCACGTATTACATGGCTGTACGCATGATGAAGTTATTCTAACATGACGATAGAGGTATTACACACTCAGATTAGTCAAAACTATGCATGTAAGAAAAAAAGTGATAGTTGCAAGAATCTTATGAAAATGCAAAACAACATAAGGTTAGAAGTTGATGAGTCATTGCTAGCTTCTGCCTTCTAACATGTTAGGCTTAATCAATAACCCAAGATTATAGCCCAATAATTAAATGCTTGGGATTGCTTATATATGACTAATGCACTTTGATGCACACATAATCAGTTCTATATTACATATCTCCTGCATTGTGCTATTACAGTTGATTATCAGTTTAATCATTTCATAAGGCATAAATAGTTCTAACAAGCAATCTCAAACACCAATCTCCTTCCTAAGAAGCCATTTTAATGCTTATTCTCAAAAGAAAGCTCTCAAGAACACTCAAGAACGCAAGCCATCATTCCCAAACAGATCATAAACATTGTAACCTAAATATTCAATCAACAAGAGCACTCACAAAACATATCACAACCAAACGCAATTTGAACAAAATGCTGAAAGAAATCCAAACAAACAAACAAGCAACACTTACAGAAATCAAACTCGATTTCTTCTTAACAGCAGTGTAATGAGTAACCGTCTGAGCTGCAACATCACCAAACCCCCAAATCACACCAGAGCTGATGACCTGCGTTTTCACCGGATGTACAGACAAACAATTCTGATACCATCTCCATAGCTTCAACATTATTACAACATCCAAATTTCTTGAGCAGCACGAAATTCAACCTGAAAACAAACTTGATGTGTGTGTGTGTGTGTTTTCTAGGGTTGCTTGAAGAAGAAGTTTTTGAATGAATCAAAGGCTATGAGATCGAATGCTTCATTGATGAGGGAAATTGGTGATGATTTTGCAGATTGTTATGTGGGTCGATTGAATTGAATATGGGGTTTGTTGATAGGGTTAGAAAAGATGCATAGGGAATCAAAAATTTGGAATGAATTTGAGAAAAAAAGACCTGAGATGGACTGTTTGTTTGGTCAAAATCTATTATTTTGACATCGAAAATCGAATTCAATATCATACAATGCTACAAATAAAAATTTTGACTCCTTTTTTTTGTCATACAATTATTCGGACAACGAGTTTTAATTATGTTATTTATAAATTTATTTGTTTTAATCAAATTATTAATATTTAGATTTGTTTCAATTAAGTTATTAAAGTTTAAAAGTGTTCAAATTAAATCGCTTTTATATTTTTATTTCTTTTAATATTTCGTAATTTTTTAAATGATTTGGTTTTTTTATAAATATTTTTAATCTTTTGAAAATTTTATTTTCTTTTAATATTTTACACTTTATGAATGACAAAACTAGAACAATTATGAAATTTTAGCGACTTGATTGAGAAAAAAGTTATTAGTGACCTAATTGTAGGAAAAGGAATTATAAACGACCTAATTAAAATTATTTTAGAATTATAATTATTATTTTACAAAATTATTTGTTTGTTATTAAAACAAAGATTGGCTTTTAGTGTAATAGAATGGGTTAATTTTGGTTGTGTATAAAAAGTTAAGAGTTAAGTTTGGTTTTGCTTCCTATCGTTCGCAAAAATGATTATTTTTATTCAAAAGATTACAAATATCAATTACCTCCAAAATTTTTTAAGTTGTATCAATTTCAGTTCAAAATTTTCAATTAGTTGTTTCAACTTAATCTAATATAATAAACTTTTGAACTGAAATTGAGACAACTTATAAAATTTTTAAAGGTAAGTTAATGTTTTTAATTTTTTAGAGGAAAATTATTATTTTTGTCAAACTTTAAGGAGTAAAACTGAAATTAACTTAAAAGTTAAACAAAACCTTAGTTGTCTGTTGAATAATATAAGCTAAATATTAAATGAGTGTCTAAATACTTTTTGTGTGTTGAATGAGATTTTCTATTCATGTTTTATACAACACATAGCTTATATACCCATTTTTATTACAATATGAAGAAAATAAAAGGTGATTACTTAATTGGTATTGGTAAGATAATTTAAAGCACATACGCTTGCCGTTGATTTCTTTATTTGTTGGTTTATCGTTTATCATGAGTATGAAAAAAGTTATATCTTTATTTTAATTTATATAATATGATAAAAAAAATTATAAGTTTGTGTTATAACTACAATTCTAAATAAGTTTGAAACTTGTTCAAAACCAATTAATCTGCTTTGAACCGGACAAAAACGATCAAAATTACTCAAAATCGGTTAACAAACGATCAAAACCGGCATAAATCATAATAATCATCTGATCAACATCGTTCAACAATCAAATTCTATAATAACAAATGCAATGAAAATGATTTTCCTCATTAATACTGTTATTTGATACATTCAATGCAAAATACCATATCAACATACCAATGTGAGATAATTTATGTGCACAAAATAGATATCAAAACCTATTGTTATACAATAATCTTGATTTGAAATCTATTCAAACTTTGTACAACTATGAATATTGATACTTTGATTGTTGGCTTTGGAGATGAGGGCTAAATACTGAAGTATTATGATACATGCTCTATTTATTTATAATTTCTATTTACATAGTAATCAAGAAAATACAATGACAATAAAGAACACAAACAGACAAAATATATTGTTTTCAAATATTATGGTTTTAGGATACCATTAATAGATAAATAGTGCCACCTAACTCTCTAAACAATGACATTGGCACCCAAACCCTAAAAAAGATACAACATTTCAGTTCAAAATAATCATATAAAAACCTAATGTTTTAACATTAAATACGCATTATATATAATCATTTAATAATTAGGAACAAGAATGTTAGATACATACATCATTTAACACCCGTCTATCCAACACCATCGCATCTTCATAATGCATACATTATAATAGTAGGTTACTATCCCGTTTATTACACGGTTTGAATAAATAAAATAATAAAAAATTAGTAATAAAAAAATATGAATTATAAAACCATGATTGAATATAAAATATGATTATAATTATGAATAGTTATTTCAAGTAAATAAACAATAGATAAGTTATAGATAGATAGCTATATATATAAATAGATAGTCTAGAAACTCATTTATTAAACGGATTATAGTTAGTAATAAACACAAAAAGTTACAGTACGATATTTTAATATAAGATATGTATAAAATTATATATACGTACTTGTTCATGAGATAAAACAATTATACTATTTTTAAAACTCTTATCTAAATAGTTTTATTTTTAAATATTTGTTTAAAATTATCTCAATTTATTGTTTATAAAAATCTTGTTTATTAAAAACTCAAGTTTCTAATTATTCTGGTTGTTTTAATAAAACTACTTTTAGAATATTCCATATTTGTTAACTATTTTAAAAAAATAACTGATTTAAAATATTTTGTTTCAAAAGGTTCAATGTTTTAGAAAATATATGAATTTTAACTTTCTTAATAAAATTTATTTTTAAAAAAACATAATTTGATTTTAAAAAAATATAGACGAAAGAGAAAAATGTATCAATTAACTAAATTAATATTTATGAAGAGAGAAATTTTTTAAGTGTTTAAATTATTTTAATAACCTTTTAAAGGGAAAATAAAATGAGTATATTTAGAAAAATGACAAGTGTCAAAAAAAATAGTTTAAAGATACGAAAAGTATCAAAAGAGAACTTCTTTTATTAGTATTTATAGATATAGATTATATAACACATGTAATAAGTCGAAGAAACCAGAGATCAAAATAGAAAAAAACCATAACAATTAATAAATTTACAGAAAACTGATCACTCATTAGTTGTTTACCTTCAACCAATAATCAAAACTCGGGAGATAATCGAGGTCTCAAAAGTTGAAGAAACCAAAAATCATAAACGGTAGAAGAAACCAAAAAATAAACTTTTTTGTAAACTTTTTTTTATAAAAAAATTCGGTCTTAAATTTTTGAAGGCTTCAAACTCTAGCTTTATCCGACGTGTTAGGCTGCCCATGATCAGCACCCATGTAAATGTAAAACATCTTTAAAAAAATATTTTATATGATAAATTATGAAATTCATCTCCATTACAAGGTCAAAAAAGAAAAAAAACATTCACCCCCTATCTCTGTTTATTATATTCTTGGTCTTTGTATTGACATTTTATTTAGTTTTTTTATCTCTCATACTTGAGATATTAGTTATATGGACTTGAATTGTTTGAACCTTTTAAAAATTTTAAAAATATCAATATCACTCATACTAGGAATGAAAAACACCTAATGATCATCAAACACGAGACATCTAGGCTTAGAAAATAACTTATGATATCATAACTAGCTTAGTTATTCTAAAATAATGCTGATATAACTTGTGCTAAAAGCTAAGATCATAAGAACATCTAGGGCATGGTCAATAAATAACGGGCATGCATAAACAATTGCACATCTAAATAGAGAAATGTATTATTATGCCCCTTTTTAACATATAATGTTGATTTGCTCAACAAAAAGTTTATTTAACACATCATTTAAGACTAGTTGGAAATGCCCGCACGTTGCGGCGATACGGTTGTTACATGATTTTTGGGAATTCGATTTTAGTCGGTATCGGCTCGGTGCGTTATGACGTAAATTAAAAAATCAAAACATAATTATTGAAAAAGTTGAATAAAAGAAAATAATTACGTATATTACAAAAGTTTTTAACACAATTATATTTTCCCAATAAGAATAGTGAAAATATGGGTGGTATTTATGGTCGGAAATCACTTATTACCTAGATTTTAAAAAGGTTTATTTTATGAATATAGGTTAGAGTTTTATGATCATCGAAGTTAGTTTTTGGTGATGATTTGCAGATACCAAAGAAAGTTAATGGAGAAATTATCACCACAAATTATCATCTTGATTGATATTGAGCTGTTAACAACTGATAAATGAAAGGAGAAGAGGGATTAGTGCTCAATCACAATATATAAATGACAATGAAAGTAAATGGCGATTTTGTGTTGACCACGTGTATATGTTTTAGCATTTGTATTATAAGCAATCATATATTATACTTTATTGTAAGGGCATAAATGAAATAAAATGATTAATTTTTTGAAATTTAAACATTACTTTTCATATGAGTATCTTAATCCATATGTAAAATTATCATTCTATCCTTCTTTTATTTTTATATTAAAAAATATAGATAAATATTAAAATTATAATATGCCCCTAGAAAAATATTAGTATTATAGTTATTATAAATATGAAGATTTATATAAGTTATATACTTAAATATTTAAATAAAATAATATACTTAATTAAAATATTATTTAGTTATAAACTATAATTACTAAATATAAATTTAAATGTCAATTTATAGTATCATAAATAAAATAAAATTTAATAAAGTAAATTGAATAATATCATATTATTAAATAATATATTAATAATGTTTACTAAATACATGAAAGAGACAAGAGCAAAAATGTCAAGTTTTATTAAATTTAATGGATAAATTTACCATATTACCTCTAAAGTGTCTTAAAATTTAATCAAATCATTATTCTTCCCCTCTTAAATGTGATGCACTCATTTGTACATGTTGTTTTAAAACTTGTATTTTTGGTAAAATTACATCTCTATCCAAAGATATGTATTATATAGTAGTATAGATATAGATAATAATATACATACATTAACTATATATATATATATATATATATATATATATATATATATATATATATATAATATATATATATATATTATATATATATATATATATATATATATATATATATATATGTGTGTGTGTGTGTGGTGTGTGTGTGTGTGGTGTGTGTGTGTGTGTGTGTGCATAGGCGAAGGTTAACAACTCCCCTCTCTCTTCCCCCGCTTTTTTTTTTCCGTAAGCAGTGTTAATTTTTTGTTCGACACCGTAAATTTTTCAACAATTAAAGACTTTATATATTAAGCAAAGTCTGATCATATATAAGACTTAACATATAATAATTATAACTAACTAAAATAAAAAAAAGTCATGGCCTAATTTCATATGATATTCGATAGGTTTCTAATATAATACGTAAATTTAACTTATTTGATATAGTTGAAAATTTTATACCAAAAGGGTTAAAAAGCGAAGGTGTAACAAACCGTTACTAGTTTAACTTTTATCTAATGTGAAATAACTAATATGTAAACAAATGAAAACATTAAAATTTAATAATATATAAATAAAATTTGAATTTAATAAAATATTTTAATTAATTAATTAATAATTTTTATGATAAGTTTATAAAACAAAAATGTTTATAAGAGAGAAACAAAGAAAAGTTAAGTAAATAAAGAAACAAAACAATATATTAGTGAAAAACTATTAGAGGTTTTTAAAAATTTTCATTAATCGGTGTTATATATATGTTTTAGTTTATGTTTTAATCAATTATGTTTCTGTAAATTATATTTTTAGTTCATGTAATTTTTATTTTTGGAAAAACTATTAGATGTTTTTTTAAATTTTATTTTTAAATTTTTAAAAGAAAGTAAATAAATAAAAGAAAAAAATATGTTTAGTAAAGTTACATATTTTGTTATTTAAAAAAGAAAAACAAAAATATCATTTACAATAAACTTAAGAGAAATATTAACTTCAGTTAGTAAAAAGGACGGAAAGTATGAGAATTTTTCAGATAAATGACATCCAGTGTAATTATCAAAATTTAAAAATAAGATCCGTAATTTTAATAATACTTAAAGGATAATATTTGTAATTTACTCGTAAAAAAATAGTATTACACCTTTTTCCCTTGCACATATCACCTTTACACTTTACTACCCTCGTTACGAAACTCAATTTCTCAACCACACCCTTTAAATTCCAAACGCAACTTTATCTCGTTTTTGCTCACAAAACACACACTAACACACACAAGTACACAACCCAAAATTCTTGCATTCGGAGCAATAAATCTTACAATTTCTTCATAAATTCATGTGATCTAATCGCTAAAATTATTATAATTTCTTTCAGTCTTCAGTTAAACAAGTTCAATCGAAGAAAAAGAAGAAAAATATCCAGAAATCGGTGTACAGTTGCAGATTACATACACCTTGCATACAATCTGTTTCAATTGTTTAGGTTATCGTATCGAATGATGGAAATTGGAGCTCGTAGACGGAGAATGTGGAGATTTGTGATGATGATGCTGATGAACTTTGCGTTAGCTTCAATGTTCGCTTCTGCAGAACGAAGCGTAGGGATTGAAGATGGTGATGAATCGGAAACGACGTATTTTGTGAAATTGGTGAAGTATTTGTTTCGAACAGATGGATCGGGTTATCATCATGTTTGGCCTGTAAGTTTTTGCTTATTTGTGATGTGATATTCAGTAATTTAATGACATTTTGTCAAAATTTGTGGAGTGATACTATGCAGATTGTAGAACAAACAGTTTCACTTCTAAACTTCACCAAAATATGAACAGATATGAAAATTTAATGATTATCCTACTTGATTATGTTTGTTTGTGATTACAGCTTGTTATATATACTACTTACATTTCATTTTATTTGATAAAAGATAATGATTGTAAAGAAATGAGGAAAGGATGTACGTACAAAACTAAAGATATTGCAATAATAAAATTGGAGTTGCATGTTATTATTTTAAATTTATTGACATGTAGGGCGTATTTGGATGTAGACTTTTAATATTTGTTTGTATATGTGCTGGATATCACTTGTCAAGTAGCAAAAAAACATCACTTTCAGCTTAATTGAAATGTTTTCCTTTTTAAAAGTTACCAAGCATTTAGGTCCTAAAAGCCGAGGCGTGAGGCAAGAGCTTCATGTACACGAGTCATGGCTCTATGTACAACTAGATAAGCTTTGTAAAACTCAAGTAAACCATTCATGTTCTTAAGTTGATTTTACCAACAACCTCTTACATACCGTAATTTTAACCAATTTTGATCCTGATGTACTGATGTGCATGAGACGCTGCCTCAAGACCCTACAGTGTTTTGTAGACCACCCAGCTTTTTAAAACCAAGCATGTGTTATTAACAAGTGTGTTTTCGAATCTTGGCTTTTGTATACACATGAAGACAAAATCCACTTAACAAAAGCTCATAATGGAGCCAAAACAAAGCCACCTCATGTATTCGAATTCGATTCAAGATTTCCAAAAGTATCTTCACATATATCTTCTATTTAAGAATAGTATTTTAACCATGATTATCTCGTATTCAATTTTTCCTCACTTAAGGCATGTAATTTTTTTATCTTGCAAGGTAACAATACAATTACAGATAAATTGACTCTTTCTTAATAGAGTTCCATTAATTAGCCCGGCAACTCAAGATTATGCTAACCATTGGTTCAGTAATCACAACAAATCATGCTACAAATTGAATGATTATATTAAGCATTTGACAATTGACAATCTATTGAATATGCATAAAGTCAACTGTGTGCAATTGTCAAATGAAGTAGCAAGTGTCCAAAGTTTTATTTACATAAATCATACCTTTTATTGTTTTTTCTTGGCGTGGGTGACCTTGCTTTATTTTACCAAATAAACTATTAATATGTAATAATTCAAGAATGAAAAATAACATGAACATTCATAAAATGTGATAAACAGGAAATGGAATTTGGGTGGAAAATTGTTCTTGGTAGTTTTATTGGATTTTGTGGAGCAGCTTTTGGGAGTGTAGGTGGAATTGGAGGTGGTGGTATATATGTGCCAATGCTTACCCTGATCATTGGTTTTGATCCTAAATCTGCTACTGCACTGTCTAAATGTAAGAATAAATTATATCCAACACATACCACTTGTTTGAATTATTTCATAAATTATTTATGTTGTGTTAAAAATTGTTAATTTTGCAGGTATGATCATGGGTGCAGCAGCTTCTACTGTTTATTATAATCTTAAGTTAAGGCATCCGACACTTGATATGCCAATCATTGATTATGATTTGGCATTGCTGATTCAACCAATGTTGATGCTTGGAATAAGTATTGGTGTTACATTTAATGTGATTTTCGCTGATTGGATGGTTACAGTTCTGTTAATCATTCTTTTTATAGGTATTGTAGTTATGTAGTTATGTTCATATTCAATTGTGTATTTGTGTTTCTCACTTTAGTTGTTTTCTAAACTGAAATTCAATCTACAAACACTAAATCCATAAATCTACAGGCACATCAACCAAGGCCTTCTGCAGAGGTGTTGAAACATGGAAAAAAGAAACAGTTATAAAAAAGGTAATATATAGTTCAGTTTTATCGCTTGACAATTTAATTAGTTTTGTGCATACCATATGAAACTGATAATTTGACTCCTAGAGGCCTAGAAAATCTCATAGTCAGTTTATGCGAATATTAAAAACCAATGAACCCCACTGTATGTCATTGTAATCAGAATCAATTTCAAATTGCAAATCTAATTATCTAAACACCTATTCTAACAACTATATATGCCTTCTTTCAAAAGAGGCTTAGTTTCTTTCTTTTTGTTATTAAAAAAAATTCTTACATGAGTTTTCCATTTCAGGAGGCTGCAAAGCGCTTGGAGAGCAATGGTAGGTTTATTTGGCCCTAGTTTCATTTCACTTAACCTGCAAAAGACATCTGGATTGTTATATTTGTTTATTTTCTATTAAATCTCACTAATTTATAAACTGCAGACGATGCTGAGGCAGAATACAAGATTCTTCCTGGTGATCCAAGCAATGGAAATACAACTAAACCCGAAGGAAGATTGAAAACTGTGGTGAAACCCTGCACAAAAAAGCTTATTTTATTCCGATAGTTTTTGGAGAAAGTTGTATGTAACACATTAACATCTCAGGTTCCTGTCCTCGAGAATGTTTGTTGGAAAGAACTCGGGCTTCTTGTCTTTGTTTGGATTGCATTCCTCAGTCTGCAAATTGGGAAGGTAGTTGATAACATAACTTCAAACATTACATTCATTTTAAACTATTTACATTCTCTGTTACTTGTATAATTCTATAAATTATGATTTGCATATGTTGGTAACAGGATTATACATCTACTTGCTCAATATGGTATTGGGTGCTAAACTTATCTCAGGTATGCTTAATTGCATACTTAGTATTCTAATGATTATATTAGTTACATCATTTTATTTCAACTTATATTCAACTATTTATCACGTAGATTCCAGTTTCTTTTGGGATATCTGGTTATGAGGCAGTTAGTTTATATAAAGGAACAAGAACTATATCATCAATTGGAGATTCTGCCAGCAACCTTAGCATAGGACAACTGGTTTTGTATTGTGCTTGTGGTGTTCTAGCTGGTTTGGTTGGCGGCTTACTCGGTCTAGGTGGCGGTTTTATCATGGGCCCACTCTTTCTGGAGCTTGGAGTACCTCCCCAGGTGAGCTCCAAGAAAATAATACATTAAAAAAGAAAAAAAATTATAACAATTTTTCCTGTTCTTTTGCTTCTGTTTGGTTAACAACTTATCTAATATGAATGAAAGCTCAACAGAAAATAAATTGTGCAGGTTTCAAGTGCAACAGCCACATTTGCAATGACATTTTCGTCTTCTATGTCTGTCGTAGAATACTACCTTCTACAGCGTTTTCCAGTTCCTTATGGTAAGTGCATAGCTTTATGGGGAACAGGTCAAAATTCGCCTAAACTGTAGTTTTAATGCATAAATCTCTTACATCTTCTGAAAATTGTATTTTTATTAAAATAATATTCTTCTTGTAATTACCTTTGTCACACAAATCTTTATAAAAGAAATAACTTTTTGGACAGAAAGTCTTTCAGTTCAACCAGACCCGACCCATTTCAACATGTACAAAAAGTTACTATCTACCTAAACCTTGCATCTTTAAACTTCAAATTTTAAACTACCCATGTTTCAATAGCTTTAAAAATTTGTCAACTGTGTGCTTGAAAAAATGTGAACATGGGCCTTGGTTATATAATATAACGATTAGCTGTTTTGAGGGTGTTTAAAGCTGCTTATCCAAATCGCTTATCTGATATACATATTTGCAGCCGTTTATTTTGTGATTGTGGCAATGCTTGCTGCTTTCATCGGGCAGCATGTTGTGGGAAAGCTGATTAATATATTAGGACGTGCTTCGTTAATATATTCATCCTCGCCTTCACAATATTCGTTAGTGCAATATCCTTAGGTGAGACTACTTTGGTTCATTTATTTACTACAATGATTAACGTTGAAGCATCGGTTGTCGTGGTTGGGTCTTGTAGTCGCGCAGACAGTTCTAGCTCTTCACGAGCCTGAAATGGAGCTGCAACATGAAGAAATCTGTTAGAATGGTCCCGAGGCCGTAGCCTCGGGACAACTGATGCTTCAACAAATTAAAAGTTGATGAAATTATATGGGAAATTTGTTATTTTTTATACAGGTGGAGTTGGAATCTCAAACATGATTGGGAAAATTGCGCGACATGAATACATGGGATTCGAGAATCTTTGCGAGTACGATGTTTAAAACTAGATGTTTTAAACGTTGGTGAGCATCTAACATGTTTATCAAGGTGACTTGTAGACAAGTGTTCTATGCTATGGTGACTCGTACCTTGTGCTGTGAAAGATGTACAGTGCCAAAAATGGTCTTGCTTGATATTGATTCATTTATGCCAAATCCAATTTAGATTCAGTTTGATTTCGAAAGTTGATGTTAATGCACTGTGGGACTTTGTTTGATACTTTATTTGTTGTAATTGATTGTAATGAAATGTTTGTTTCGTTAACAATATTTACCGGTTATATTTGATGGTTATGTTTATAAGTTCGTGTAAAATTTTATTGGTTTTTTAAGCTTTTATAGATGATAGACAGGTTTTAGACAAAAGTTCTTACACGAACTTCTAACGATGTTCTTGGAAGACAATAAACCAAACAGACCAAGTTGTGTAGGTCAGTTGAGCAAGCTAGTTTTACCTTTCTAATTGTTTAATGGTTCAGTGGTTCAAACTAATAAAGATAGAGTGTGATCGGGTATTATGTGGGTATTATGCATATATATGTTGTAGTTCAAATCATGTTTTCACTGTAGTTATATATCAAATATTCACACAGTATTACTTTGTTACATAGTTAAAACTAGCATTAAGGCCTTCGTGTTAAAGGTAAGCAAAACAAAACACATATGTCGTTGAAAAACATTAAAAACTTTAGAATAAAATTTTCGATAGACTCAAGTCCACTTAAACTAACTCTCTCTATGAAAACAAAGTGAATACTCCACCAAATTACTCTCTCTTTGTCAATTATTTTCTTTCTCTCACTAAGTGAATGTTGGCGTTAGCCCTAAATACAATGGATCCAGCATAACTACTTACGACCACCACCTCGGCTCACTTGCCACCACCAATAACCATCGTTTTGCTCTTACTGACGTCCCTTCTCTTTTTGCATCTGCCCAACATCACCCAATGATTTTATAACATTCCACATCAGTTGAAAAGGGGAATGAAAGTCTCTTTATGAAAGACTGGATACCTTCCCCTATCGGACATATTTTAAACCCATCCGGTGCGGTTTCTTGCTTCTTATAGTTGGTATTAGAGTTAGGGTCGGGCCGGTGTGCCAGCGAGGACGTTGGTCTCCCAAGTGGGAGAGGATGTAACATTTCATCGGTTGGGAAGGGGAAGGAAAGTCTTTTTATAAGAGGCTGGATACCTTTCCCTATCAAATAAGATTTAAACCGGTCATGGGGGTATTTAGCCTAAGTAGCGGATAATATCCGGTATGGTTTCTTGCTTGTTACATAAGCTATGGTCTATAGGCCCGATCTTATGATCCTACGTGATAAATTATGGATTATTTCAATGTTTAAAATATTAAAACCTCAAATATTAAGGTTTCAGGATTGCCTTAAGCCCCAATAACGACCATTTTGACGAATTTTAATCTCTAGATCCTCCTTGAATCATCAACTAATCAAGAACTTACATGCTCAAGTTGAAGCTTGTAGAAATTATGATGAAGATGCAAGGCTAATCTACTTGTGGTTATCTTTGGATGGATAGTTTCTGATTAGTTTGTGCTTACTTATGTTCTTACTTAGTCAAGGCGTGAACTTTGATTGTGTTACTAACTTTTTTTTGGTAATGTGTTTTAAATCATGTGATGAATAAAGATTTATGTTTTGCCTCTTAGAAGAAAGGTCTTGGGTTTAAACCCAAACATGATGTAATTTGATATAATGTAATAGTAAAAGTAAAAAAAGTTGTCATTCAGAAAAGTTAATTTGATTTATACTCGTTAACTTGTCAATTTTACGTTATTAACCGTTGAGTAGTAATTAGGTTATTATTATTAATTGGCGATTTAAAATAAAGTTTCTGCATTGTAACATTAGTTGGTTTACAAGTTACTTTACATAATTAGATATTAAGTTGGTAATTTCCATTTAACGCGTGTGATAAACAAATCATGTCTATATAATTTCAAGATTAGCTAAAACATAAGTCGTATATTTAATGTCATTCCTGAAACCCGAATGTGATCTCTTTCAATCTCATTAGTTCTAAATTAAATCCAAGTTTTCATTTTGCTTTCAAAGTGATCGTTTTTAGGTTAGTTTCATTCACCTTTAACTTGCATTTTAGTAACAATAAAAAATCAAGCTAGTTGTTAATCAAATACACGTGATATAATCTGCGGACTTCTCGTGAGATCGACACACCACTTACCTTAACTAGTTAAGGTATTTAAGAACTCAGAAACCATAATCATTATCTTCTTATTTTATCGGATATTTAGCACCCATCACTAACCAACAAACACATATAATTCAAGTGTTTGTGCTTATTGATTGATGTGTAAAGATAAAAGAAAGAAAAACTTATAGAACAAATTAACTTAGATTTGCATACATATAAAATATATAATCATGTTATTAACTTCACATCTATGTGAATGTATAAAGCAATTTATTATAAAACTGAATCAAATACCAATGATTCTTAACTTGAGCGGTTAAGTAAACTATTCAAAACATATAATATGATTAAGTGGTTATCGTTGAGCCAATTTTTTTAATATAAGTTTTTAAGGGAAATAAACTCGATTAAAATAACAAATATACTTTGAATCCCTATATTAGTAAAAAAAAATATTAAGTGACACGTGTCACTCTCCTATGCCTCCTCAATATTTTTTTCGCCCCTCTTTCATATTAATTAAATAAAAATTCTCTAATCTTTTGTTTTTTATCTATCTCCTTATATTAAATGTTTCTATAACTATTTAAGTAAATATTTTATATTTAAAAATAAATATATGTTAAAAATCATATAATATTTCATAAATATGTAAAAAGAAAATCTTTATCACGAAAAATATAATTTTAACTTTTAGCAACCCGTGTATTACACGGGTTATAACCTAGTAAAGTAAATAAATAGAAACTAATCAACTCTATGAGCAAGAGCAACCTAATAGCCGTTTACTGTGTCCGTTAGATCTTCGTGACATGCAGTTAAGTCACAGTTAAGGTTGCGTAAGACTTTTTGATCGTGATTTCTAGCAGGTATTTTCGTTTTGATAAACGTATACTTTAACTTTTGATCTTCTTAAGTAACTGTTGATCGTTAATTGCATTTATTCTGTGCGATTAATTAGGGTTCTTCTTCAAGTGCAATTCGATCATTTCAACCACATTTGTTGCATTTAAGAGTTTTAATCGTGATTTCTAGCAGGTATTATCGTTTTAACGAACTTCTTCTTTGATTTTTGTTTCATTCACATAAGTGTGATTGTTGATTGCAGTGATTCTTTCAACATTTTAAAGATGTCGGGATATAATCGTCAAGGCAACCGTGGTAAATCTGATAGTAGAATCAAACATACGAAGGTATGTGATGTTTTCAGAGTTTTCTTACGATTAGGGTTTATTACTTGTAGAAATTACTAAATCGGTGTTAATTGGTACTGCATATGATCGTAGATATTGTAAGATGATTCTCTAATGGTTTATTTGTGATGAGTTATATCTACATTATCTCAGATTGATGGATCTTTGGATACTGTTTCTTGTTCTCAAAACAATAAATCATTGGTTACTGGTGAATCTGTTGTCGAAGATGGGGCTTCTGGTGTGAAAAGTCTTGCACCGACACCGATTTCGTTGGCTGATGATGATAAGAAGGTGAAACAATTTGGGGATAAATCTCGGAATGATGATGATAATGGAAGATTGAAGCATCCTGTATTTGATATCTGTCCAAAGAGGGTTAGTACTGTAATCAAGCTAAAACCTCCATTACATCAGACGAACAGAGAAAAACGAAATCAAAACAAGCAATTGATGAAAGGTCAAAACATCATTATTTTGGGGCCTGGGATGGTACTCATGAAGGGCTATATATCTTCTGATGATCAGGTACTGTGTTTCGAAAGCTTAACGATCAAGTTTACAACGTATGATTCAAATGAATTTGTTTGATGTTTACGACTTCATTTGATTGATTTTCATGGTTTTATCTGCAGATTAGTATTGTAAAAACTTGCAGGGAGCTTGGAATTGGTGATGGAGGTTTTTACCAACCTGGTTACAGTGGTGGAACAAAACTACATTTAAGGATGATGTGTCTTGGTAAGAATTGGGATCCCGAGAGTCACATGTACACTGAATTGAGACTGTTTGATAACTCTAAACCTCCGGCAATTCCTGAAAAGTTTCGTGATATGGTTACAAAGGCAATACAAGATTCAAACGATTTTATTCGAGGGAACATTGGTCGTTCAGATGCAGGGAAACTTATTCCTTCAATGTCACCTGACATATGCATTGTCAATTTTTATTCAAAAAGTGGCAGACTTGGTCTTCATCAGGTTAGAAATTATTTTCACCCTTTTTTATGTTTTGGTGTTCAAGATTATTAGTTATAAATAGATTTTTTGTAGTTAAGTGTTGCAACTTCCATTGGATTGACTATTTTGGGAATATTAATAAATTCTAATGGACAACGCAAGTAACTATAATATAGTGTTCACTTTTTTTCTGATAGGCATCACAGATTATTTTGAACCATAAAATGCAACACATATGCCATTTTAATACCACTTTTGTTGCATTATTTAGGAAAAGAAATGATAAGTATGTTGCTTTAAATTGCTACAATTTATAACATGTTCAGTTAATATTTTACCCTTTTAAAGTTTTAATGAAAAATAGTAAATTATAATTTGTTTTGAGACAACTAAAATAGAGATGTGGACAATAAATCTGTGACAGATGGAGTTTATGGTAAGAGATGGTTAGTACTTAGTATGTTGCACTAAATGGTTGAAGAATATGTAAGAAATATTGGTAAAAAGTGAATATAAAGTTAAATCAGTTTTTGAAAGTTTAAATGTATTAAGTACTGAAAAGTAGAAACTGAAAATTGTGAATTAATATATTTGTTGGTATGCTCAGGACAAAGATGAAAGTGAAACAAGCTTGAAGAAAGGATTACCCGTTGTATCATTTTCACTGGGCGACTCTGCAGAGTTTTTATATGGTGAAACCCGTGCTATTGATGAAGCAGAGAAAGTGATTTTAGAATCAGGGGATGTTTTGATCTTTGGTGGGAAGTCAAGATTAATATATCATGGTGTTACTAGTATCAATCCTGATACTGCTCCTGCATCGCTTATACAAGCGACAGATATGTGCCCAGGTCGTTTAAATCTTACTTTCAGAATGTTTTGACCCGCGTAAGGATTGTTTATGAAGCTTGCTCAATTAGATTTTGGGATTTTTACTTGTTTGCCTAGATTTTCATCACAATGTAGAAATCAGTCAATGATATTTCTTGATGTTTGCTATGTTTTCCCATGCACATATTTCCGTTTTCATATGGTCTCGCCACACATTCTCACCTTTGGCACTTTTATCAAATAGACTTTTATCAAATGTTCAAAAAAGAATTTTTTTAAAAGCTTTTGATCCTTGAAGTAGGATTCTATTTTTTTCGGATGTTAAGTCACCTCGATAGACCAGGTATTTTTGTTTTTGCTGGTTTTTATTCACCCTTTGAACATTGTCACAACCAAAGCCTGCCACTTCATCCGACAACACCCGTGACATGTCCACTGCTGCGCACATCCTGACCACCCTATGTCGCGTTCACAGCCCTCCCCATCTCTTCTCTTTTTTATCGCTAACGTGTCATCTTTCTACATCAAGATTTGATCTTCCAGTTATACAATAGCTATAAAGATTTGTTCATATATTGTGAGTTTACGGCCCTCGCTTATAAGTTTTGAGGCGTTTAAGATTGTTGTTTATCTGATTATTTATATATTTGCAGTCGGACAAGGGTAACACTTGCTACTTTTATTAGGTAACATGTTGTGAGAGAGCTGATTAAAAGCCGATTATGATCATAAAACAGGCTTGGGGTTACTTCGCTTCATTCGTTAATGTAATATCATTTGGTGAGACTGAGAGTACGTTCGTTTTTTACTACAAATGAGCAATGTTACCCGCACGTTGCGGCGTGATTGCCCATAGCAACATCAAAATTTAGTATTTGACAATTGACGACATAGATTAATGGATATTATCAAATAATATTAGAAGACCCAGATTATAGATCCAGAATTATAGATCCAGATTATAACTGTTCGGTATTATTTACAAATTTGCACTGATTTAGAACCCAATCTGTTTCAAACCAAACCATGAAACGGATACTTTATGTTAACAATTTCACAATAAACTTTTTAGCTTGTGTTGCGATTTATCAAAGTAAAAAAAAAAAAGAAAAAATTTAACGGTTTATTAAATTTCTACGAATTTGGTTAGCAATACAGTACCAACAAGATCACACATTACAACATCAATGATACAAAAATTATAAAAAGAAAATAAATCTCATTAATTCAAAAACAAAAGTAGCTAGAAAAATATATCAACACACATGACAATCACTTCAGCTGATCTATACATACAAAAGAATCCAAATGTACATAATCCTGAATAAAAGAAAAAAAAAAGAAAACCTGAAAACAGATATAGGCACCAAGCCAATTGGATCACATGCTCCCAGCTCTACCAGGAGTCGGTTTATTCGATTTGACTTTTGAAAAGTCAACCAGGTCTCCAAATAGCTTATCCTCCGCGTTTTTAGGCTTTCCGGATGGCACGTGAATGTATGATGCGTTAGCCATTGAAGGACCTGTGTAAACAGTGGTTCTTAGAGAACTGTCATCCCTCATAGACATCCCCGCCATTCTCTGATCAATATATTGTGCATTTTGTTGCTGCTCGTATCCATACCCATACCCATAGCCATAACCACCACCATAGCCAGAGGGCTGCCCCATTTGGTTACTGTAGATTTGTTGAGAGTACATGTATGCCATTTGCTGTTGTGGAAGTACACCTCCTTGAAACTGTTGTTGAGGAATTTGATTGATGTACACTGGCTGGTTGTTCATTGGCGGCATATGGTTGTTCATTGGTGGCATATGGTTGTTCATTGGCGGTATATGGTTGTTCATGTTCATATTGCTGTTTACCGGGGCTTGTAAGCCTAGAGGAGGTTGTGAGTACTGTGTGTTGTCGCCTGCTAATTGATCGTCGGCAGGCTGAGCTTCCCAGGGTGGTGGCGGTAGGCCACCGCTAGTTGCAGCACCTATAAAAGAAATAAACATATGATTTCAATTATATTATTATTATTATTATCCATATTTGCAAACCATACTATTACACATTTTCACTTACCAAACCTGGTGAGGGTGGCTGCTGCTGCTGTTGTTGTTGCCCGACCTGACCATTCCACACAGGATTATTCCCTTGGTTATATTGAGACCATGGCTCATTCTGGGGTGGGACCGTGTTGGCAGCATTTCCATTTGGATAGAACGGTGGTTGTTGGGCTGGCATATATGGAGTTTGAGGTTGTTGGGCTGACATATTTGGAGGTTGTTGGGTTTGAGATGAAAGCATATCCACTAGTGCTAATGCGTTCGGCTGAGATGCAGTAGTAGTAGGCTGAGCTTCGCCCACAGGGACAATAGCTAAGGAATTTGAAGCATTTGGTGAGCCAAAATCATCTCCACTCAAAAGATCAAAATTGGCAATGGCTTTTGCTGGAGGTGTTGCCTGTCCATTAGTTGTTGTAATAGGAGCAAGAGAAATCAAATCGTTCCCTACACCAGCAGGGGTGGCAGATCTGCAGAAGACAAGGGTTATTATAATATACAAACCATCAAAGTCCGCTACCGTTTTGATTTACCATTATGACATTAAACTTAAAGATCCTTCTTTTCCTAATACAGTAGTTTAGGAGGACATAAAAGTCTGACACACTTTGGGTGACTTTTATTCCACTCGATGTGCTTAACCGATTTCATTTTTAGCTAAATTGTTTTATATTTAGCCCATTGAAACCATCAGCAATAAATATAACCCACATTGTCCTGTTTCCATCTGAAAGTTACCAATTTTGCCCATAACCATCATTCTAAAGAAAGCAGTGGTTCAAATTTTCAGTTTGGGTTCAAGCGAATCCTCTATTTCATCTTAATTAAATGGTATTCTACATATATGACAAACAATGAAATAATTAAAAAACTTAATGGAAACAGTGCATATAAACTTGATTACCCAGGTTGTTTAGTGTCTGTAGCATCAATAAGAGGAGCATCAACAGGTACTAATGCTTGACTAGTTTCAGGCTTTGACTTGTCAGATGAAACTACATGAGTTCCACTAAGAAGCGCTTCATGTTTGGATAGGACACGCTGCAAATCATCATTTAAAGCTAAGCCTTGACTTAATAATGATTCATCCCTATAAACAAATGAAATTAAACCTTTATTAGTATCTATATTGGTAAAATGAAGGAATGAAATCAAACATGTAGATTATGGTGGAAGTAGCTATGCATGAAGTAGTAATTAGAAGTTACATGAAGTCTTACGAAGTTGAGTTAACTAGGTGTACCACTCTTTTCTTGTATGCCCGACACTGCTCCACCAAGTCTACAATAACCTCTTGCCTAAGCCCCTAATTACAATATAAAATAAAAAAGAAATAAATAATTTTATTAGTTAATCGTTATAAATAATTTTACAATGAGAATACATTAAACCTTTTAATAAGTCAACTACAACTCCAACTGACAACTTTACCTCTTTCTTTTCTGGATCTATTGCAGTCAGCATTTCTGCAAGGACATCCATGATACCACGTGCATTTTGCATTTCTGTCAAACTGAAAAACAAAATGTATAGTAAGCAAAATTTAACCACGAGAATGTGAGTCAATGTAAAAACATTCAATTTCATAAAAAGACGAACAAACTGATTAACTTATACATACCTCAGAGTTGAAAATTCAGCGTCAGCAGAAGGCATTCCTGTTCCATGTCCATTTTCATTTTCCGGATTTTGCAAATTATGTGGAAATGATGTTATTGGCTGTGATTGCGGGGGTGTAAGGACAGGTGCTGCTCTCTCGGATCGTGGTGGAAAGTTTGCCCCTAAACGCTGAAATACAATAAAAGATACAAAAAAATAATTACTTTTAAATGTCTATTCTTGAATTTGTAATTGTTAAAACTAATGTTCAAAAGAGTAATAATAAGATTACCAATAATTCATGGTATGCTGCATAGTACTGCGGATACCTTGCCCTTGCTCCGCCAAAAGCTTCTTGCCAAGTGTCAATTAGAATTAAAATCTTCTCTTTCACATGAAAATCAGGCTGCAGTATCAATACGAAAATCAATATTATAAATAAAATTGATAAAAATATGCTGTGTAAATAAATCTAAAAAAATAATACTTACCTTCTTTTTCACTATTTTGACCATATCATGAAGCAAGTCTCTCTCTGCAACATGCATATGAACAAAATCGCCACAATTCTTCACAATTGTTTCCAATAGCTTAACATAAGCAACAAACGAAGTAATTTTAAACAAGTTAACAACACATTACATATAAATAAAAATAAACAAATAAATTGAACTCTTTGGTTAGCATGAAACTTGGCCAGCGAGATATAATCTTTATTCTTTAACTTAGTATCTTTCAAAACAATATCATGACTTTCAACAACAAAGATTTATCAAAACTGGTATAGTTTTTGTGCTTACTGTTAAAGCAAGAAGCTGAACTTTTGGATTCTTGCTTCCTAAACGTTTTTTTATTCCTTTGACAACGTCTTTCGCTTGCCTGAAATATAATCCATCAATATTAGTGCATCAACCACCACTCACATGAATCAATGTACATATAAACATAGCACACAATACATACAGACGTTTAGAGGTGCCAGTTTCTATCCATATACTTATGAATAGGTTGCTTCATGGCTCAATACATATGAATAGGTAAAGAGCTGCAAATTCAACCCATTTACTTATCTCAAACGTGTAGCAAGTGGTCTAAAGTGTGTCCCCCGCCCCCTAATTAGTATAGTAGGCTAAATCATTTACAGAAATATTAGGTTATTAATGCAATGGTTTTCTTCAATGAGTTGAAACCCCATGAAAGGACTAAGATAGAATACTTTCAAACCCTGATTAGCTTTAAATTACAGTCCCCCAAAACCACCAGTTCTATGCAAACTTGCAGCTCACTCCATCCCGTTTCTTTCATTCTACTCCTGAATCTTACAATAAAGCTATATAAACATAACAACCAAACCACAGATCTTCGATTGCACTTCAAGTCATAATCGACATAACCCTAATTTCACAAATCCTACCCTAAACCACAATTCACAAGACTAAGTACACCATAACCACAAAAACCCTAAAATTCGAAACCTACTTTAACAAATAACCAAAACCCACTGGAACTTAACAATCGAAAGGGGGAAAGAAGACATACACAGGATCATGATTGCAGATATCACAGATCTCGAGATTCATGGCCCAATCAGGACCTATAAGCATGTCGCTTGTGGCTCTAGCAACCATGGAGTTCACCATTTTGATCGGAACTTTGGGGATTGACGGTAGTTAGTTGATTGGAGTTCAGATTATGGGTTGAAAAACTGAAAATTGGGGTCGATGATAGGAATTTGTGAGAGATTGTAGATCAAATGGTCAAAGTGCGATGAGGGATTATAATTGATTATTGTTGGGAATTTGATTTTGAAGTCAACAGAATGATATGAATATGAATATGAAAAGTTATTATCCTGACATTGTGTTTCTCTAAGCACCAAGAATATGTGCAAAGTGGAAAAGATTAATATTATACGTACGTATGTATGTATGTCTCTTATTTACTCAATCATTAATACATGATCTAATGTATTTTCTTTTTCTTCTAGGGCATCTACGTCCCCTAATTATTAATCAACATTTTAAATTTCTATACATGTCATATAGGATTATACGCGTTGTATATGTGAGTCGTATAGCCAGTCTGACGTCCCTCTGAAGTTTTCCCCTCAATCAGTGTTGAAATTTGTTATTTGTGTCGTATAACCATGTATATGTCGTATAGAAGTCAAATAGGATAATATGTGACGTATAGTCTTTTGACAGTCATCCTTAAATTTTCTCGTTTGTTGTGTCTTCGACCCTATACGTTGTATGGTACTATACGAGACCTACAAGGGGTGTCGATTTCTAATATGGGATGTCTGTATTTTTCACTCTATTTTGTATCATGTTTGTTAATTAATTTCTCAGTTGTTAACTATTATTTGCTTTCGCGAGTTGTCGCAAGGTTTTCTCGTCACACAATAAAAATGAATTATATGTTTTTACAAAAAAACAATAAGTCATAAGAATAAATAAACAAAAATATGAATGTGTATAAGTTGTATATGTTTTAGCTATTGTTTGTAACACAAATTTAAATATTACTAATATTACGATAACAATCAATTTGTAAACTTGTGTACAATCAAATAAGTATTTTAATAGGTTGTTAAACATTATATAAAAAAAAATACTATATAGGGTTTAATTATATATATTATTAATAATGATTTAGAAATATTTTATTAGTTTACCTCGTATCACCTTATGATTTTTGTAATTTATCTCTTACTAAATTAAAATGAATACAATTAAAATAGTTTACTTAGTTACTTATAGTTTTAAAAAAAAGAAAGAAAAAACAGACTCTTGGAACTCCCTTACGCTTCTTCTATTTTCATTATTTTTATTTTTCACTTCTCTCTCACAACACTCAAACACCATCCACTCATCTTCATTAATACTTTACACCCACTCATATCTTTCTAACGCCTAGCACCACAATCAATGTAGCATCACCTATTGTGGAATAAGTAACAATTACTTTATTCTTTTCCTTCTTACTTCAATATTCAAAGTTCTAAATGCAAAAAGTATCAAAGTTTATATATAACCTCATTTTTCATTCTTTTACAACTCACACCCTCTATTCTAAATCAAATGTTTCCAAATTTAGACTTGTTTCTTGTTGCTCTTCTTCATGGATCACTTATTTCAAGTGTTCTTATCATTGTCATCTTCATCATCTTGATAGCTTTTTTGTCTACATTCTCCATATCCCTCTTATCAATTATTTTCATTGATGCATATGACTACTATCCATATGTTTCACAACTTGTTGAGACGTTGAGTGCTGATCTTGAATTGTGCTTTGTGCTAATGGTGTTGGTGTTAACGCGTGTTTATGTGGTTGCTGAGATGAGGTGGCACCCCGTGTTACAAACTAGGGTGTCTGAATTAAAGAAAAAAGTTCGTGTAGCGTTTGATCAAGCTGACCAAAGAATAGTTCGTCAATAGGGTTGTGATATAAGTTATTCTGGCAAAAGTAAAAATTAAGTGTTATTGTAACGTATTATTAATGGGGAGATGATTTTCGCTTATCGTTATAGTATATTTGGTTATAACTTTGACATTGTAAGTTTTTGTTGTATCTTTTGAAAAAAAAATTCTATACTTTCTAAGATAAACATCCTAACATGTACATTACAAGATTAAACTCACAATTTTTTTATGTGTCATACCACTTAACCCTCTCCACGTCTTAACGTGTGTTTTATCTTTTCACATACAACTATTATGTTTTTGGTAGAAAACTTGCAATTTATAATTTATTTTTTTAATCTACATGCGAAACAAAAATAGATATCCGAACATATGATTTCAATCCTCTTAGAAATATTAGTATAATCTGAATTCAAATTTGATTATATATGATATATATTGTGATTTAACTATTATGAATATTCAGTTTCCTTTTCATTACTTATATATAAGTTGTGTTTATTACTCTACTAGGTCAGAGTTAATGTATTATATGGGAAATAAATAAAACATATTAAAAATATTAGTTTTATAAATATTTATTTTCTAGATATTATTATCCATTGATGAAATAAAAATATAATGAATATTTAAAAGTTATAACACATAATGAATTAGAATTATTACTCAATATTTAATATATATGGATAAATTATTAAAATAACTACATTTATATTTTAGATGTTTAATAGTTTAGTTTACTTATTTACAATAATTATAATTTAATATGAGAAAGACTAGAAATACAAATATAAATATATTTGTTTTAACATATTTTAGTTAAAAATAAAAATCAAATTAATTGTTTTTATAATTTTTGTATTTATTATAAGAGAGATGCGAGAAAATAATTTTTTTGATATGCTAGAATGATGACACGTGTTTTAAAAAAACCTTCTTTTATTATAGGTTATATATACTTAGTAATTATATTATAATTTTACAAAATATGAATGATAATGGTTTGCACTCTATCAACTAAACCAAATCCTTCTTACTTAAATTTATGAAGAATTGAATATTAATAATTCAAACTATTGAATATTTATCAATACTAATTCATAGCTAACAATTTGATCAATAAGTATTTAACTTTTGATTTGTTATCAATGACAATCTTAATCTAAATATATTACTCAATTTTATTTTATTTATAAAAGATCATTTTATGAAGTTATTCAATGTAACACTTTTTGTCTCTAGTTGAGTAGATTGGAGAAAAGATACAAAACAATTGAGTAATATATTTATATATATTTGTTTTAATTTTGTAATATGCCATGCACATGCCACGTCACGAGCAACGTCACATGCCATTTCATAAGAAAAACTAACGGAGTTAATGAACACCAAGATTGAAACTGTTATTGGTAAGAAAACTAAAAGTTGAGACAAAAATTTGTTAAATTGTTAATTGAGATTAAAATTAACCAATATGCAATAGTTTGAATTATCCGATTCTCCAAATATTAAACTAGTGAACAAAGGGTGTTTTATACTTTTCTATAATACCGTGTAAAAATTGTGTTATTCGATTCATGTTGTGCTTGTCTAGCTACCTTCTTTCACTTTAGTTTATCAAGTTTCTTACGATTTTAAATAGATAATTACAATAACATACGTCGAAAACAGTTAAAAATATAAAATTAAATTCTTGAATATAAATTATTATTTGAATTATTTGATTTTCTTGATTTCTATTAAATAATTAGAAGTTAAGATAAAAAATTGTCGTTTCACAACTCACAAGTAAGAATCCAAAACCAAAACCACCACCACAGCCACCATCTCCCCCACCACTATCACTATATTGATGTAAGGTGTTGCTAGTAGAGTTTGAGAACAATTTCAGACCCACACACACCACTCAAACTCATCCATAGGACTTCAAAATTCAAAATAAAAGTTAACTCATCACTCGGATTCTCATTTGAAATCTTTTAAGTCTCAGGTTAAAACCACGATCTCGGGTTCAAGCATGACTCAAGAGATTTTCCTATAGAGAAGGGTTTTTTCCGTGATGGTATTCTTGGGTAAGTCAGGGTTGAACACCAAAATCAGTATAAATAATTAATATTCATTCTCAAAAAGTCTTACTCGGGTATTAGAGTAGTTCCATATGTTGATCTCATTTAATCTTAGCTCGATTTGAAATTTTAACAATCGATCATAATTAGCTCACGAGCCGATTTGCCTTATTCAAATATGCATAGTTAAAAGCTTAAAATATATGTATTGATGAGAAGAGCATGGGCGAAAGATAATAAGGGCCGGAAGAGACCACCTCCCCCATCTTTTTTCAGTAGTTTAATTATATATATATATAATTCGTCCCCTTTTAAAAAGTATATATTTTGCACTCCGTCCTTTTATAAAAATATTGCTACTTATTAAAATGAGGTTAAAGTGTTAGAACAAAGGCTCTCCGCATGTCACAATATAGTATCAAAAAGAAATATAAATCCGTCCATTTTATAATCATCACACATGACAACTTTTCACTTGTGAAAAATCTTCAAATTTCGCGTGCAGGTTTCTCATTGGCCACATATCATTTGTTAATTATTTGTAAAGTTTCCATCAAATTCGAGATTGATATAGACACCAATGAAACTATAATCCTATGATTCTTGAATCCTCAGTCCCCATTGTCACTTACTCTTCAAATATCATCAAAAACCCACCAAAACTTCATCAATCCACCATGGAAAAACCTTCGAATCAACACAAATCGATCATCAATGCAGACTTACAGACGGATTTACTCCCCAACAATCACCATGTTCAAAAGGGGGGTTTGAGAACGATGCCATTCATCATTGGTACATGAAAACTCGTTATCCGTAATCGAAATCGATCAATTGGGGTTTTGATTTTGATTTCAAGTTTGTGTGTTGATTGCAGTGAATGAAGCATTTGAGAGAGTTGCGAGTTATGGGTTGATGTTGAACATGATGTTCTATCTAATGGAGGTTTATCACATGGATGCTGTAAGTGGAACCACTGTGATTTACATATGGTCGGCACTTTCGAATGGTTTCGCCATTGTAGGTGGGTTCGTCTCGGATGCTTATTTGGGTCGGTTTCGGGTCATTGCAATCGGGTCCATCTCCGGTCTTTTTGTAAGTCGAAGCTAACGTTCGTTTGTGTTCGTTTAGAATATTAATAAATAAACATTAATGAACACGACTACGTTCTAAATGAACATACACTAATGACAAGAACATGAATGCATTCTTAAGAAACAAAGATAAATGAATACGTACAACTAGATATCTGTTTGTTTAGCTTATATAGTTATATATATATGAGAAAAGAGATGTAAACGAGCCTAGTTGGGTTTGGGTTCAACTCGGTTAAATTTGAGTCGAGTTGAGTTGGTTCATTTATCTTAACAAACCCAAAATGTGAGTTAGGGCTCGGTTTGTTTATTTACGAGCTGACCCAAACAGGCTTGTGAGCCAACTTTTTTATTATCATTTTAAATTAACTTTGTTTATTATATATATATATATATATATATATATATATAGGGGAGGGTTCAAATGAGAACCGTTTTTTTTGTGAGAACTCTATGAACTAATCTCAGCCACTCATTTTTATCACATGCAAATCACGTGCCATTTCCTTCTTTTTTTAAACATTCGTAACTTTTTTTCACGACATCATTTTTTTAAAAAAAATTCACCATAAAATTCAGTATTTTTTTATCTTTTCAACGCCTACCATATTGATATACTTTTCTAAAAAAATAGTACATCCGTTGTTTACATATGTGTAAATCTAGTTATACACATGTGTAAATCCGATATTACACATATGTAAAACGAATTTCGTTAAAAAAAACGGGTTTTTTTTATTTTTTATAAATTTTTTAATAATTTTTTTATGAAAGAGGGAAAGTTGGGGAACATTTTTATGTTTTTATTTTTTTTTATTTTTATGTTATTTTTTGATTTATAAAATTTTTAAATATGTTTTTGTTAATTACAATTTTGTTATTGAGAACTAGTGGTTGAGATTGGTTCCTAGAGTTCTCACAAAAAAAACTAGTTCTCATTTGATCCCTCCCTGTATATATATATATATAATAATTTTGTAATGTTTAGTTTAACTTATCAAAATAATGATACAAGATTGGTATTTCATGACCTGTGATCATTTTTTATATTTTTATACTTGGATACTTGTATTAGAAATTGAACATATGTTTAAGATCTATATTAATAATATGATATAAATTTGGTTATAATTTGTAAAAATTCATAGTTTAACTTTTAATTTAAACGAGTCAACGAGTTAGCTAACAAGCATTCCACGAACTGAGCTGTTTGGCTTGGGCTTGGCTTGTTAACAAACCAAGTCGATTCTAAGCAAGCTATTTTCGTGCAAACTTCGAGCCGCGAGCCTTTTCAACAAGCTTAGAGGACTAAGAGCATTCACAATCCATCCTCCATCTCCATCCTTATAATTACATTAAATATCACTATTTTTCCTCTCCCGCTTTCAATTAAATAATATCTTTCATACTTTTATTATTACATGTTCTCTTTCATCCACTCATAACCACTTTAAAAAATATTAAAAATTCATAGAGGTTGTATAGTATTTCCCCAAATATGAGAAAAAATTATACAATCCGCATAAATTTTCTACTTCTTTTACTCACAATCACTTACAACCATCCGTATAATAAAAGACATCCAATCATATATATAATATATATATAATATATATATATATATATATATATATATATTATATATATATATAATATATATATAATATATATATATATATATATATATATATATATATATATAAGAAACGGGATGTAAATGCTCTAATTAACATGTTGGAAATTTATTGATATATTAATATGGTTATTAATATTTAATCAATAAATTAATATGTTGAATGAAAATTAATATGGTTAATGACATTAGGAATTAATAGTGTGGGAAGTCGTCCTACATTAGAGGAGAGAAAGAATATAAAATAGTTTATATTTTATAACCTCTTGTCTATATTGTTTCCTAAGGTGTCACACTAAGTGGATTCGCGAAGGGTGCGAAGCACCCTTAACTCGCACTCGCGCTCGCGCTCGCGTGGCGTGGGCATGTGGGCACAATGTGGCGCTTTGATGGCGCACTTTGCACTTCGCATCACCGCGAGCCGCCTTAGTATTTTTGAAGGTTTGTTCGAGGGTCTGGTCAGGTGCGAGGTCAGAGCTGTGACTCGTAATAGCTTCCGTTACACATTGACTGAAACCGACGACTGTTAATGGCGAATTAAATAAGCAGTTACGATTTCGGATTAATGGCTGGGTGGCTGTTATGATCCAAATTCCACTATAAATACTGATTGTAGCTCAGTAGAAAGACACACCAACACAACTCGAGACCTACAGCAAACAGGTTCTCTATCTCTCTGGATTCTCTTCTACAAACAATTTCGGGTTCTAGATCAACCCCGGCAGTACAAACTGCTTCGGCTGTTGTACCCTGGGAAACAAAACGAGTTCTCCTGGGAGGCTCGGAATTTGATTTAAGGGCCCTGTGTTAAACACGATTCTCAGCTTTTACATTTCGGTTTCATCTATTTCTGTAAATTCTCCATTGTAAAAGAATTGATAATCGTTTATTTATGTTCTCTTGTATTGAGTATACTAATAAAATTGTTTGAATGTTTATTTTATATGAACGGTTCCTACATAACATTTATCTTATAAACATATTATTGTTGCTACAGGGGGTGAGTTTTCTCTGGTTGACATCCATTGTTCCACAGTTAACACCTTCATCTTGCCAAGAACCCGACACGGTTGCAGCCCACCAACACCGAGCCAACTTGGTTTCCTTTTCGCGTCTTTGGTTCTAATCTCGATTGGGTCGAGTTGCATCAAGCCTTGTTCCTTAGCCTTTGGTGTAGACCAACTCAAACATCATAACAACCAAAGGCTCATGGATAGCTACTTTAACTGGTACTATGCGTCTACAACGTTTTCCATGGTTATTGCTTCTACTGTTTTGGTCTACATTCAAGATCAATTTGGTTGGCGGGTCGGGTTTACAGTTCCTGTTATGGTCATGTTATGTTCTGCTGTTATGTTCTTACTCGGCTCGTCTCTTTATGTCAAAGTCGAAGTCAACAAGAGCCCGTTCTCGGGCCTAGTTCAAGTGTTGATCATTGCTTATAGCAACCGTAAGATCCATCTACTTCCCGATGAGCGCTACAATCATAGTGATGAAATGGAAACGGTCGAGCTAACTGACAACTTGAGGTTCGCCAGTTCTACAAAAAACTATGTTGGTTTTTTAACGTTATACATGAAAATCAATCGATCTGGGTTACGTTTCAAAAAGTTAAATGGACAAAATATAAAATGATACATTTGTTAAAATTTGTGAAAAAATGCCAAAACTTAATGGGCCAATCCAACCCTAATGTTTTGACCTCCTAATACATTTTGAATAATGGTTTAAAAAACTATGTTACTACATAACTTGTCTATTTTGTCACCTCTATTTAGTTTTTGTGATTGTCTAACGAGTTTTATTTTGTTTTTTAGGTTTCTTAACAAAGCGTGTGTCATTAGAGATGCTAACATCGGCTCTTCTAGCTCGAATCCATGTAGCGTCCCCACAGTCGAAAAGGTGGAATCCCTCAAATCCCTAATTCGTATATTACCTATTTGGTCATCCGGCATTATAGTATTCACAAGTGTGGCGCAAAATTTTCCGCTACTTCAAGCCAAAAAAATGAACCGAAACATCACCTCATGGTTCGAGATCCCGGTTGCATCATTCAGCTTGTTCATGCTTTTGACGATCACCATATGGATCTTGTTTTACGATCGTATTGTGGTCTCGTTTCTAGCAAAGTTTACACACGAGCCACGTGGGCTCCATCCAAAAACCCGAATAGGGATCGGGATAATATTCTCGATTATAGCGATGGTAGTAACCGCAATCGTGGAATCCATAAGGCGTGATTTCGCGAACTCACAAGCGTTAGGTGTCATGTCAGCAATGTGGTTGGTCCCACAATATGTACTACTAGGTTTAACCGAAGCGTTTAACGCGATTGGATTGATTGAGTTTTATTATTCTGAGCTCCCTAAAAGTATGTCGAGTTTAGCATTGGCGGTGCTTATGGTCAGCATGGCGGTTGCCGCACTTGTCGGGAGCCTTTTAACTAACATTGTGGACTCCGTTACGGGCCAAAAAGGTGGCGTAAGTTGGCTATCGAGTGATATCGATGAGGGCCACGTGGATTACTACTATTGGTTACTTAGTTTCTTGAATTTGCTAAACTTTTTCTACTACCTAATCTGTTGTCGTGTTCATCGGAGTTTTTCTTCGCCGGAAAATAGGTTGTCCGATGATGTCCGTGAAGAAGGATGTGAAAGCATTGAATACAAACTCTGATTTTTACTATACGGTTTTAATAAAATTAGTAAAATGGAGTTGTTAGCTATGGTTTTATTTCCCTTATGTTGTTAAATGATTAAAACAATATGAAGTAAATATTAAGGAATTCATCCTTAATTAAAGAGTTGGAGGTTTGTTTAAAAAACCGTTTAAACCTTAAATGTTAAATTAGAAACAAATTGGTTATGTAAGCTGAAATAAGTTATGTAAGCTGAAACAAGCATTTAATTATTATATTTTTAAATCCAACTTTTTTTCTAAACAGTTTTTAAATGTTACCACTAGTAACCCAACTTTAAGCAACAAATAACTAAATAACCAATTATTAGATATATTTTAAAAACAAAGATCAGTAACCAATAGATCTACGTCACATGACTTTCGGCCACTCAACCCGGTTCAACCATGTTGGCTTTAACTTTTATTTTCTTGATTATTTTGCTTTTTTTAGTAAGTGGTTTTCTAAATTATTTCATTTAGTTTGTTATTAACTCTTCTAACAAATTTATCATTTCGATGTACATTTTTAATAGTTTTGACTTTCAATATAAGTTTTATTAACGATAAAAGTTTGTTTTGGTATTGGCTTTTTAAACAATTTTTTTTCAACCAAAGGCGGAGCTTAGTGAGGGTAGGGAGTAGGGCTAACGTCCCTCTTTTTTTTCGTTAGTAGTATTAATTTTTCTTCTCAATAATTTAAAATTATATATATATATAGAGAGAGAGAGAGAGATCGCCCCCCACCCTACCCCCTGCTCTTAAAAAAATATTTTCACCCCGACTCCATTTATAGTTTGCTTCAAACTCGTTAAATTATACGACATGACTATGATTTTAAACATAGATTAAGTGAGCAATAATATTAGAGCATTCACAACTCATTATCCATCTTTATCCATATAATTACATTGTAAATCATTGTATTTTCTTCTATTTTTCGACTTTATAATTTTTTTCTC
Organism: Flaveria trinervia; assembly: GCA_025506515.1. Classification (NCBI taxonomy): domain Eukaryota; kingdom Viridiplantae; phylum Streptophyta; class Magnoliopsida; order Asterales; family Asteraceae; genus Flaveria; species Flaveria trinervia. The sequence goes on from CM046442.1 coordinate 125,461,180, forward strand.
TCCTCCACTTACAACTGCTTAAAATATATTAAAAACATTCTAAGATTTTGAATAGTGTTTCTTAAAATTAAGATTGAACAGTAGTTTTATCATATTATTCACTCATAACCACTTATAACTATACCATATAATATAGAAAATATATACTCACATAAACTTAAAGAACGTGTTGTGAATGATATTACTAGTAATATGTCTCTGGCTTTGTGCCTTAGGTGTTATTTGTTTTTTCTGCAGTAAAACGTCTGCAGTCTGCGGACTACATCTGCAGACATCTGCAGCAGAAGCAATTGACCAAATGTCTACAGTCTGCAAGAAAAAAACTGTTTCTTTTTTTAACATCTGCAAAATGTTAAAATATTCTATAATTAAACTAAATCTATTTTTTAAACTTTAAAAATAACTAATACATTAATATATAAATAAAAGTCATACAAATACATTAAAATAAAAATAAAAATCATACAACACTTCAATAATATTTATAAAACCATACAAATACATTTATAAATTGTTTATTCGACATTCTGCATTAACTACTCAGCAATTTCATCTCTTAACTGAGTCATATATTCCCGATCTAATGCGGTACCATGTTCTTCAACATCATTTTCTTCAGCATCAACGTGCATATCATAATTTTCAAAGGATACATTGGGTTGATCATATTGTATAAAAGGTTATCGTTAAGACCCTCTTTCCTTATAAAATTATGTAGCGTGGAACATGCAACGGTAATGTTCCTTTGTGTAACCAAAGGAAATGGTGCCATCCTCTTCAATATTAGGAATCGTGCTTTCAAAACACCAAACGAATGCTCAATAACATTTCGTAGTTTTGCATGTGCATGGTTAAATTTTTCTTTATTGGTCAATGCACGATTCCTACGAAAATCTCCAAGCCAATACCTTACATTACGATATGTAGCCATAAATCCCCGTATGTGTGCATAAGCGGTATCATAAAGATAATAGTTATCTGTAAAGATATATAAATAATTAAGAAATTAAACTAAAATACAAACATTTAAAAACAATTTCTATACCTGATGGTGGTAACGGGAATAGAGCATTTGTATCTGATAAGGCCTCTGATAATATTCTAGAATCATATGCTACACCTTCCTAACCCGCCACAATAAATGTAGAAATCATGTTGAAGTCACAAATTGCTAATACATTTTGATAACACTCTCCTTTTCCTTTTCCTCTATATAAATCTTGTTTACTAACAGGGAAAACAACATGTATCAAAGTTCCATCAAGTGCGCCAACCGCTCCCTTAAAAATTCACCGAAGTCTTTTGTTATGTCCTAGAATGTTTGGATTCAAATGAAAAAAGTTGGTACTATCATATCTTTGGCAAAAAGCATCATTTTATCTGACACTTCATAAAAGAATTTATGAATTGTTTGCTTTGAGTGTTGAAATCTACGCTTGATAACCACGTAACGTTGATTATGACCAATTATTATTAAAAACATACACAAATCACATATCAAACCAAATACTTAACCAAATCACTAACCATAAACAAAATCACCAACCAAACAAACCAAATCATTCACCATACAAACTAAAAACACTAATCGTACAAAATAATATAACAAATCTAACAAAATCATAAACCAAATAACAAATTATACTACCCAAATCACAAATCATCTTACACAAACAACAAATCAATTATAAAATTAAACTAAATCAAAAAAATTAAAAAAAACTAACATGCTGCGATGGGAGAAAGGGGTTGGTCGAAGGGGGCGGGGGCCTTGGTTGCGCGGCCGAAGGGGAGTGGCTGCGAGGGGGCCGAAGGGCGACGGTGGAGGCGGCGAAGGGGTGCGATGGGGCGCGAAGGGCAGTGATGGGGCGCGAAGGGCGATGGTGGACGCGGGGACCGGGGACGGTAGAGGCGGCAACGGCTCTTGTTTGGCCGATGTGGAGGCAGAGGTGGTGTGGAGCAGGTGTGGTTTGGAGGGTTTCAAATGAAGAAAGAAAAATAAGAAGGAAAAAGACCAGAAGAGGTTGTGAAGACATGAGAAGTGTTTGTACCACATCTTCTCCGTGCAGACGTCAGGAATACGTTTTTTTAATGAAACGTCTTCCAAAAAACAAACAGACTGCGAACTAAACTCTTTCTACGTCTGCGTGTACGCAAATGAAGAGATGGGGAAGAGCTTTTGAAAAAAAACAAACACCCCCTTAGACTTTAGGCCTTCAACGCAGCTCAACTTTTGCGGGTTTTATTTGTTTTTTTGATTATTTGCTTTTTTAATATTTGTTTTTTAAAATTATTTTATTTAATTTAATACTAACTCTTCTAACAAATTTATCATTTTGATGAATTTCTTTAACAGTTTCGACTTTTTATACAAGCTTTATTAATGTTAAAAGTTCATCTCGGTATTGGTTTCTTAAACACTTTTATTTTATTTTCTACATTTAAATGTTAATACTAGTAATGATTTATTTAGAAACCGTCACTTGACTTGGTAGTTGGGCGAATAAATCCTAACATGGTATATATCGAAAAGGGGTAACTTTGTAAAGACTTAATTACACGGGTGGTCCTTGTGGATAGACACGATTTTACTTTTGGTCCCTAACTCTCTAAAATTAAAAGGTTGGTTTAAAACTTTGCACAAATAATATCGTTGGTCACTAAAACGGATCTCCGTTAAGAAATGTCTGGCCTTTAACATCAACAACGCATTTTGGGCGTATTGGCTGTGGATGAGAGGAGAACTCAGCAGTTAAGCGTGCTCAGGTGAGAGCAATCCAGGGATGGGTGACTGATGTAAGGGGCTTGGAATGATGTTTATCATGATTAAATAGTTAACTTTAATGTGTTTAATGAGCTTATATATAAAGTATTGTGTTGAATAAGTTAACTACGATGATTTGGTGTTTTGAGGGTTAAAGGCGGTGATTTTACGTGATTTGAAGAATGTATATGGTTGATAAATGAAGATCATGATAAATGAGATGATAGAGAATTCAATTACGAGAATGTGGCCGCAAACGGGGAGGAAAACGGAGTTCGAACAAAGAAGTTACAAAGAAAACAAGAATCGGACAAAGCTGATTGGCCATGACCTACGGCGGAAACATGACTTACGGTGCATCAGTTCAAAACAAAACAGAATGGCCCTAACCTGACTTACGGAAGAAAGCTAACCTATGGTACATGACGCGCTAAAATCACTTATAAGTCGCAAAAATTAGGGTTTAAGGGGGACTTTTCACTCTAAGCCGCCCCCAAGGTTCCCGAACGACCCCAATCGATCCTGAAGGCTTCCGGAGGCGATTTCAAGGCTCAAGATCTCATTTTTATCATTTGGTTTGAATCTTTAATGTTAGATACCATGTTTACTTTAAATTTTGAGTTGTTTTTCGTTTCCATGTCCGGCTAATCCACCCGTGATCTTCTCCGGGTGGTAAGGTTTATACTATGACTTGTTCTTGATTGTTTTTTTGTTAATCTTAATGTTTGAACACGGTGAATTAAACCGAGTAACATTATTAATCGTTTTGAGATTCTAAAATAAGTGTTTTATCTTCAATCCAATTGTTCTGTTCTTGAATGTTTTAGATTTCTTTTCATCTGTAAACGTCAATTGTGAATGGGATTGAGGTAAAACAAACGTAGGGTATGATTCGGATAAGTGCGTAGACACAGTTTCATTCAATTCATTATCTTGAAACGAGTTAATTTGGTTATGTCTATGTGACCCGTTAAACTAAAAGAGCAAACCTGAGTCATAAACCTGAACCTCGGAGAGGATTACTTCTCTCATCATTAGTTACAATCAATTTTACTTTTTGATTTAAGTACTTTTTGCAATTTAGTTAAGTTAAAAGTATTTTCAATAAACCCTTATACTTTACGAGTTGAACCACACTTTCCACATATTCCCTATGGATCGACCGGACTTACCCTAGCTATCTTAGGTGAGTTTGGACCGTTATAAATTATTTTTGATTAGGCTTGACAAACCGATATCAAAATGGCGTCGTTGCCGGGGAATTAGTGCGCAAAGTGTTTCGTTTGATTATTTATTTAGTTTGTTTATTTTATTTACTTTCTTTTTCATTGTTACGCTAGGTGTGCTTGTTGTGCAGGTGACAGCTCCGTGCATGCATACCCCGTACACAAGGAATAAGTGTCCGTTAATTTTTGACCCAGAAGTTGAAAAGATCGCTCGAAGAAATCGAGCACAATCCCGTGCAAACACCCAATCATCAAGTGCAGTCAAAGAGTACAAGATGGAACACAACCCACCATCACCACTTAACCAAAATCCACCCAATGACCAACCGCCATATCCACCACTTGATCAACCTCCACCAAACCAACCAAATTATCCATTACCATACCCAAATGTGCAGCCACAAGCACAAAACCCAATTGGCCAGAATCTACCACCTCAAAGACAAAATCCATATCCTCAACCAAGGCAGAACCACACCAACATGGACCTCCAAGAAAGAATCTAAGACAACACAGGAGAGGTAATAGGTTCGAGGAGGAAGAATATAGATTTGACAGGCTGAGTATCCTTACTTGGGAGGATGACATAGATGGACGAAATGATGGGTATGAAGAGGAATATGCTGAAGATGAGGTGCAACACAATGAACCCAATAACAATCTAGGTCGGTATAGACATAATGAACAACCAAGGCAGCAAAGGCAGAATCTGGGCCAAGGTCAAGGTCGAAGGCAAGAGTTCCTTGGGCAAATCAAAACCCGGGTTCAACCACACCAAGCTATAGTTCAAGGGGTTGATAGCCATTTCCGACCCATCATAGCTGGAGCTACATCACCTATAGTCAGGCCGTAAGTGAGAGGGAGGTCATTTGAGATTAGATCCAACAGTTTGGCTATTCTTCCAGAGTTTCATGGAGTGTCCAAGGAAGAACTTATCTGCACCTTAATGAGTTTAGTGCCATCTGTGATACCATTGGGGCACAAGGTTTCACACCAGAGGAAGTGATGTTGGTTCTATTCCAGTTTACATTGAAAGGAAATGCGAAGAAGTGGTTCCATTCACTACCTGCTACCAACATTTACACTTGGGAGCAAATGCAGCAGGCGTTCTTAGAAGAATACTATACACCACAGAAGACAAGTGAGGCCAGGACTGCCATTCGTACCTTCAGTCAACAACAAGATGAGCCATTTCATGAGGCTTGGACAAGGTTCAAGGAGTTATTGAGAACCTGTCCACATCATGACATTCCCCAATGGGAGTTGATTTCTTCCTTTTATGATGGGTTATCTGCTGAAGATGTGAGAGATGTGAATTCAACAAGTGCAGGAACTTTCATGACTAATACTGAGGATGATGACTGGGAGCTACTGGAACAGATGAGTATACACTCAAAAAGACAAGCTCAGTCTCGTAGGAGATCAAGGAATGTGGTTGATGATGTGGATAGAAGAGCTTCAAGGTTGGGTCAGTCAGCAGGTAAGGCTATAGTAAAGGCTACAAGTTCTTTTGCTATATGTCAGGGATGTGGTGAAGCTAGACACACTGCAAGAGATTGTCTAGAGTTTGATGAAGGGTTGGAAGAAGTGAATTATGTGCAGGGTGATAAGCGACCATACAACAACAACACCAATAATAACACCTATCACCCCGGTTTAAGGAATTACCCAAACCTCAGATATGGTAATCCAGATAACCAATTGAACCCAAACTTTCAGGGTAATTCACATCAGCAATATCAAAGCAGGTCAATGGGTCAAAGTGGTCAATACAATCAGGGGAATTATAACAGGGGTGGTCAGAGGAACTACCTGAATAATCAAGACCAGGGTGGATCGGGAGGAATTGTAGAGACATCAAATAGGTAACTTCTGGAATTTATGAAGGAGATGAAGAAATCTAATGAGGTTCGAGACAAGAGTCATAAGGCTTTGACCAAGCAAGTTGGTCAACTAGCAGAAGAAGTGGCAGCTCTTAGGAAAGATTCGGGGAAGCTACCAAGTGATACGATCATGAATCCACAACATCAAGGGACAAACATAAAGAACGTGAAAAATGTCCACATTAATTCGGTTGGTATCCTTCCTAATTCTGAAATCTTCACTAATGACTTTATTTCTTTTTCAAATCAAGTTGCAGGTAAGGAAAATGAAGTCGATACAACAAAAGAGAATGACCCAGGAGCACCTGTGTAACATCTCGTATTTTTGTTAACTAAAAGTTAACTTCGTTTACTCTTACAAGGGTTATTATTGTCAATTTTGAAACTCGTGTATTGTTTGTGCTTATTCATTATTGTCATTGGGTTTTTATGAAAGTTAAGCATAAATATTAAATAATAATAATGTTAATATTAATAAAAGTAGCAATAATAATAAGTAATAATAATGAATAATAGTATTAGTAATAATAAGATTACTTTTAATATGGTTACTTATAATTTATAAAGGTTATTAAACTTAACCATATTTAAAACATAAACTTAAATTAAGTTTGGGGGTTTTATTTGTCAATTTGGAAACTTAAAATGGAACTTTTAAACATAAAATGATAAATAATAAACTAGAGGGACCATTTGTGTAACTATTTAAAACCCAACCCAAAACCTTTCTCTCTCCCCGATTTTCCGGCCGCCGGCCGGCGAAGCTCTGGCGCGGCGCCGGCGAGGTCTAAAAACCGTTAAAACGCGTAAAAATGAACCCCAAACGCTCCAAACCGGTTCATGGAATCGATTCGAACTTAATCATGAATTAAAATTGTGTTAAAACACCGGTTACAAACCTCAAACGATCGTATAACCGATACCTTTAATCCCATAACCGTTCGGGAATTAAATCTCAATTATAATCTAATTAACCGAACATGAACGATCATGTACCTATTCCTAATCGAACTTAACACTCAATTTCACCTGAAACCAACGCAAGCATCATTTTGATTACCCATTTAGTCGCGAACCTGCAAGCTAAGCGAGAACCATCTTCCGGGTGATTTAAACCAAAATTCACATAGGGCTTTTCATCATTGTGACTACTTGAAGCTTTTTGCAAAACGGATTTGTGTATCAATCTTGTTTCTATCTGAATCGTTCACGTCATAGTTGCGGTTTGTTCATTGTAGTGTTCGAATTCAGATCATCTTCTTTCGGGTAATTAAGCATATCTACATGCTCGATTTTACATGGGGAACAAAAGCCCCATGATCTTTACCATTAACAACATCGATTTAATGCTTAATTTGATTCAAATTCGAATTAGGGTTCTAGGGATTTGGGGATTCTGTTTATATGGGTTTTTAATGTTTTAAAACCAAGATCTATCGCGGTTGAGAGCCTTGGTTCACTGGCTAAGTCTTGTTTCCCACATACATGAGGTCCCGGGTTCGAACCCGAGCACCCTCATGTAATTTTTTGAAGCCTTTTTGGCCTTAAATTAATTATAGAAAATTTATAATAATTATAAAAATGACTTTTATAAAACCTAAATATTCTTAAAGTCATATTTCTTAAAAAATTATTCTTGTAAAACATTTTAATATTTTAATATAAAATTATTTACAAATAGGATAATTAAACATTTAAAAAAAAATAGATTGTTATATAATACTTAAAGATATTAATTAATATTAGACCTTATGTTTAAGGATTTATCATGATAATTATAGAATTTAAATATAATTTTATAAAATCACAAGTTATTTACAAAGGATCAATTTCCTTAAAAATAAATTTTATAAATTTCCTAAATGGTATTTTTTTATAAGAATTTATTTACTTTATAAAAATCCCCAAAATTTTAATACCCTAGTTCATGTTAACTCGCTAATCTTATTATTAACCTAAATCTTATAATATTATATATTTAGGTGCCTTGTGATGTTTTATCTTGGAACGACATATTTTATTCTTATTGATCTTCATTATATACTTATTTGACAAGTGAGTTTTCCTTGCCCTTTTTTTTTACATTTTCACACTATTTTGGGGTGAAACATGATACTTATACATCATACACTTATAAACTTTTGAGACTTGTAATGCACTTGCAATTCATCTTTATATTTTGTCATGGTTATTTGTGTATTGTAAGTGATTATATGAGATACATAGTTTGTTTACAATTATTAACTATTGCTAGCCTGACGACGTCTTAGATCTTTGGCCCTGACAAGCCTATTTGGTGCTAAAGTCGATGTATTGCCGACTCCTGATGACGTATGCTTGTTCATCATGGGAACCAAATACACTTAGCCAATCTTTTATACTTGTAATCAAGTTGAGGTTTGGTTGTAACGATATGTGTTCTATAACCTTACTTGCTTATGACCTATGACATGAATTGCTACTTGTACCCTTTTTCATATTATGTATGAAAACCTTGGAAACTCACCAACTATTTTTAGTTGACTCTTATTTTTATCATGTTTCAGGAAACCCCCAAGTTTAAAGCGGACTTTGAAGCTTGCAATAAAACTAGGACTTGGCCCTAGTTAAATAAACAAAATGTTATGCTATGTTTTGAGTTATGTTTGAACTTATCTCTTGTTTGAGACTTATGGTTGTATTTCATTTTAAGACTTATGATAAATAATATTTGCAATTTAATATAGCGTTATGTGACTGTGAACAATCTTAACCCTCACATCTCGACGATTCCGCCGTCAAGGTTGGGGTGTGACAAATTGGTATCAGAGCCCATAACTATAGGGATTTAGGTTATTAGAAATGGTGACCTAGACTATAGCTTATGCATGAACCCCATAGAATAATATTTATATACTTGGAAATATATATATTATATATATATATAATATATATATAATATATATAATATATATAATATATATATTGTTTACATGCTACATAATGCTATGCCATACTTATGTGCAACTTGATGCCTTAGCATAGGTTGCCTTGTAATTGTTTAAACTTTGTTATGTGTCTCCCTAAATTTAACTTTAACTCATTGACTCTCCCCGACAAATGAAACTTCTTAATCTTATTCTCGTCAACACGTGGAATCGTATACTTATGCTTAAGAATTGAAACTTTAGACTTATGTCTAATCTATGTAAATCTCATCATGGTTTTGATTTCATGAACCTAAGAAATTTGTGTGACACATAGACACCTGTATTTTGGATTTCCTGGCAAAAGGCCCTCGGGCTAAGGCAAGCATATCGCATAAATCCTACGGGACTAGTTATGCTTACCTGGGGATTTCTGGGATGAGTGATAAACTATGGTCAACATACACAAATTCCTAAGGCGAATGGGTCAACTTACCTTGACGTGTCAACGTTTCCAAATGGTAATGCGTTACCAAATGGAACCATTCCATGTGCCTTACAACTTTTGCCTTATCCTTGTTGAACTATAATCCTTATTATTCCAATTCGCGTATCTAACTCATTTTGTATATTCCAGCATGTCTCCTCACCATGGAAAGCATGGAAGTTCCGATCGTAAGCTAGCCGCCATGATTGCCCGACAAATGGCTGCTGTCATCCCAACCATGGTTGCTGAACTCAATAGCACCTTAATGACCAACTCTAGCAACAACGATCATGGGGATAATAGTGCTAACCAAGGGCGCAACAACCAAACTTGCACCTTCAAGCACTTTAGCTCTTGCAAGCCCACTAGTTTTAATGGCAAGGAAGGAGCCACTGGTCTTCTTGAGTGGTTCGAGAGCATGGAGAACACCTTCGTCAACTGTGAGTGTCCCGAGGCACTCAAAGTTCGTTATGCCACTAGCATGTTCCAACAAAGGGCTCTCACCTGGTGGAATAGCGAGAGGAGAAATCGTGGACCCGATGCTATTCTAGCACTTACATGGGAAGAGTTCAAGAACATCGCCATCACGAAGTTCTGCCCGAGAAGCGAACTGCAAAAGCTGGAGGAGGAATTTTGGAATTTGAAACAAAACAATGGTGGTCATTTGGCCTACTCAACTAGGCATCATGAGTTGAGTATACTGCTGCCCCATATGGTCGACACTGTCCCTCGCAACATCGAGAAGTTTATCAAGGGTGTACCACCCCAAATTCAAGATGCTGTGGTGGGTAGCCGACCCACAACTTTGGAAGAAGCCATTACTATCACCGCTCAACTCACCGAGAACCATATACGAGCGGGCACCATGTCTGTGAAGGGTGCCAAAAAGGTGGAAAAGATGGCTACCGAGGCCGTTAAGGAGACAAAAGCTGAACCGTCCAACAACAACAAAAACAACAAGAAGCGCAAGTTCACATCGACGCGTAACTATGCTGTGGCTGCACCCAAACAACCCCAAAGACAACTTGTACCTGCGGCTACACCTGTGGCATAAGTGCCTGGGGCTAGGGCTTATGCTGGTCCTCAGCCTATGTGCAACACGTGTAGGTATCATCATCCGGGGAATCAACCATGCCGCATCTGCACCTTATGCGGTAAATATGGTCATTTGGTGGCAACTTGCCACCGTGCACCTAACAATGCCGCCGTGGTCACAAACCGTGTTTGCTACAACTGTGGGGAACCTGGTCATATCCGCCCACAATGTCCCCGTCTTATGGGTAATGTGCCACAAGCCCGAGGACGTGCTTACAACATCAACGCTAACCAAGCACAAGCAAACAACGATGTGGTGAATGGTATGTTAACTCACTTTTAACTTTTGTGATCCGATTCTTTTCATACTTTACCTGTATCGTTAAATACCTTAAAAATTGAACAGGTATGTTCCTTATTAATAAAACTTATGCCTATGTCCTATTTGATTTTGGAGCCAATAAGGGTTTTGTTTCGTTGGAATTTGAACCCATACTTGCTCAACCACATATGAGACTAGAAAGACCCCTTACCGTTGAAGTTGCCGATGGAGAACCGATCACCGTTGACGTCATTATTCGTGATTGCATCTTAAGTCTTGACACACATGATTTTCTTATCGATCTCATCCCTATGAAACTTGGAAGCTTCGATGTCATTATTGGTATGGATTGGTTAGCCAAACACCATGCCGAGATCATTTGTTTCGAGAAGTGCATCCGTATACCGTTACCTTCTGGTGATATTTTGAAGGTGTTTGGTGAAAAATCTTCCAAAGGACTTAAACTCATGTCATGCACTCAAGCCCGAAAGTGCTTAAGCAAGAAGTATATGGCCTTCTTGGCTTACGTGGTCAACACGAAAGTCAAAGGGAAAGAACTTAAGGATGTCCCTATCGTACGAGATTTTCCTGAAGTATTTCCCGATGACCTTAGTGGTTTACCTCCCGTGCGTGAAGTCGAGTTTAAAATTGACTTGATACCGGGAGCAAACCCCATGGCTAAGTCACCATATCGGCTTGCACCATCGGAAATGCAAGAACTCTCTAGTCAACTTCAAGAGCTATCCGAGAAGGGCTTTATGGTGCTTGACTATGCACCAGTGAGAACAAAAGAACAACAAAAAGTTATTTTAGGTCGACCATTTTTGGCAACTATCAATGCTCAAATCAACTGTCGGGATGGAACAATTGATATGACATGTGAAACCTGTAAGTTACGTTTTGATGTGTTTTCCAAGTCCATCACTTATTTTGTTAATGACAAACTTTTTATGCAAATGTGACTAACGTGTGTGTTCCTCCCTATATCTCACATGTAAGCGAGTACATAACTTTTGCGAATGGTTTGAAGTATGATAGGGTTAAGCAGGTAGATTTGAAAGAGTTTGTAGATTCAAAAGAAAATAAAGAGCCGGTGATAAAGATGGAAATAAAGCATGAAAAGCCAAAATGGAAGGAAAAAGTTAATGATTCATTTGATCCTAAAAATGCTCAAGTTGATACAACGATGTTCGGTCCATGTTTTGATGACATTAGGAACCCACTAGATCAACAAAAGCAAACAGTTATAGAACTCTTAGAAGGCAAGCACCACTTTCAACCACCATGAGTGGTGACAGGTACGGTCTTGCTGAAGACCTAAAACTTAGCACTACTTGGGAGGCAACCTGAGATATTGGTACTTTTTGATGTTTTTAGTTGTTTTGAACTTTGTGGGTGTGTTCACTAGAAACCCTCACGAGACTTCACTCGTCCACTCGGGCCTATCGAGAGGTGTAAAAGGCTTGTTGCATATGCTAAATGCAACCGTGATTCCTACGAAAGTGAGTTTTATTATTTTTTTAGTTTTTGTTTTGTTTTTTAGTTTTAGATAGCCAATGCAAACATGCAAGTGTAGGGAAGCACATGGAATTTTAGAAGCATATTTGATGAGGTGCTTGGCAGGTTTACCCACAGTCTCCATATAACAATATTGAAGCACTATCAAATCATCCACCATCAGGTCCATGTGAACTTTCTTTGACTTTATTTGCTATTTTGTTTTGCACTTGACAGAGTGTTTAGCTCTGGTAAAGATCACAAGAAGTCATGTTAAATTTGAAATAACCATACATTGGGGACAATGTATCCCAAGTGTGGGGATGAGAGAAGCATCAATAGACATATTTTGAAGAAATGGAAATTTGGACAAATTTTAAAATTTTTAACATTTTTCTCTATATATACTAATCATTGGTTAAGGTTCTTGGTCATGGTTGATTCTCTAAATGTTTAAACCCGGTTGCTCTGTGGAAGTTGGAAAAGGAATATCTAACTAAGGATGGCAAACTTTGGGTGTAGTAAACTTGCATGTGTCATGTCGGTAACCCAATTTCACCGTTTCCATATGTGAGAAGCCTATTCTTTGATACTGTTATATCTAATTTTTTGTTGAGAGTGCAATAGTGCCTACTTAGTGGTAGAACTTGTGGGGCGTGTGCATATTGAGATTCGAGACCGAGATTCATATCGAAGTGATTGAGGCACATGATCAACCATAGAATAACCCCATAGGATCCACCCATCCGACATCTATTCACTAGTAGCCAAGTTTGAGCCTTTTCCCTATTAATTTGTTTAAACTAATTTTTTTGACCCATTAGCCATTTGTGTAGCCAAGTTTGAGCCTTTTGAATGGTCTCTCTGTTTTCGGCGCTTTCATCTCTGATTCGTATTTGGGTCGGTTTCATGTCATTGCAATCGGGTCTCTTTCAAGCCTTATTGTAAGCAGAATTCATCCAATTTTGATCTCAACTACTTAATTTTAGTGTAGTTGTGACAGTCTTCTTGTTGTTGAAACAGGGGGTGACTTTACTCTGGTTGACTTCAATGGTGCCACAATTGAATTCTTCATCTTGTCATGAACCGAATGTAACGGATACCAGTTGCAGCCAGCCAACGACGATCCAATTCGGTGTTCTTTTAACGAGTGTGGGTCTAATTTCAATCGGGTCGGGCTGCATCAGACCCTTGTTCCATAGCATTTGGTGCAGACTAGTTGAAACAGCATAACAACCAGAGGCTCATTGATAGCTACTTTAACTGGTACTATGCTTCTGCAATGATTTCAACAGCCTTTGGTTCGATTGTTGTGGTGTACATTCAAGACCAATTTGGTTGGCGGGTCGGGTTTGCGGTTCCTGCTCTGTTTATGCTCTGTTTTGCTCTTATGTTCTTTCGTCCTCGGGTCGCCTCTTTATGTCAAAGTTAAAGTTGAAGAGAACCTGTATTCAGAATTCATTCAAGTGTTAATCATTCGTCTTCTTCCCGGTGATCGCTTCAATCATGGCGATGAAACGGCCCGAGTTAAGCTAACCGATAACTTAAGGTTCTTGAATCTAGTTCTACTGGTTAGGTTTGTCTGGTGAGACACCCAGTGTAATAGTTAACTGGTGTGGTAACCGATCTGGTTATAAATAAATTGATTAAGGTTTCATGTATGTTAGTTATCTCATTATTTTCTTTCCTTTTTAGGTTTCTCAACAAAGCATGTGTTGTTAGCGATACATGTGATGATTATTCGTGCTTGGGTGCGTAGAAGGCCCCGACAGTCGAAAAGGTGGAGTCTCTCAAATCGTTCGTTCGAATTATACCCATTTCTTCGTCGGGCATTCTCGTGTTCGCAAACATTGTACAAAATATTCCGACACTTGAAGCCAAGAAAATGAACCGAAATATCACTTCATGGTTTGAGTTCCCGACAGCATCATTCAACCTATTCACGCTTTTGACCCTTACAATATGGATCGCATTTTACGACCGTATTTTAATCCGTATTGTAGCAAAGTTTAGACACGAGTCACGTGGGCTCGACCTGAAGACACGAATGGGAATCGGGATAATTGTATCAGTCATAGCAATGGTAGTAGCCGCGATCGTGGAATCCGTAAGGCGTGCTTTAGCAAACTCTAACATGACAAGCGAGATGTTAGCAATGTGGTTGGTCCCACAATTTTTACTACTAGGTTTAACCAAGCGTTAAATAGAGTTGGACAATTGGAGTTTTATTATTCCAAACTCTCAAAAAGTATGGCGAGCTTAGCGATGGCTTTGTCGATGGTGAACATGGCGGTCGCTGCACTTGTTGCGAGCCTTGTAACTAACATTGTGGACGTGGTCATGAAGCAAGGAGGGGGCGTAAGTTGGCTATCGAGTGATATCGATGAGGGCCATGTGGATTACTACTATTGGTTATTTAGTTTTTTGAATTTGCTAAACTTTTTCTACTACTTGTTCTGTTGTCGTCTTCATCGGAGTTTCTCTTCGCCCGAAAGTAGGTTGTCTCATGAGATCGGTGAACAATTGTCACACCCCCGCTAAGAGCGGAAACACGGGGTTGCGACGAGACGGGAATCGTCATAACACATGATAAGCGATAGAGATGCAATAATAATGATGATGACAAGCGTGTCATGACGACACCCGACAACAAGGGGACTTGTGTCGTGTTGAGTCAGTATTCACGACAACATAGCCATAAGCAAAAACATGATAAACGATTCACATGATCACATAAAGATGAAATTGTAATGTAAATTCCCACAACCCGGGAACAAGTTTCAAAAGATTGTAATTGTTTACACAGTTCAACATTGTTCAAAGTAATTGTTTGTCAAACATGTTTAGTCCAAAAATGCATCATAGGGTCTCCACTAAGGCAGCACACCTAGAACCTCAGCTAGCATGATCACCTGAAAAGATATGCTCAAAATGGTCAACAAAATTGTTGGTGAGCTCGCAGGTTTAAGTAATAAAAGTGTAAGTGATGCTGTATAAAGTAAATGATATGGAATACCGTGAATACAGTTATATACACAAGTAAAATCACATGACATGAGCTTTGCAACCAAACCTAACGACGTACACAAAGAAATTGTCAGCATATATTCACCAAGGCCCGTACCTGGCTATTGTTGGTACTAACTAGTATACCAACACGAGGGTGGGGGTGTCAACCCAGTAGTACTACCAATACCTAACCGTCGGTTCCCACACTGGAATTAAATAGTTGCAAAGATAGAACCACACAGCAGACCCAAGCATGTATCAGATAAGTACTTGCAACACAGTATCACGTTGATTCCTTGTATGAAAATTGTATGTATGTTGTACAGCATAGAAAACGGGCGAGCATACTTTTCCCCCATGTTTGTAAATGTTTGTAAAATAGTATAAGCATAAAAAGGGGCCACGAAACTCACATGTTATATGGTAAGTATGAAAGATCGAGATTTCCAACAGTTGAATGCAATGATCGGTCAAACACCTATTGACAGTTATTGTCAAGCATTAATGACATGTATAAAGCGTATAGTAATGTTTGGTCGGTTCGTATCGGTTCGGTCGTGGGTGGCACACACACACAAGCGGACACATGTATCAGATCTTATGTAGATCCAAGTACTACGAGTAGTCGTCATTGCTTATGACATCCTTGTAAAGATCTCATTGTTATGAAAGATGACACCTGTTAAGTATTTGTAGTTTCAAATGGGTTGTCGGTAATTGTAAAATGTTAGGTTTATTTCAATTGAAATAGTATGTGCATGTTGATAGCGTTGACTTTAATCTTTGGGGTCAAGCAATGACACTTTTACTGATGTTGCCTTATCATCATCAGACGTTTAAGGGAAATTCACACTCATCATCAGACACACAACAGGACCAGACGCTCGACCCACGTTCCATTCGTACGAATCAACCTTCAATCGTGCGAATTAGCTACTTTCGTGCGATTGAACCTTCATTCGTGCGATTGGACTCAGTCGCACCACACAACACACACATTCGCACGACCCAACCTCCATGCGCACGAATCAACCCTCAATCGTGCGAATTAGCTACTTTCGTGCGATTGACCTTTATTCGTGCGATTGGACTCCAGTCGTGCGAAACACGCACAATCGCATACACTCAGTCGGTCACCTGACTCAATCGCACACAATCATTCACACGCATGACTCAATCGTATACACTCATTCGCACGCATGACTCAATCGCATACAAACACCCAGTCGCGCGACATGCCTAGTCACACAACTCAGTCGCACGATTGACTTAGACGCATGATTCAGTCGCACGACTCACTCAGTCGCACGGCTCAATCGCATGACAGACCCAGTCGCCTGAACTGCAGAATCGCGACTATGGTCGAGCTGAGCAGCCCCCGAGCTGCTCTAAACGCGAGTTCTACATCACGAGGACTTCCAGAAACACTCAACAAACATACACAAACATGAAACACAAGCAGAAAGACCTCACACGCACCCACACGACCTCATGTGCTCGGATGAACCCGAGCACCCGAAACCCTAGAAAACACAGCAGTAAAACCAAGCCAAAAACGGGTTGAACAAGGTTGTCTACCTGCTAGGAACGAGTATACACAATGATACCCAAGATTTGGCAGTGAAAACGCAACAAACGTGACGGTTTTTGGTGCTAGATCGAGAGAGAAAGTGGAGAAAATGTTGAAGGTGAAGAAGATGAGGATGAGGATAAATGGCTGGGAATGGGGTTTATATACCCAGTCCAAGTTTGCAAAATTACAAGTTTAGTCCCTGCACTTAACCCTCGAGTTTCCCAAAAATTTGTTTCGGTTGACGATCTTAAAATGTTCGTTATATTAAGGTTAAAAGCGTGTTTAATGGCATTTGATAGTCTAAAATGGTTTTATTAATGACAAATGTTGAAATTAAAAATGATATATTTGGGGTAATGGTGATGAAATTTATAAAAGGTTTATGCTTAACACACGTTCTCGGAGGAAGTACAGGCACAAGAGAAAATAAGCAGACATGATTCCTTAAAGAAGGAGTTCATGAAGAAAAGGAAGAATAATTAAAATATTTCTATGCTTATTTATGTCGTTCGACGGACCTTAAGGTGACGGATGTCACAACAATGATCTAAAAGCATGTAAACTGAAGTTCATTTTATGAAGATGTAAATCAACCGTAGATACAAATGCTAACCTTGATTCAGATTCATGTGACGAAGCATAAATGGCATGTACACGAAAATTGCATTTATAATTTGATCTTAAGAACTAATCAATGTAGCTGATTATATAGCTTTTTAGGACGGATACAAAACCTGAAAATATGTTAAATTCGATGCAACCACTCTAGTTAATCAAAATTAGAGATTCCCAACCTTGTATTCTAAATACAATATTTTACCCTCACCATTGCTAATCGAAATGCTTTAAATCGAACAATTGATATTGAAAAACATGCTTTAATCCGTAGGCCAAATGTGGATTTGGATCCGAACAAACCATCAAAAGAACAAAATCAACAACCAAGAAACACCTAAGTCTGTGACCTTAGCATGCAAGAGAAGACACAAGTCATAAAACATACCTGAATATACTGCCAATGGAGGAAGAAAATCCTTGATCAAAGTGATGTTAACCATTCCAATCAAATTGATTACTTCATCTTCATCATCTACGTCTTCTTTATTAAAGGTGATGAGCTGAAGAAAGATATGAGAGAAAGAGGAATTTAGGAAGAACAAAGGGGAAGAGCCACGTGGAAGATTAAGAAGGATATTGCAACACGTATCAACTGCCCAGAAAATACTAAAAATACTCATGGTCACTGTACCCACCGACCAAGAGTTTTGTTAATACATATTATAATTATCTACAACACATTTTCCCACATATGATATCATGAACATGCATTACTTTTCTATCACTATCACATCACTACATAATAAAAAACTTTAATAAGCTAACTAGAAATTACTAATGCGTGTTGTTATGTGTTTCTTTTTGAAAACTGTATCACATTACCGATCGGTCCCGAAGTTACACCACATACGCATGCAAAAAGTTTAAAGTAATCTTATTCGTAAGTGATATAATATTCAACCACCAAATAAACTAAGAATGTTATAAAAGTCGTATAAATCATATTTTAAAAAAAATGTGTAAATATAAATCATATTTATTAAAAATGTTATTTATATGAAATTCTATTGTCTCATATATATATCACCCCGTGTGTTCAAACACCTCAATTGTGTGACGTGAGCGCAAATTACACATCTTAAACTTAAAAACAATTTTTTACATCACAATGGAATTCTATGTTAATAAAATCGAGTCTTAGATTTGAGCGTTTATTCTAGTTACATTTAAGTTAACTATGTCAAATTTTATTTTTTATCAGATAGCCTAGTTGTTGTCATTGACTTTTATTTTCCTTTCTATTCGCTGCTAAAACAAACAAACTTTCTAAAATAATTTAAGTTTAACTTTTTAAATATATTTATACAAATGTTTTTCAAAACAAAAATATTCAAATAAAATATTCATGAAGTTTACCTTCTCAACCTCTCATTATAATATTATCTTAATTATTCAAATATTACGCCAAACAGTGACTTCAATACATGTGACAATGGAGCCCTTTTCGGTTGTAATTTAATGTATTTAATAAAATCGTCTCACATTTACTCACTCCCTAAGTTTTTAACTTTCATCACCTACTCCACCCACCACCACATTCTCATATGATCCATCACCCCCACCACCAACACCATCATCATTAACTCCATTTCACCATCAAAACACACACACACACACACACACACCAATCAATCATCAAACCCTTTTCAAGTTTATTTGATCAAAAAGCTTCTGAAACTTCAATGGTAGAGAGATTGTTGATGGAGTCACAGGTTTTCGAAGTTCGATTCACTGAGTCCACCAGATGCGTCGTCGCTAGTGGTATGAGCTTGTAGATCGAACCGCCTTCTCCAAACCAAAAACACTCACCCACGAAACATCTCGCATCGCCGCATCGACAAGCCACAACTACTTTCGCGTGAACTGCATCACGTCACTATCCGTTATGTTCGCGATTTTACTCGTTTCGCATTATTTCTCGTCACCATCGTCTTTGTCATTGGGAAGCACCCAACACCACCTTCCGTAACTCTCCGTCGCAGTAACACCACCACCGCAACAGCACCACCATCGCAACCATCGTAGCACCACCGCAACCATCGCATCTTTTGTGCTTGTTTTGAAAGTTGTACATTGTGCATCACCTTTGACTTTTGATACGGTGGTACTGTAGCCACTGAACCAAGGTATTAATATTTATTATAATGTTAAAATGGTGCTCGTGTAATGCGGCGAGACAATATTTTACGCCCGACACGAGTATTTAATTTTTCTTAATCTTATAGCAATTTTACAAAAATATTATATTTTTTCTAATCTAAAATTTAAAGCACCAAATAAATGGATTTTACAAAACGACATGTATATTTATGCATTAACTTATTGTACCTTATAAAATACATATCGGTTTAGCAAAAAATTTACACCAAAACGTTTAAAAACACACATTTACGATTGTAGTATCAAAAAGATTTTAAACATGATAGATTGATATAACAAAAATATTAAAACAAATGAAGTATTTTGGTTTACGAGTAGATAATATAAAATTTATGTAATTTATAATAATTTTAAAGTTATTATGTAACTAATTGTAAGGGTAATTTGTAAATAATGTTAAAATACTATTTTACCTTTAAAAATAAATGTATCTTATGCATTGAGTGAAGTAATTGTTCTTAATTTAATGATATTTTAATACACTCTTCTCGTATGTTTTATATATAGTTAGAGTCATAAACCTTATTCAAAAGTTGTTTTTTATTAAAGTTTAATAATATATAAATTCTTAATTTTAAGTTTATATATTTGTAAATTTGTTTACAAAGGTTTACTAATATCTTATTTCTATACGTGTCATTTTTAATAATGTAAAGATAAACCAAAAAAAATTTCTTTTTTAGGAGGGACAACTACTATCAAACTTTAGGCGTTACAAAGGTAAAAACACACGTCAAATAAAACCATGCAAAAAATCATTTGTGAAAAGACTCCTAGGCTTCTTATATGATCTTGTATTGTTACATCGTGTTTTTCTCTCACGACCTTATAATGTAATAGTATTTTTGTTTGTCACCCATAAAAATAATATGAGTTTAAATGAATTAAATCGTTACAAATGTAATGTTAGACGATATTAGTTTTATAAATATTGTTTCTTTTTTATCCTTTTGTCATTAATTGTTGCAGTATAAGTTTTTATAAATCATGTGAGGATCATTAAAAAGTGAATGATTTAAAGGATAATAATACCTTAAAAAATAATGAAGTCTTATTGGTGTTATAATCAATTCAAAGTTGTACCTAACTCACGTCATTACCCTGTGATCCAAGATTAATATTCATTAATCATTTGTTCTTCTAATTATTTCAACTGAAGTCGATCAAACAGAGCAAACAATCGATCATCCATGGAAGAAGAATTAAACCAACAAATATCGATTATCGATACCGAATTACACACCAAATTACTCCCTGATGATCATCATGATCAGAAAGGGGGGATCAAAACCATGCCCTTCATCATAGGTACATTGAATTTCTCCTAATTATGTCATACTCTGTTCTTCAATAAACAAAAGCTATGTTCTCGATTTTGATTTTGACATTGATTATAATTTTCAGTGAATGAAGCATTTGAGAAGATTTCAGGATATGGGTTGCTGTATAACATGATCTTTTATCTAATGGAAGCTTATCACATGGAAGCTGTAGCTGCAACTACTGTAATTTACATCTGGTCAGCGCTTTCGAACGGTCTCTCTGTTTTCGGGGCTTTCATCTCTGATTCGTATTTGGGTCGGTTTCGGGTCATTGCAATCGGGTCTCTTTTCAGCCTTGTTGTAAGCCAAATTCATCGAATTTTGCTCTAAGATCCTTAATTTTAGCTTTTTGTGTAATCTTGTTGTTGGAACAGGGGGTGAGTTTACTCTGGTTGACTTCAATTGTGCCACAATTGACACCTTCATCTTGCAATGAACCCGACTCACCGGATACCGGTTGCAGCTCACCAACACGGCTCCAACTCGGTGTCCTTTTCGCATGTGTGGGTCTGATCTCAATCGGGTCGGGCTGCATCAGACCATGTTCTATAGCATTTGGTGCGGACCAATTGAAACAGCATAACAACCAGAGGCTCATTGATAGCTACTTTAACTGGTACTATGCTTCTGCAACGATTTCAACGGTCATTGGATGTACTGTTGTGGTGTACATTCAAGACCAATTTGGTTGGCGGGTCGGGTTTGCGGTTCCTGCTCTGTTTATGCTCTGCTCTGCTCTTATGTTCATCCTCGGGTCGCCTCTTTATGTCAAAGTCAAAGTCAAAGTCAAAGATAACGCGCGTTCAGGGTTCGTTCAAGTGTTAATCATGGCTTTTAAGAACCGTAAGATTCGTCTTCTTCCCGATGAGCGCTACAATCATGGTGATGAATTGGATCGCGTCCGGCTAACCGACAACCTAAGGTTCGAAATTCTCATTAAAATGTTAGGGTATATAACACTATAACCTTAAGTGTAGTTTAATGGTTTCAACATCTTAAATTATGAAGTCTTGTTTTGTTTTATAGATTTCTGAACAAAGCATGTGTTGTTAGAGATATGAACAACGATAATTTGGAATCGAACCTGCGTAGTGTCCCCACGGTCGAAAACGTGGAGTCCCTCAAATCCATCATTCGGATTATACCTATGTGGTCATCCGGTATTATAATGTTCACAAACATTATACAAAATTTCCCCACACTTCAAGCGGAAAAAATGAACCGAAAAATCACCTCATGGCTTGAGATACCAGCCGCATCATTCAACATGTTCTCGCTTTTGACACTTGCAATATGGATCGCGCTCTATGATCGTATATTCATCCCGTTGCTAGCAAAATATACACAGGAGCCACGTGGGCTCCACCCTAAAACCCGAATGGGAATCGGGATAATAATATCGATCATAGCCATGGTGGTATCTGCGATTGTGGAATCCGTAAGGCGTGGTTTAGCAAACTCAAACACGACGAGTGACATGTCAGCAATGTGGTTGGTCCCGCAATTTGCGTTACTAGGTTTAGCTGAGGCGTTTAATTCAGTTGGTCAGATGGAGTTTTATTATTTTGAGCTCCCAAATAGTATGGCAAGTTCAACTATGGCTTTTTTCACAATTAGCATGATGGTTGCTACACTTGTTTCAAGCCTTTTAACTAACGTTGTGGACTCGGTAACAAGTCAAGGTGGTGACGTAAGCTGGCTATCGACTGATATTAATGAGGGTCACGTAGATTATTATTATTGGTTGCTTAGTTTCTTAAATTTGTTCAACTTTTTCTTCTACTTAATTTGTTGTCGTGTTCATCGAAGTTTGGAAAATACATAAATTGCACCTGTGAAAGATTTAAAATAAATTATATTAAACTCTTTGTATAATGGTGATACGATGGCGTATAAGTATTTTTAATAATACTTTCTATCAAAGTGGATGAGAAAACATATTTTGTTTTAGAAAAATAAGAAGACTTATCTTTGTCATTACTCATTATCAATAAATTATATGTACCTAAAATACGCTTTTAGTTTATGTGATTTGATAAAAATTACAATTTCAATTAAATAGTTTCTTTATTATACTAATAATGTAATAGTTTCGGACTTGGTTTTGGTATCATTTAAGGTACTAACACCGTCAAAATTTCTATTAACTTAATCAAAACTGCCGGTATTATCTTTTTGATTTTATAAAATATAATTAAATTTACAAATAAAAGTATGAAAGCCTACCCATCTCAAAAGCTTTGTTATACTTTACTTTCTTTAAAATAATAAATCAACCCCACCTCATCCAACCTCAAAAACCCATCTGCCGCCACAAAGCAACACCACATCTTCGTCGTTGGTGACCATGAAACACCATCACACCTGTTGTAACTGAAGACCCCCTTCTGTTCACAAGAAAAACGAGCACCACCCTCTTTCTCTCATGTCACTGACACCTACAACCACTTCTCTCTCTTCATCGTTGCTGGCAATCATAATCATATCGGGTGCCTCCCAAACCGACTATCAAATCTGTCTAAGTTCAAGTTCAAATTCCAGACCATGAAATCACTGCATTGCGTGTGGCAAAATTCCTAATACTAAACCAATAATAACTAGAAAAATAAAACGATTCAGTTCTGTGTAGTAATTTGTGTTATATATGTATGTATTGGGGTTATTGTGAACAATAATTATTTCATGTTAATCATAAGGAACAACTAGAATAAGATAGATTTCCTTAGACGAGGGTTATTTGCATCAATATGCATAACTCTTTAATCACCCCACTTACATATAACACGCCCGTATCTCAACGATTAATGTAATCCTTTATCGTTTATCGACTCTAACACGCTTAGTATAAATAATAAGGTAATAAAAAGATTCTGAAAGCATTAAATGTTATAATATAATTTGACTTCCTAATTTCAGTAACTGCCACTATATAAAATTGATCACACTTTACTCGTTTTCCTAGTCACTACCATAGATCCATATAATATTTGTTTTCTGTCAATTCTCACCTAAAAGTTATCTTTGATATGATATGGACTTTTTTGTATTATCTGTATATAAATAATAGGTTAGAGCTCACGTATTAAATAAATGAAATAAATAAAAATATTAAAATTATTAGTTTTATAAATATTTTACTTTTTAAATGTTATTATTCATTGGTAAAATAAAAATATAACGAATATTTAAAAATTATAACACATAATGAATAGAAATTATTACTTTATATTTAATATGTATTAATAAATTATTAAAATAGCTACATTTATATTTTAAATGTTTAATAGTTTAGTTTACTTATTTACAATGATTATTATTTAATATGAGAGAGACAAGAAACATAAAAATAAATATATTTGTTTTAACATATTTTAGTTAAAAAGGAAAGTCAAACTAATTGTATTTATAATTTTTGTATTTTTATTATCAGAGGGAGACGGGAAAATATTTTTTTGTTACGTTAAAATGATGACACGTGTCATTTGATATGGTAGATGATTACACATGTTTTAAGAAAACATTCTTTTATTATATATTACAGATATGAGAATGATATTTTAAGATATTATAAAATAAAAACATTTACTATATTCAATGCATAAGATACAATTATTTTTTAGGTTAAAATAGTGTATATAATATTATTTACAAATTACGCATTATAAAATAACCTTACACTTATTAACACTTGCATAAAATTTTATATTATCTACCCATAAATCAAAAAAACTTATATATGTTTTAAAAGATTACAACTATATCTTTTAATCTATCAAGTTTAATAATGTTTTGAGATTACAACTTAATCTGTGTTTTTTAAACGTTTTAATGTAAAAATTTTGTTGAACAGATCTGTATTTTATGAATTACAATAAGTTAATGCATACATGTACAAGTAGTCTTGTAGAACCCATATATTTAATGATTTAAATTTTAGTTTAAAAAAACATAATAAACTTTTGTAAAACTACTACAAAAATAACAAAAATTAAATTCACATACCTGATGTAAAATGACACCCAGTCGTATTACGCAGGCACCCTTCTAGTCTTAACAATAATATTATTAATTAAAATAATAAAGTATACGTTTTTCATACACAACCCAACTTTATATCTTATAATAAATTTATAAAATCAATAATAATATTGCATGCCTTCACATTAGGGTGTTGATCGGGTTTTGGGTTAATCAGTTTGCGTTATTCGGGTTTTTCAACATTGAAAGTCTATCCGAAACCCGACCCGAATAACAATCGGGTTAACCGGTTTCGGATTGTTCGGGTAACGAGTCGATCTGGTCGGGTTTTCGGATAGGGGTGAGATTCGGGAAATAAAATCCACGTGACTGCTTCACATCCATATTTCTACCTAATTCCTCGGTGATACAAGATCATGTTCTGACTATTATCTTCTGTCAATCAAACAGATTAAACCATCGATCATCAATGGAAGAACACTCGAATCAACAACAATCGACCATCGATTCAGATCTACAGACCAAATTACTCATCGACAACCAGCACCATCAGAAAGGGGGCATCAAAACAATGCCTTTCATCATAGGTACATCAAAATCCCCAATTTGTTTCATCGAATTTACAGAAACCCCATGATCAATTCGGGTTTTGATCTTGATTTTGTGTTTGGGGACAGTGAATGAAGCATTTGAGAAAGTCGCGAGCTATGGATTGACGCCCAACATGATTCTCTACTTAACTGAAGTTTATCACTTGCAAGCTGTTACTGCATCGAGTATTCTTTACATATGGTCATCGTTTTCCAATGGTCTCTCTGTTTTTGGGGCTTTTGTTTCTGATTGTTATCTGGGTCCCTTTCGGGTCATTTTAATCGGATCTTTATCAACTCTTTTCGTAAGCAATCAACAATTTCGCTTCAATTGATCAATTGTATCAACACTCATAGGTTAATTGATCATTAATGATCATTGCTGTCACAGGGGATGATTCTTCTATGGTTAACTTCAATGGTTCCACAATTAACCCCTTCAATTTGCAATGAACCAGACCCCAGTTGCAGCCCACCGGCTCGAACCCAGCTCGCATTCCTCTTCGCCTCTTTCGGTCTAATGTCGATTGGTTCGGGCTGCATCAGACCATGCTGCATAACCTTTGGTGCAGAGCAACTAAAACATGGTCGAACCGGTGAGAACCAAAGGCTCATTGATAGCTACTTTAACTGGTATTATGCTTCTGTTTCGATTTCAGCGTTTGTTGCATTCACTATTGTGGTCTATATTCAAGATCAATTTGGTTGGCAGATTGGATTTGTGGTTCCTGTTATCATCATGACCTGTTCTGTTCTTGTGTTCTTGATCGGATCGCGTTTGTATGTTAAAACCGCGTGTAGATCGAGCCCGTATTTAGGATTCGTTCAAGTTTTAGTCATTGCGTATAAGAACCGCGGGATCAGTCTTCGTCACGATGACTGTTACAATCGTGGCGATGAAACGGGTCGGGTCGAGTTGACTGATAACTTAAGGTTTCTCAACAAAGCTTGTGTTGTTAGGGATATGAGCATAGAGGGTTCAAGATTAGATCCATGGGTTATTTCAACTGTTGAAAAGGTGGAGTCTTTTAAGTCGGTGGTTCAGGTATTGCCGATATGGTCAACGGGTATTTTACTGTTTACTAATGTATCGCTGTCTTACCCTACACTTCAAGCGAAAACCATGAACCGACACGTGACCACGTGGTTTGAGATCCCGGCTGGATCGTTTAGTGTGTTCATGGTTTTGACGCTTACAATATGGGTCGCGTTTTATGACCGTCTCTTGGTCCCATTTCTAGCAAAATACACGCGGGACCCACGCGGGCTAAACAAAAAAGCCCGAATGGGTATTGGGTTAATGATATCAATCATAGCCATGGCGGTTGCCGCGGTTGTGGAAACCGTGAGGCGTGATGTGGCTGGCTCAAACAGGTCAGTTGAAATGTCAGCAATGTGGTTGGTCCCACAGTATGTGTTACTAGGACTAGCCGAGGCGTTTAATGTAATCGCGCTAATGGAGTACTGTTATTCTGAGCTTCCGAAGAGCATGTCGAGTGTGGCAATGGCGGTGTTTACATTGAGCTCAGCATTTGCTGGGCTTGTTGGAAGTGTTTTGGTTAACGTTGTGGACTCGATCACGAGCCGAGGAGGTCGTGTAAGTTGGCTATCGAGCGATATCGATAAGGGTCACTTGGATTACTACTATTGGTTACTTAGTTTCTTAAATCTGATCAACTTTTTGTATTTTTTGATTTGTTGTCGTGTTCATTAGAGTTATATATCACTGGTGATCGAGTAGATATATATTTGATTTTATACACCCGAATCAAATGTAAATGTATGTATGTTCTTGTTTGTTTCAAGTGGAACATGTTAATAATCAAATAAACAATTATAATACACCGATAATTAAAAAAAAATAGATAATGGGTTAGATAATTTTTATAAAAAATAGAAAATAATATTTAGATCTTTTTAAGATAATGGATATTTGTAAAATCATGGAGTTAACTTGATGAATTCCACTACAACTTTTACAACATTTTTAGAGGCGAGGGTGATGAACGTATCCACCTCATTGGATTCATCTTCACCCCCAACCTGCTAAGTCAGAAAGCGACCTGATCGATCACAATGAAGGGCACCCTTTGTTGGTATGAAACGAGAGCTACAGCCGCACTTTCCATCTCCACCGGGGTAACGTTGAATTTTTCATAAATAAAGCTTCTGTTGTCTACATATATGCTAGCACTTGTCCCTCGTCCCACGAAAGCAACCTTTGGGGGCGTCAATAAGCATGTTGTTGCGTTCACACACCCTTCTAATGTCATAGACTATATATGGTTTATGTTGTCATAAAAGCGTATTAGCATTCATTAAGTTACGGGCTCAAATTAGAGTTTAAGTTGACTACCTCGGGCATTTTGGCTAGATTGTAATAACCCGAGTCAACGGGTACCCAAAACGTGTGTTGTCTCTCCTCTACTATTCCGTCAACGGGAAAAACTTCCTCCGGTTGGTACCAAGTGTTGTTCAACAAATTATCAGATTCAGAATTAGTTGAATAATTTGCAATGTTTAGGTAGCCAATGTCTCTAGTATAATCACCAGTTTCTTCAAGGGGTAATGTGTCTTCAGGACCTTGTCCATATCTCTACAATATATAGCAAAAATTTTCCAACAGGTAATAATGTATATTTAACTCCAATCTTTATCATAAAGTTAACAAAACAAAAGTATTACTTCTCACCAAAAGATAATATAGAAATTAGGGCGTGTAAACGAGTTATTTCGCTTGTGAGTTACTCGAGATCAGCTTATTGAAAGTTAAAATACAACTAAACCTAAATGTGTTCGAGTTCGTCTTTGAGCTTATATATAAAAAGCTTATTGATACTTTTAAGATTAGGTTATATACAACCCTTTTATTACTTGTCATACACCTCTTAAAAAGTAATTTTAAAACTTATCATATTTTACCTTGAAAAAGAATTTAGGTTTTAGACCACAAGTTTTTCTTTTTAGTAATAAGTTTCAAAAACAATATTTATATAACGATAAAAAGTATATTTAAAAATAAAAAAATCTATAAACATGTAATAAAGTAATTTTTTAATTAAACACTTTTAAAAATATATTTTAGAATGGGAAATAGACCTAAACGAATCTAATTCAACCGATTAAATCGTTTAAATCGATTTATTCGATTCGGTTATCCAACTAAACCTGATAAATCATTTATTATTTGGTTTATATGAATAACCGAACTGAATACACAAGATTTTGTGTAACCGTTAACCGAAGTGAACACCAAATTTATGATTTGATTAGACTTTTAGGGTTACAGTACGATTTGGTGTTCAGTTATTTTCTAATTTTAGCTTTTTATAACACTCGTAACCACTACAATTAAAAAGACAGAAAGTATAAAGACTAAAAGTAGTAATAAATAAATAAAACTTTAAACTTTTAGTTTATCATATTAAGAGGTGGTATGATAGATAAAAAACATAAAAGCCAAAATTAACATATTTATAAGTTGAGGGGGACAGTTATAAGAAGTACAAATAATTTAATAGAGGGGCATATATAGTTTTGTCGTGAATGAACTTTAAAAACTACCAACAAGCCTAACTCGAGCTTTTTAATATAATTCTCGAAACTAGCCTAGGTTAGGATCGAACTCGAGGCCACTTAAGAAACCTGACTCGGAGTATATTTAAATCTATATGTAGGTGTTTATAAACATATAAAGTTAATAAATCTCATTAGAATGAGTGGTCGGTTTTTATTTTATTTGTTAACAAGAGAGCAAGTGTTTTATAACGAATTACTACAAAGAGATAACAAGATAATAACCATCTTCTTTCGTTGTCTTTGTGTAAAACTTAGACTTTTTTTAAAATTTAGTGTTCTCTTTTGTGTTTTCCTAAATAATGCTATAATTGAAATACATTCATCGTTTGTACTATGCCTAAACCAGTCATAACCAAAATTACTCGTTTGTGGCCAATTGATCCAAACCGAAATCTCCTTCCCGCACAAATAATATACAAGATCAAATTAGCAACATATATCTTCAGTTAAGTTATATAAAAAGCATAAACATCTTATCAATCGGGGTATAAGTTCATGTTTTTTAACATATGTGCATACCTCCAACATCGATGATGAATTTACTAGGCTTGTATTCAGGATAACTGAGAAGATGGTTCATTTCAAAGTGGTTAGGGATCACAACACCAATATGTGGCCCGTTTCTGTTAACCTTAACAATCAACCTTTTGGTTTTTCCAAACACTTTCCCATTGCTTCTTGAGGCAACCAAACAATAAAAAAAACATATACAAACGAGATAAATAAACTAACACTTCTCATCTTGACTTAGAGAGGTAGAAATGAGGAGCAATTGAACCATATTTATAGAACCTGAATGCTATGGAGGGTTGGTTTTGTAAATATGAGAGAAACACGAGGGGAATTTTTTTGATTTATATCATTTACACATACGTAGAACTAATTATTGAAGGTACAATACACAATTGAAATGATAGGAATGTTTCATACACTGTTAAATCACATCAAGGACGCATCAATAACAAACATATATTCAAATAAGAGGAGTTCGTAAAATCTCAACTTGATTCTTAAGGTTTTCCTTTTAAGATACAATTCGTGAGTTGTTAGCAATTCATGTAATTGGTTATAGTTATTATAGTTAACTATAGATACGGAAAAGAGATGTATATTCCTAGAAAATAAGTAATTATGAACTTTCAGGATCAATCATGGATGAAATGTGATGTAACCATGACATTAAGAAATAAGGATTAACCAATTTAATTGGGATCCATAAAGATATAAGAGTATTTACAATCCATCTTTCACTCTTATGCTTATAATTACATTAAAAATTATTTTTTTTGTTTTTCTTCAGTTAAATAATATTCTTTTATACATTTATCTTTATATTTTATCTATCATTCACTCACAACTAGTTTTAAAAATATTAAAAAATTATGGGAGTTGTACTGTGTTTCCCCAGTGAAAAAACACAATACAATCTTCATAATTTTTTTACTTATTTCAACAACAAGCACTCACAACCAATGTTTTTGCGACTAGATCGGACCGGCCGGTTCGACCGGGGATCGGCCCCCTAGCGGTCCGGTTCACTATGATTAGGTTTTAGGTGGTTGAACCAGCCGGTTTGTTCCGAACCGGTGGTCGGACCGGGAAACTGGACTGGTTCAGACCGGTTTTTGTTTTTTTTATTTTAATG
This sequence comes from Flaveria trinervia, assembly GCA_025506515.1. NCBI lineage: Eukaryota > Viridiplantae > Streptophyta > Magnoliopsida > Asterales > Asteraceae > Flaveria > Flaveria trinervia. Next base: position 125,491,774 of record CM046442.1, read on the forward strand.
GGTAAAAACGGGGTGTTGAACTATAAATTAGTATGTTTGATATACAAATATAGTTAAATTAGTATTTTAAGCACTCACAACCAATGTTTTTGCGACCAGATCGGACCGGCCGGTTCGACCGGGGATCGGCCCCCTAGTCGGTCCGGTTCACTATGATTAGGTTTTAGGTGGTTGAACCAGCCGGTTTGTCCCGAACCGGTGGTCGGACCGGGAAACTGGACTGGTTCAGACCGGTTTTTGGTTTTTTTTTATTTTAATGGGTAAAAACGGGGTGTTGAACTATAAATTAGTATGTTTGATATACAAATATAGTTAAATGTTATATATAACTATAAAATACATATATAAATCACTTATATTTAATTACATATATAATATAGTTAAATCTGGTCCGACCGGTCCAACCACCAAACCAACAAAAAGTCCGGTTCGATGTCCGATCCGGTTCTGAAAACATTGCTCACAACCATTCCTTATGATATAAGATATCCACTTACATAAAAATAAAAAATATGAGAATGCTCTAAATTACTAATGAAAGACTAAAGTTTTCTGGATTAGACATTTTAGTAGATAAATATGTTGTTGCGTTGAGCATCTTGCTAATGCAATGATCATATATGGTTTATATTGCCTACGTGTTAGCATCTTATAAAATTGAATTTTTAACCGGGAGTATTTGTTGTTTTATGATGTAACAATAGTTATTGTTAAAATGTTAATCACAATAGTTATTGTGAATTTTATGATTTAACAATACTTATTGTGAATTTTTATACGTACATTTCATTAAATCTTAACTTGCTATTCAAGATGGGTTGTTACAGTTTATCTATATTTTATGAAAATTAATACTTTATAAGCAAAATTGAAAAATACATTGAGAATAAAAATTATAATTAAAAGAAAACTAAAAACATTCATTTTCTTATAAAATAGGTGTTAGTGAGTCGGGAGTCGGGCTCATGATCACCGTACCTATACGTAAAAAATTTTTCCATGAATATGTGGTCCAATGTTCTATGCTCTAGTTTAATGGATTTTTTTTAAAAAAATTTGAGCTGAAATAAGATGTTTCATATATGATTTTAATTTGATTAAACTCGACGTTGAATTATATTGAAATAATAAAAATAAAACTAAACCGAGTTAATTGCATTTCCTGATATTGGTTTGGTTTATAGCCGAAACCGAATTAACTAAGCATTAGGTTTTTGTTTCTAAGATTCTCAATTAGGTTCAAACCGAAGATGTTGAATTTGTATTCGTGTATATATCGGTTTTTATTTCAGTAGACCAATATTCATGTTTCACTAGAGCAACCCCATTGTAAGGACATCTTTTCCATCTATCCTAGTCTTAACATTTTTATATCCTCTATGAGGAGCTCAATTGAATAGCTTTGCAACCTATGTTTTAAACTACATTGCCTCCTACCTCATGCAACACGTATATACTATGATAATGTGAGTGAACAATGTGTTGTTTGTTTTTTCTGCAGGAAAATGTTTGCGGTCTGCAGACCACATCTGCATACATCTATAGTAGAAAAGACGTACCAAACGTCTACAGTTTGCAAGAAAAAGACTGTTTGTCTTTACAAAAACATCTGTAGCTAAATCATCTTTACAAGAACACCCTAACTTAATGGGAATCCCATTCTCACACTCTTGATTGCTTAAATCAAGACTCATATGACAAATCCTACAATCCCTTTCAACTTTTGCCAAATGCACCTTACCACTTCCACCGCTGCCACCACCACCGCCACCACCACCGCCACCACCGCCACCATCGAATTCTTGAACCAAATTCACTTAAAATTTGATTATTTTTACCCTCAAGTTTCACATGTGAAATTTTAGAAAAATCAAATTCTCATGCGTTTTTAGTAAAGCAATATTTCCCAATGAGAATTCATGAACCAACTCGACCAGAACTAGGGGCAGAGCCCCTTGGACCCCGTCTGGGGCTGGCGCCTTTTGAACCTCGCTACCAGGGGTGTTGCCCTCGGATTCCCGTCAAGGGTGTTGCCCCATCCGAACCCCCATTGCTTAAGGGCTTCGTCCTCAGGAGGTTTTCAATATCAAAGATCACAATAAATGCAAACAATCGTGTACGCCGCACCTTTTAACTTGTTTGATAGATATTATAATCACATTAATCATTAGTAAATCAAATTAATTCAAAATATCAAATAAATATTCCTATGTATACAACCTTAACTTTTGAATCAGTGTATTAGATCTAAATGCATCCCACTATACTTTTTTTGAACGACTGGTTAGTTATTAATATTATCAAGTTAGTAAAATTCATCCATGTCAAAATTTGAATCTTGGATTTTTAAAAAAGACAAAAACCTCACATCTACCTCTTAACCACTAGACTAACAGATCATATGCATCCCATTATACTCAATTGTTATAATCGTACGCTTATGAAAAATTGTTATTTGCACATCATGAATTTTAAGATTACATAATACTTATGACCAAATGTGACTTTTAAGTGAATAAACCACTTAAAAAATCAGAAAATGTGACTTTTAATTCTTTAAAAGAAAAAAGAAAAAAGAACCGTTAAAGCATAAACCCTGAACCCTAGGGTGTGTTTAACACAATACTAACGAAGAGGAGAAAAATGACACAAAATTGAAGCCCTAATTTTGTGTCATTTGGAGACCATAAATCGATTAACTGCAACGAAGAAAGCGATTCACAGGTTTGTTTCTTCGATTTTCACAGGCCCCAATAATGTTAATAAGTAAAATCGATTATTAGGGTTTTAATTTAGCTCGAGTCGTTGTGTGTTCTGATTTCTTGCTCGATTCACTGCGTATGCAATTTTGTCCGTCGATTCAGTTGGGCTTATGTTAATTTTGTTTATTAGTTCACTTTATGTGCACTTTTGTTGCTAATTAGAATCTTGGAACCAATGATCCCAAATTTACATTAGCTTCCTTGGTTCATCAAAATAGTTATTTACAGAAAGAAAGTTTGTTGCTGAAGTGAACATTAGATACCCATTTTGCAAATATTATGGAAGTTGATAGAGCAGATGGTCGGACCCCGAATCAACGAAGACCGGTGGTTTGTACTCGAGGTGTGCTCCATCGTGCTCATGGCTCTGCTAGCTGGGCTCAAGGTACTTCTGTAATCTTTAATAAGTTTTTCAATTTAATTTCACTTTCAAAAGTTATTATTAGGGTTGGTAAACTTGTAAGAATTACAAGTAGGGTTCTTTATTCTTGTAACATGATTCTTATTGTTTTTGCGTTTTGCGAACACTAGGTTTGGATTTGGAATCAAAATGTAACTGAAGGGGGATGTATACATTTGTTTTGATCCTTTTACTTATGAACGGGTCAATTCGGGTTATGGTTTATGTCAAATGGGTGAAATAAAGAATCTGACATTGTGCAATTCGAAAACTGGATTATTAGACAAAGAACATGAAAAAAATGTTGAATTTAAAGCATATGTTGGATTCAAATTCACATATTGTGTTTATATGGTATTAGGTGAGACAAAGGTGATTGCTGCTGTTTATGGACCAAAAGCTGGAACTAAGAAAAATGAGAATCCTGAAAAGGCTTGCTTTGAAGTCATTTGGAAGCCAAAAACAGGACAGAGTGGTGAGTGTTTTCTTTAATGATTATTTGCAATGTATGTTGATACTCCTTTTTAGCATATATTTTACGGGTTAATTTTCTGAAAAAAAAATAGTTAATTGGGATTGCTTTGATGATTAGGGAAACCAGAGCGAGAATATGAAATGGTACTAAAGAAGACATTGCAAAGCATATGCCTTTTGAATGTTCACCCTAATACAACCACATCAGTTATAATTCAGGTATGTTGGTTCTTAATTCCTGTTAATATTAGTGGGGCGTTTAATTTGATGCACTAATACCTTTAGTGTGAGAACCACCTTAACTTGTGCACAATATGCACGTGCCTATGCAGTTTTCGCGGTTATGAGGTTCTCAACATAATATTGCATTTGAAATGCACGCCCTCTATGTCTTAAATCTGTTGGTTTCTTAGATGTGTATAGTTTTGGATTTCTATTTTGCTGCAATTTGTGCTTGGTTGCTTTGATAGTTGGTTTCTGATTTATTTTCTTGAAATCTTATGGCAGACATGAATATTATCCTTTGTTTGCAGGTTGTCAATGATGATGGTGCTGTATCCTACTCATTTGATGTGTTTTTGATTTTCATTTGAACTGTTTAGGGTGTTTCTTGACTATGTTTCTTTAGCTTCTTCCATGTGCGATAAATGCAGCCTGTTCTGCTCTTGTCGATGCTGGAATTCCTTTAAAGCATCTTGCTGGTAAGATATATGCTCAAAATTCATGATAGTTTTATTTTTCACATATTAATGAATTTATAATGATTTTACTGGTTTTGTAGTTGCAATATGTTGTTGTATGGCTGCAACCGGACATATTCTTCTTGACCCGAGCAAGTTAGAAGAACAGGTTAGTCTAATTTCTTGATAAATCCCATGGGCTTCCATGATTTCACCAATATGTCCTTGTACTTGTTTGTTTCATGAATAAATCTTTCATTTTTCTAATCTGTTACGAACATGCCCTATATCCTGTAAACAATCATATGTGACATGGATGCCACGTAGGCTATTTTTGTTGACATGGCCTTATAGTTTAAAAGACTTATTCTTGAAGATGATTGATTAAGAGGCTTAATTGCGAAGAAGTAAAGTTTTTAGTTTTTTCTGACATTTCTTTCTTACAATCTTAATCGGTTGACTGTTTACCATCATTGAATTTGCTGTTGGAAGGATCTTTTTATTTAAGATTAGTAAGTTAAACTGTTAAAGCATCTTCTGCATGCAAAAATGTGAAACAAGATGAAAGTATATAGGGATGAGTATTATACACACACACATATGCATGTATGTATATGTTAAGTTTATTAAGTAAACAACTTCTCATTAACATTTGGCCTTGAATTGTAGAATATGAAGGCATTTATATTTGGTCTTTCCAAACTCAGTATTATCTGTTCTGTCGGAAGGCTCTTTGAAGCCAGGAGGAGGTCAGGTGATGGAGCATGGGATTATTACATCAGTCACCCATGGCGTAATGGCAGGTACGTTTCGTTTGCACGCACCTCTCATGAGACTAATTATGTTTTATTAAATTTACAATTTTTTTGGGTATTGGTTTAACAATCTTGTGATTTGTACTGTTATAGTGGATGACTACTTCAGCTGTCTGAAGATGGGGCGTGCGGCTGCATCTGAGTTGTCTGATTTCGTGAGGAACAGTTTGAAGTTGAAAGCTGGGACCGATACATCTAAAGCTGGCTGAGCTGACCAGATTAGGAATATGACGTTATTAAGATGCAGTTTTATGAATCGGAGATGGATGAACAGACTACATATAGTTGATTATACATTTAGGTTTTAAATTCAGTTTTGTTGTAACGGCTGTTTGATTTGTGAATCTCTTTAAGATGGGAAAATATCATTGTTTTGCAAGACATCTGGTTTGGTCATTGTTTAGCCGGTACTTGTGAAATCAGTTTTTAAATATCACCTATTTTTATGGATAAATTTTATTTTAGTTTTGGAGAATCATAAAATGCATTTGTTCATAAAACTAATTATGTATTATGTAGTTAAATTTATATTTAATTAAGAGATTGCATCAGGGCTGTCTTCGAGATTTTGGGTGCCCAGTGCAAAATTGTTTTTCTTTTGACTAATTGAGTATGCCATACAACATACAACTACACATAAGTTTATAATTTTCTTTATATATGTTAATCAACCAGTGCGAAATTTCTCTAGCACTCGCTAATGCATATCGGAAATCACCTCTACGTGTAAGAGTTTATTGTATCTTTAAGATAATTCGCCAGTAACCTATAACACTCCATTAAGGAAAAAAAGGTCAAAACTTCTTTTAAGAACATATGAAACTCAATTTGAACTAAAGTAGTAGCAAATCATTTTCAAAACGCTTACAACATCATTTCTATCTTGATTGTCATCATTCAAGATGTATTTGATTTTTTATTCAAATTCTTAACATAAAGTATTCAACAAAAATCTTATGATAAGTTATTTTTTAAGAATATATATGCATCAATCAAGCATCGGTCATCTTTGTTTTTATGCATATTACTCTTTCTATTTGTCATTTTTCCATTTTTAGGATCCATTTTCTGGTTTGTTAAACTAATTGACATCTAATGGCCCTTTTCCAATACTTGAATTTGTAATAGATTAGTGGATATAAAATTGATTAAAAGAATCACAATAATCACGAAGATTACCCACTTTTTTTTTTTTTTGAAGAAACCAATATTTTTAAAAGCTCAACCACCAAAAATAGGGGAATGAAAGACAAACAAGATGCTTGTTCAAGCAGAAACAAATGAACAACCAAACAAAGATGGATAATTATTTTGCAACTTTTTCATAACGTTGAAACCGCGATGAACCAAACCCCTCGTGAAGGCTTTGTAACTTTCTCATAATGTTGAAAACGTGATGAACCAAACCGCTCGCGAAGGCTTTGTCAACCAAATAAGCTCGATCACTTTTCAATGGATACAGTTAGATGGTCAACTAGTAGTCACGTGTTTAGATCGATGTTACTAGGTTGGTTTGAGATATCTATTCTTAAAAAAACTGTTCAAATGAACAATGTATTATTGAGTTTGTAGTGAAGCTAAAACATCGTCAAAGATCCTTAAGTAGACTAACAACCTAAGTCACTTGACTAACATGTAATTCAAATGGCTCGGTATTCAGCTTCATCCGAGTATCTAAACCCAAAATCACATATGGTTTAGTCGAATCCCGTTAACCCAGAACAATAGACATGTTTTTATAAAGATATGATGCGCGTTTGACCCGAGCCCATAACCTTAACATATATAAGTACTTCCACTGTTCTTTTAAACATATTACAGAAATAACAAGGTAAATTATTTTTATGTTTTATTAATGTGTAGATGACCAGATAACGAAAATATTTTTAATATTATGAAGTAAAAACAACACATATATATAATTTATTAAAACGATAAAAAATACATTAATAGATGCGAATGGTGGAACGGCACCTTAAGGACAAGGAAAGAGAGACAAAGACGACCAATAAATAAAACAAATTAAGAAGACACGAAATATGGACCATATATGCTTTTTATTTTTAATAAATTGTTACTAAATTCCAATTAAATTACAATTTCTTGAAAGTGACCAATATGACACTTATGATTAAATGAACAAACGACCACCATATGTAAGACTTCAAGATAATATCACTCAAGAACTCAAAGCCTCTTGAATGAATCACAAAAAATTGATCAAAACCCTCTTTTTGATCTCTATCTTCTTCATCTTCTTGTTTTCGAATGTATTCGCGCAACAAAATACGACAAGTTCTAGTCCGGATGTCGTGCATCCGGTGCATCCTAGTGTTGTCGTCATCATAGGAGTCCTATGTACTATGTTTTGTTTGTCATTTTTGATGCTAGCTTGTTTGAAGTTTTGTAACTCGGATTACACTCTTCAAGCCCCTCATGTGATTCCTCGTGCAAGGTCACGAAGAATCTCTGGGATCGACAAGAAAGCAATCGAATCTTTGCCCTTTTTTAGATTCTCGTCGCTTAAGGGATCTAAAGAGGGGCTAGAATGTGTTGTGTGCTTGTCAAAGTTTGAAGATTCGGAGCTTTTAAGGTTGTTGCCTAAGTGTAGGCACGCGTTTCATATGAATTGCATCGATCGGTGGCTAGAAAGTCACTCTAGTTGTCCCCTTTGTCGGCATACATTTGATTTGTCAGATGTCACAAGTTTTACTTTCACGAATAGTTTAAGGTATACGGCGGATGAGGGTTTGAACAATCTTGAAATCTTTGTTAAGAGGGAAGAAGATGGTTCTTCTAGGTCATCAAGGTTTAGTTTTGGAGGTAGTTTTAGGAAATTTGGAAAAAGTCCTAAAGAAGATGTTTTGATTCAATATGGAGATCAAAGGTTGTTGGACAAGTTCAAACATAGGATCATCGTATCCGAGATTGTTTGCAAGAGCCGATGGAGCGATGTGAATTCTTCGGACTTGATGTTTTTGAACTCTAAAATGCTTAGTGAGGCGTCAAGCAAGCGCTTTTCGCCTTCAAGTAGTGGGAGATTTGAAATCGACATTGAACAAGTCATGAAGTTTAAGGAGGATATGGAAAGAAGAAGATTGCATGAGTCCAAGATAAGTAAAGCCACACATAGTGGCGAGACATCAGTTTCGGCTTCACATTTTCCTACATTCGTGCAAAATGAGGATTCTGAAGGCATCGAGAAGAGATCGATGTCAGAGATCATAAACGTCTCAAGATTCAGAGAAACTAGAAGTTCCTATCGCGTGAGTAGGGGGGACGATGATAAGTTACAAAAGGTCTGGTTGCCAATGGCGAAAAGGACCATTCAGTGGTTCACAAACCGCGAGAGAAATTCATTCGAATCGAGAACTTGATTCAGTTGGTAGCCTAGTTGCTTTACATTGTTCACAACTTCATTTCACAGGTTTAGTTCATACACTTGTTTCATTTACTACTTGTAAAAGAAGTTAAATTGGATATATAGTGTTTACAAAGATATGTATAAATCTCAAAAGTTAATACCAAACACTCTCATATATTTGATGATGAGAGTTGATCCAAGAGTTAGCAACATTTTATCTCGACTAGCTCGCTAGATGCACATAAAACGCCCAAACTTAAAAAAGAGCATCACACGAGTGGAGTTACGAGACTCATAACTAGCGGATAGAAAGATCTCAACGGGCCCGATCATGTGGTAAAGGCCTAAGGCTTGTTGGCCCAACTGTTAGACATGTATTCTATCATTTGTGTCTTTAATTTCGACAACGAAGAATTTTCTTAAATTTTAGCTATTTTAAAATCTTTTCTTTTAACGTAAATACACATAAATCACACATTGCCTTAAGGATGTAATGTTTTAAGTATTCAATAATATAACTGTCTGTCTTATTTTCTTAATCATTTACTCTTAAGAAACTACCACATATATAGCTAGAAAAAAAAGTATTTATTTTTTCTACAAAATTACAATATCTTATCCTAAATGGTGGTATATGTAACCTTATAACACATTCTAAACATTGGGATTTACTCTAAAAACTCTATTATACCATATTGAATGCAATATCATATGAAAAAGATCATACTTCTCAGGCTTAACATGCCATAGAAAATGCTGTAGTACCTTCTTAACTCTCTGCTGCATAACAAGATATCTCCTATTCGATATCGAAAGCAGGATTTTCTTCAAGTTCGGGATATCCTTCTCTTCGATAAACACCGCAAACGACTCCCAGTTCAAGATCTCAAAGAACGGTGGGACGAAGTTGTCGGATATTATTACAGGAACACATTCGAAAAATATGGCTTCTACCACTCTAGGACTGTTAACTTCATAACCTTTAGCACATATACAATACTTGCTACTCTTCATGTATTCATTGTAGCTTATCTTGTTTTTAGATTTCTTAAGCTTCCTGAAGACTTTGATGTCAGGGTCTTTGTTTTCCCAATGTTGCAAGAGAATTGATCGCGCTTCACCATGCATTCGGCCTGCAAAGAATGCAAGATTCCAACGTCGTGAAGGGGGTTTTCCTCCACGTTTGCGAGATGGGTTTTCGGATGAATGAATGAATGTTTCTGGGAGAGATACATCTTTTCCTAATTGAAAATGCTCTTTACCAACATCTGAATTGCATAGAGCCCTTATGCAACTATCCATAGACTTCCTTGTTTCGTATGTCGCCTGAATAGAATGATACATTTGAGTCGAATACTAATTAGTCAATACGGTGAACAAAACATAACAGAAGGACATGAGATTTGCCTAAGTGTGACAATCGTTAAAACTTGTTAAATTCATAGACCGACCACAGAACATTTTCATGTGATTGATGAAAAGATGAATTAAAGTTTCTATTCGAGCTATTTCGTAATTTATATTTTGAACACTTACCCAATCATGACAAGCAACAACAAAATGATCAGATCCATCAGTTCTGTTCCAAAAATCATATCTTGTCGCGATTAAACGTACGTAGTTCTTCAAGTATTGTACCAGGTTTTTCTTGCTATGAGACCCGGGCACGTATAGTTTTTCTTCCAATATTCGAGAGCTAAAAGGAATGTAAAATAGATGGGCTTTTTTGGGGTTACTAGTAACAAAATGTTTGCTTTCTTTCATGTTCTTCATGAACCATCCCTCGGATGCATAGATCCCGTTGAGCATGGCCTCTGGCTCGTGGAATATCGGTTTCTCTCCTTCTTTGTATATGTAAACCTTAAGAGTCTTTTCCATTAGTTCATAGCTTCTGCATTATGTGCAATAATGTGAATTTTTGGACATTTATGTGCAAGTAGTCGTTGTGACATGATCGCTTAAACAACTTAAACTAATTCATTTGTTCGATCAATTTCCATCTCGTTATTATGTGTTTGTGTGATTCTTGTGTTAGGTTTCAAGCAGCATAGCGGAACCAACATACGAACACAATCGTACAAACAATTATCATGTAGAATTGAAAATAAACAATACAAAGATATACGTGCATTGTTCAGTTGGTGCGATTTATGTCCATGAGCTGCAACTAGTGTTTTCTTTATTTGCTCAATAGAAACATTATAAATACATGACATGAATATATATAAAGACTAAAAAGGTTTCAACTTAGTTAATAAGAAAACTAAACATGGGCCTAAACCCAAAGCCTTTAAAAACCCAACATCTTGATCATACATCATACATGTGCTGCTATTTCTTTAACAAAAGAATCAATTTTTGTTTACCTCTTAAACCTTGAAACATTATGATATAGTGGATAGAGCTTATGATCATTGTCATTGACAACAATATTCTCAATCCGCAACTTTGCATCTAGTAATTCTTGATCAGCTGTTGAATACCATCGCGGTTTCTACAAGATAAGAGTAGGTATGATAATTAAAAAATAAAAACAAGCTTTTAGTATGAGCGTGAAGCAAACTCTCGACATAGAAAAGCAATGTTGTTTCTCATATTACCCTGACCCTACCAATAACTATTTACTGCTAGAAAGATTTTACCAGATATGTTTGTGTCAGTTGTTGATGTGCATACCATGGAACGAATAGAAGTACGATAACTTTGTAAAATGTTATGCATCTTTGCGATTGTCACTATGTTCACACTAGACCTCTCACCACTTTTTATCACCGGTGGAAGCACTTTTACAGATAAGTTATCTGCCGACACAAACGAGTTTTCCAATAGGGGTGCATCAGATTGACATGTGGTGTTATCAAAAGCCCTTATAGTAGTAGTACCAATAGCCACCGGTGGTGCTAAAGAAGCTGGTGAACTTCGCGGTGGTTGATGGTTGGTGGCGGATAATAAGGAAGATGTAACACCACCATATGGAAATTCAAGGCACTGAAACATTATAACCACACCAAAAACCATTGCTACAACCCACACTAATCTCTTGAGTTTACATATATGCTGAATTTGATGACCCATTTCTGTAAACTAACTAAAGCTTATGAATTCCAGTGATAAAGTGCCTTGAACATGTAAAATATTGAAATCAATAAGTGAAATAATTTTGTGTCAACATTAAAGATTGAAAAAGTATTATTTTAAGGGAAATATGGTTGAAATTATTGGTAGATGTGCGAATGGGGTAGGGGGAATGTGTATTTTATTGTTAAGTTGAGTGGAAAATGATGCAAGATCCTTCATACACGCGAATGATAAAATATTGCCAAGTGCCATTTACTAGTTTTGTAGAGTTACCAAATAGATAGGTGATATATAATATTAAAGAAGAGCGAGTCTTCTCTAGTTATTCGATTATCCTGAGTTGTCACATTAGACTTTTTTTTAATTGCTTAGGTTTTTCTGTTTTGTTAAGTGTCATCCTATTTTTCATGTTTTTTTTTCCTGTGTGCTATAAGTGCCAACCCACAAAAAGTGAGGAGTGGCCATTGGTGATTCCCGGGGATACGATTAATCACTGGATCGGGGATATCGATTACGAAAACTCACAGGGTTCTCCCGGGGAGGGGGGGGGGGGGGAAGGTAATCCCACCCGGACGTAGGTTTCTCCCACCCTTCTCCACTCACGACATCGTCTCCCCTTTGTAAACTAGTTTTATAACCATCTGCTAGTTGGATATTTGTGTGCAGTGAAATAAAAACTTAATTCATATAATAAGGTGACATAGCAATCGAAAAAATCAATAAGTTCACAAAAGTTAGAAGCAAACAAATCATAGTTTTCTTTTAAACATATGCTACTATTCTAATAAAATGGTAACTATGGTTGTCACATGTCATTTTGTAGACTCATCTAATACCACATGATATTTTCACATTTAATAATAAATATTTTTTCCGCCTAAAAAAATTAAATCTATCATTTTTGTATTCATTTTTTTTAAATACATATTTTCTTTTCAAAATTAACAGGATATAAATTAAAACCCTTTCATTTTAAATTAAATAACATATATCTCTTACTTGTACTCCTAACAAATCTTATTGGTTAATTTTTAAAATTATCTTTTTATCAAATTTTTATTTTCTGAAAAACAAAATAAATCATAAATTATAATTCTAAAATAAGTGTTTACTTTAAGAGTGCCACTTAAAGACACACAAGTTATAATGTTTTATATGTTTTTTCTATATAAATTACTATTACTAATAACAAAAAATTGGTTTTCAAAATTAAATAAAATACTATTAAAAAAAGGTAATTAAATTAGACATCAACATTTTTAATTATATTTTATTTCATTACCGTCTCTTTTTCTTTTTTCTTTTTTTATTTGTTACCATCAACAAAATCACTATTTTCGAAATTTTAAGATGTTTTTAACTAATTTTTGAAATGTGTTCTTATTTCGTTAGAAATATTTTATTTTATTTTATAAGTGGTTTTGTTAATTTATTAGATAAAGTTTTTTTGTTTTCTTTTATCCAGTTGTATTATCATGTAAACGTAAGTTTAATAGTAAATTCAACTATATATGTGCATGATTATATGTTATAATTAATACGAAAAGACATCATGGACCTTTCTTTCTGTGAGGCTCTTTCTTTAGTAAATTTCGATGCAATATTTACTTACACCATTATATTTTATGTTTTTTGTTATTTACAATTGCTCGAGATGGGATTAGTCGATAGTTTACTTTTTTTAATTGTCACGTTAGGCTATTTAATTAAAAATTTAAAGTCATGTACATATCAAAGGTTTTCTCATACAAAACTTTGATAAAAAATTAATATTATTGTTTATTACTTATAATTTTTACTCATACGTAATTTTAATTGTATATTTTAAAATATCGTTTTATAATTAATAAAATTTTATTTTATTTATTCAACACATACACCGGTTTACTAAAACTAATTAAATAATAATTCTATATCTATACTATTTAATAAAAATATAACAAAAAGACATTTGAAAACGCCACGTGTCATCTTTCTAGACACTCTCATATCATTTTTTTCCATTCAACAAAATAATATAATCAATTGACCAATTAAATAGAATTCCCTCTCTTATCAAAATCTGACACAACTAGTTACTATATATATATTGTAATTTTAAAGTGTCATCTTTCCTAATTCAAAATGCTCCAACATCCGTATCACATAGAGTCTGTATGCCACCGTCCATAGACCTTCTTGAATTCGTATGTCGCTTGAATAGAATTTACCTATATATTAAATTTGCAATGTGAATAAATAGTTTTGTTTATGATGTTTTTGTTTTCTATCACAGTAGTTTGAGTGGTTTGCACTTTACACCCTCTTGGTTTTGGGGTTGTGGCTAACATGTGGTTGAGATAGAATTGTATATTGCCACTAGCTAGCTTCTTCCGAAAGACACGTGTGGAGGGTGCTGGACGCATGTTTGGTTTAGGTTGCCTTTTGCCCCTCTTTACATGTACTTCCCGTTGTTCTTTATTCTCCTTCTACGTCCTTTAATCACAAGATTAACAATTACAATTTGATGTTGTGATCGGAGGTTCTCACCGGCGATACCATTTGCCGCCTTACTCGTCGTTGTTCAATGAAGTGGGTTGGACAAGGCGGTAAGGGCTGTTGCCGGTCCGCCGCCCTTCTGTGGTTCGGTTGGACCAGGCGGTGGCCCTGTGGGTGTGAATGGTGGTGACAGTGGTGGTTCAAATCACCTTTGTCACCCTACAATTTCCGACGAGTTTGGTGGTGACCTGGTGCATCTGGGTTTTGCGATATGAGGCCTTTAGTTTGGGTTTTGGCTTCGTAGTCGCCAACCTCCGCTCGATAGATGGTCGCATCGGTCGCCGTTGGTCTCAGACCCTTCCCCTGGTTGCTGATCTTTGGCGATTTTGGTGGTGGCCTGATGCATCAGGGTTTGCGATTTGTCTTTATTGAGGCCTTTGATTTGAGGCTTTTGGCTTTAATGGTCATCGACCTCCCTTATGTGGGTAGTCGTCGGCTCAGCTTCCCTATTTGTTCGTCGCCGATTGTTGTGGCATGCCCATGCTCCCTTTCTGCATCTCTCACCATCGCAGGCCTTCTCCAACGCTCACCATTGTGGTCTGGCGAGTTTCTGGATGGTGGCGTGGCTCGATTTGTCTCCGCATCCGATGGACCCGTGGCTCTTCGGGGTGGATGTCGCGCACTCGATGTTGCTATTTTTGTTTGATTTCATTGTTGGATTTGCTTCATGCTTGTCGTGATGATGTTCGTTTTATTTAAATTTTTTAGTCAATGATGATCGGAGAGATACGATCTGAGGCCATATATGTCGACGATTACGGTCGATGACGATGATTGTACACACATCTGAGACCATTTAATGTTACAGTTTATGTATGATTTCATTGTTCTAGCGTTTAGGTTTGTTTTGGCGTATACGCGTGTCGATGACGATGAACTTCCTCATCCGAGACCGGGTCGTGCTGATGTGACAAGAGTTGTATTGGTCGCCTGATCGTGGATGCTGGCTGCCGTTCATGGCTAGCAGGTGCACCCGAACGCCTATCGCGCAACACGCATATGAGTTACAACTAGTTAGAGTTTATAATCGAATACAAATTAGTCGATAAATATAGCAAAAATGTTTGGTGATATTTAAGACGAGACGAGCTTTCCTTATAGTGTAGCTATCATGTGGACAAAACAAAACATAGTATAGCAACCATCCGAGATATATTCTAGAGAAAGTTAATTGTTTTTGTCTTTTGAAAGACCTTTGAGACTTCTTACCAATAGATCGTCTTGTGATGATTATTTGACGCGTCTAAAAATTTAATAGCTCTCTCATCTCTAAACGAAGCTACACTCCCTCTTTCAGAATAGGGTTTGAGACATTTCATAGTAGTTATGAAGTTTCATAGTCAGTCGTGAATGAAATTTATTGAAATTATAATATTGTTTACAGATAGACCAACTCTAATGATGGTGAAGAGTTGCCAAAATATATTGAGTTTTATTATAGTTGTTTGGCAAACTAACTATACCACGTTTAAATGGTGTAGCTTATTACAACTTCATAACTAGGATAAAAAACCCTATATGCTGGCAAATGAAGTGCTTTTCCTAGGAGATGGTATCAACTTGATAAACTCCACCGCGACTTTGACAGAGTTGATAGCAGCAAGGGTGATGAATGTATCCGCCTCATTGGAGTGTTCACCGCCACCAGCTAAGTCAGAAAGTGCTCTAATCACAATGAATGGAACCCTTTGTTGGTATGAAATGAGAGCCACCCCGGCGCTTTCCATCTCCACAGGGCTAATGTTGAATTTCTCGTTGATGAAGCTTCTATAGGCCGCGTTGTCTAGGTAAATGCTAGCACTTGTGCCTCGTTCTACTGTAGTGACCTTTGGTGCGGTAGATAGACATGTTGTTTCGTTCAAACATCCTTCTAACGTCAACGACTATATAAATGGTTTATGTTCCATAAGTGTGTTAGTATCTTTTAAAGTTGATTTTTATAACCATCATTATTTGAATGTTAAACTTTAAGGTTATGGGTTCAAATTAGGGTTTATGTTAACTACCTCTAGAGTTTTGGCTAGATTGAAATAACCCGAGTCAACAGGCACCCAAAAGGCATGTTGTCTCTCCTCCGGTGTTCCATCGACCGGAAAGATTTCCTCCGATTGGTACCAAATGTTGTTCAACAAGTTATTAGATTCAATATTGGTGAATAGTTTGCAATGTTTAGGTAGCCAATGTCTCGAGTGTAGTCTCCACTCTCTTCAAGTGGTAATGTGTCTTCCGGACCATTTTCATATCTCTGTTACATTTTTGACATGCAAATAGGTAAGTTTTGTTATACTATTTATATATTACTAATAACTTATAACTTATTATTATTATTGTTGTTATTATTGGTTTGTAGTTTACCTGCCAACTCCAAAGAGCAGAATGAGACCAATATTGTGGAATAGCAACATCTCCAATACTGAGTGAAGGGTTCGCATTTCCAGCAATTCCATAATGTACAACTCCTTCTATGTCAAACAAACTCAACAATAATTGTGTTGTAACTCCTGCATTAAGCTGTTGTACATGCATGCATGCAGTAAAATATAATTTAAACCTTAATTTTGAAGTTTTTTAATCTCTCTTTATAACATGTCATTATCTCAGTCATTGAATGCGATTTCATCTTTTTCGATGAATTTAATATAGTAATTGCATATATATAAATAAAAATAAAAATTTACACTTGATTAGAATGAGTGTTTTTGTTCATTTTAAATTATTTTTTTACAAGAAAATAACTTTTTCTAACGACTTACATGCGAGAAAAAATAACCATTTTGTTTAGTAAGCATTCTTCGAGTAAAACTAGACTACTTTATTTTAATAGTCAATAGTCCTAAACATTCATGATATAACTAGGAAAACATTATCGATCGATCTATGTGCCATGTAAGGTTTTGAATTTCGTAGTTCCTGAGTAGCTTCTGATTGTGACTTTGTTATAACCATGAATTTGTTATAAGATTAAAGTATTTTGCGTGTATATAAAAATAATAATAATCAAATAAGATAAGAAAAACTTTAAAAAAATGAGAATGGATTTCTCATAATTAGTTTCTAAAATACACCAAAGTAATGTATCCTTTTGGTGTGAAATGTTGCAACTCCACGTGATAAAGTATAATAGATGGCAGTTATAACTGTTGATAGTGAACAGTTACATTAATAACAAACCTCTTAGTTGCAAGTTACCGTTTATCATACGTCTACTGCTAATATAGCCAGGTAACTGTTGATCAATTATCATAGATGCTTCAGCTTCTACTAATCTCAAGGTAAGTGACAATTGATCAATTCGCAACTAATGATGAGTTGCTACTGCCACTGATCGATCAATATTAACTTGATGATTATCAATTCTTTCTAATAATCAAATTTTACTAGATTATCAATAATCATTAGAATTTGAAACAACTTCTAGCACGACCATCACCAAGGAATTTTGTCTCATGGATCCCATCAAAACGGTACCCCTAACCCAAGGGGTTTTGGCACTCAGAACCTTAGATGTTCTTTAGTGCTTAAAATTACAATGGTCTTGCTCAAGTATCCACACTACAACTCATAGTTTTATTAATATTGACTTCAATTTATTAATTTGTTTTAAATAAATCTAATTATACTAAAATAACATTGATAAATCTAAAATCGATACCTAACATACCATGCCTAAACCAGTCATAACCAAAATAACTTGTTTGTGGCCAACTGATCCAAACCGAAACCTTCGTCCTACATAAACAATACCAAATCAAATTAGCAACAAACTTCTTAAAGGCATAAAGGAAGCATCAACGTCTTATCAATCAAGGCATAATATATATTTGATATCACATCTACATTTTTTCTTTAATTGAACGTCTCTAGCTTAAAGAGAAACGCCTTGTGACAAATCAACCGAGTTTATTCAATAGAGTCCATTTTGATTGTAGTGGATACATACCTCCAACATCAATGATGAGTTCACTAGACTTGTATTCGGGATGATTGAGAAGAGGGTTCATTTCAAAGAGGTTAGGGATAACTATGCCGATATATGGCCCGTTTTCGTTAACCTTATTGATCAACCTTTTGGTTTCTTTAATTACTTCACCATTGGCTTTTTGTGGCAACAAAACCATAAGCGAAGCTGAAACAAGAAAGATAAAGAAAGTAATGTTTCTCATCTTGTTAGATATGGAGAAATGAGGACTTGGTACCTGAGGGGTGAGGCTGGATCATATTTATAGAGTTAAATGATCATATTGGGTTGGGTGTTGGGGGGGATAGGGATCTTCTTTACTTTAACTCATCATTCACACATGTGCTTAGTAAATTATCTTTCATCGAATAAGAAATCAATCAATAAATTATAGATGTATTAGGTGACAGAATTACAATCAAAGAGGTTTAACTTACATTATTTTAGTTTGTTACTATCACCAAGTAATTATAAATTTCACTGAAATGTAGCACCACGTGTTTTATTAAATTAAATATAATCAATTATCCCACCGGGTTAACCAAGAATTGAATTAGTATATATTAACGGGGAGTTTGGTTCGTGAAATTTTTGAAATTGAAATATAAATTGAAACTAAAAGGAATTGTATTTGAAATTTAATATTTTTTAAAAGATTTGAAATTCAATGGAATTGAAATCTATAAAGAAAATTTAAATTCCAATTGTATTTTTTTACTTGCAAAACATTCATAAAATAATTCGAATTTATTATCACCGCTACATACCACCAATCGCCACCACTAATTCTAAGTGAAAGTTAAGTGGAATGCTAAAAGAGGTCCAAAATATACTTGGAAAAGAGAAGATAAGATTTTGAGAAAGTATCATCACTTATTGGAAATCACTAACCAGATAAGTTCTCTTCAACCTTAGGTATTATCTTCTATACAAATTTCGGGACGAAATTATTTTTATGGGGGGAGAATGTGACGACCTTAAAAATAAGGTTAGACAAAATTAATATATAAATAAAATTCTTTTACATGTTAATAATTATTTGACTAACATTATATATATATTATGTGTTTATGTGTATATATATGTTGCACGTATGCATGGTTACATGCATGGTTGCATGCATGCACAACTTTTACGTATGCATGTATCCATATTCATAACCTTTTGATACCGAACATTAAGTGATCAAAGTACCTCAACTATATAACACCAAACAAACACCAAGTAAACCAAAATACAACCCAACCAAATACCTCAATACAATACAACATCAAAGAGAATTTAGAATCAAAACAAAATTAGGCAAACCTTAAACTTATAAAACTAAAACATCAAAGTCTCGGCTCATTAAGGGTTAAACCAACCGATTTAAGAGGTGATTAACACCTCAATCGTCCAAGACACCCAACCCTTTTCTTTGACCGCCATCTAGCACAAGCACACCAAGGACTTGACACCTAAAGACCCTATACCTAGCTTACTCACTAAACCTAAGACTAGACACCATCATTGATAACATTAATGGCCTTCGGCCAAAACTCCCTTAAAGCCCCACCCATCGATCACCTCCACACTCACCACAACCAAACACAACATCACCACTCATTCGGTCACCCCTCAATCGCACACCACCACCAACTCAACCCTCGGTTACTACCATCACTCCATCACCACTCCGTTAACTCCATAACCAAACACCACCAACATCACTACTCTCGGTCACCACAAAAACATCATCACAGTTGAACACCATCACTATCCAAAACCAACTTTTGCAAGAAAATCACAACCTTGGAAGCTCAAGACCTCCACACAAGTTGGAGTATCAGATAAAGAAGCTACTATGAGCTATCATCATCCTCTCCTTCTGTCAAAATCAAGGTTTCATCCTCTAAACCATAACTAGTTAAGATTACAAAGACTATACATGTGTTTAAACAAACACATATGACTAACCCTTTTGATTTAACATTCAAAATCTTCATGAATCTTATAAACATATCAAACTTATTTAAAAGTCAGTAAGAAGGTTTTAAGAATCTAAAATAAAAAAAGTAAATCTTGATAATCAAAAGTTATATAAAGAAAATTATCAATTAAGGGTTAAAAATTCTATGTGCAACTCGTTAAATTCAGTTTATTATGTAACTGACTATGATTGTGAGAACAAACATTAAAAATATGTTTAGCATATTAAGAAGTATAGTTCTGCAAATTTTGATGCCATTTCTATAAGTAAAATAATTTATATTAATTATTTAAGTATTTGAAAGAAAAATTTATACCGGAAGAACTGAACCTGGAAAGTAGTTGAGAAAATTATATGTTGACTCTTATGATTTGAGAGACTTACAGAAAAAGTTTCGTGACCTAATTCAAAGTTATGAATTTTGAAAGTTTCTGCCATATGAAAATTTAGAAAAATACTTTGACTTTGAGGAAAATTATGAGAAAATTACTGAAAATCTAAGAGTTTGAATAGAACAGATTGTATGAAAACAAGAATATTTAGATATATTCTGATATTTTTACGAAATATTAGTAAAATGATAAAAATCATAAAATTTGGCTCTGCTATGACTTAAGAGTTGGGAAAATTTTGAGAATTTAAAAACATTGTGCCAAATATTCTGATCCAGTTTGAGAATTTTTAGAACTCTGAAGGTATTTTTAACAATTTATTAGAATACTCTAAAATTTATAGAAAATAAACTGTAATAAATTTAAAATATGAAATATGAGTATGTTATGCTTGATTTTCTTACCTATTATTATAATAATTTTATGATATGTATGAAGTGCTGAATATTTTAAGAAAATATTTATGTTTCCTAAACTATGAATATTTTGTTTATAGTTGATTCATTGGAATAAATGTGTGATTCATAGCCCCATTTTGATTTTATAAACTTTTGGGGGAAAAAGCATACTATTGATTTTTATGATTGAGCAATTTTTGAGTTATACTGTCATTTATGTTACAACCATTAATTCGAATGTGGAACCGTTGGATAATATAAGTAGCGCTACGTAGGAAATAATTTCCTGCACCAACAGGATGAGTGTTGTGATGCTATATTATCTGATTTATGAATTATGTTATGACAATATGGATGATCTGATTATTAAGTAAGGTTTAGTTGTATATGATGCATCAATAGTATTTTGTTTAAGATAAACCTATGAACTCACCGACTTTATGTTGACTATTTTGAGTATGCTTTTTCAGGAAAATTGCCATGAGTATTAGCATTATGTTTTCTTTTGATGTTTACAATGGCTGGGGAGAAGTCATCGGAAAAGTTTTTGTTAATCTAACTGTTAACATGTATGATCTCAGCATATCGGTGGATGCGCACTTCCATCGTTACTAAAAGATGTAGCAGCTAGATAATATGTTTATAATAGGATTATATTAGATCAAATTGTGATTGTTATGATTTGATGTAATCCTAACTTCAAATATTATCTTATGAATTAAGTTATGTATATTTATGCTACTGTGCTATCTGATAAGCTCTGTTAATCAATGAGTTCCGTACAAACGAGTCACACCCAAATAATCATCTTACGCTTCCGCCAGGATGTGACACACGCCTAAAACCGACATGGTTCATCGACGACGGTCGGTAGTTGGCCGGAAGTGCGGTCGGTGGAGACGGGCGTTTGTAGGCGGGGGGTGCTGTCACACCCCGACCGACGGCGGAATCATCGGGGCGGATGAATGGAAGACGATTGCTCATAGCACATGGAACTAATTAAGTTGAAATAATATTAAATGTTTTATTCAATAAACATTACAAGACAAAAAAACAATAACATAACAATCAAAATACAACAAAAAACATAAGTCTTTCAATTTAAACTAGGTCCAAGTCCTATATGAGCACGAAGAGAAATCCACAAGGAGTAAACCTGAAACATGATAAAAATAAAAGGTCAACTAAAAATAGTTGGTGAGTTTCCAAGGTTTTCATATATAATATAACAAGGTTACAAGTAGCAATTCATGTCATAGATTATAAGTTAGTAAGGTTATAGAACACATATTGTTACAACCAAACCTCGACTTGATTACAAGTATATAAGATTGGCTAGTGTATTTGGTTCCCATGATAAACAAGCATACGTCATCAGGAGCCGACAATACCTTGGCTTTAGCACCAAACAGGCTTGTCAGGCCCAAAGATCTAAGACGTCGCCAGGCTAGCAATAGTTAATGATTGTAAACAAACTATGTATCTCATATAATCACTTACAACACATAAATAACCATGACAAAATATAAAGATGAATTGCAAGTGCTTTACAAGTATCAAACATTTATAAGTGTACGATGTATAAGTATCATATTTCACTCCAAAATAGTGTGAAAAATGTAAAAAGGACAAGGAAACTCACATGGCAAAATAAGTATAAGAATGAAGATAAGAGATTAAACGAGACTCCAACGATTTCTTTTACAAGTTACCTAAACGTATATATTCTAATAAGTTCGATAATAAGATTAATAATGAGACGTGAACTAGGGTTTCAATTGGAATTTGGGGGTTTTAATAATTAAATAAAATAATAATGCAATTGATTTGGTTCACTAAAGATGGAACAAATAAATTATAATTGAAAACGATAATGAACGATCAATAATTTAATTTATTGATTTAATAAAAATTGAGTATAATGTGAGAAAAGAAATAGTTAACTTAATAATGTAAAATTTGATAAAGATAATTGTATACTTATTTAAATGACTTGTAAAATAATTTAAAATTATTTTATAAAGTTTTGAACTTTTAAAATTATTTGTTATAAAAGAATCTTATTATACAAGATTTTAGTAACAAAAATTATGAATCCAAGGATCGCGAACAAGAATTATCAATGACGGTCGATTGACAAGTCAATGTTTGCGGAATCAACATTGATTTGGTTTAATTGTTTTGCAATAACTTTAAATATCAATAAATATTCAGAAACACATGTAGCAAAACCCAATTAATGATTAATATGTATTTTATTAAAACATGTTAATGATTACAAATATGATGAATGAACGATATCAAAATATGTTATGATGTGACGGCTGCTAGAGTTTGATTGATGGACTTTGAAGTGATTGTTATAATGTTGTTGCTGTTGTCGCTCAATCAATCATCTAAAACAACCTCCTTGAATCGAAACATAAGATCCATATATATAGACAATAATGTTTCTGTTATAGGAAACACCGGATCTCTTGGGATTTGATTTGTGTCAGTTAAGGAATCATCGGATTTCTTGGGATTCGCATAGCTACCTTGTTGACTTGTTGACTTGTAACACTTGCATTATACAAGTGTTTGGACTCCGTAGGAATAGTGTCTTCCGTAGGAGTTTGTTCTTCCGCAGAAGAATTGTTCTTCCGCAGAAGTCTTGTTCTTCCGAAGCAATCTTGTTCTTCCAAAGCAATCTTGTTCTTCACTTCTGGTTGTTCATCCGCAGAAGATCTTCGGATGTATAGTTACTTGTATGAAATATATCTACAGAAGAACAAAATGTTCATCCGTAGATGTTTCTTACACTTGGTCAATTTCATAAGTTGATCGAGTATAATGTTTGTACCTGCAACCGTACATAAATCAACACATATGAAAATGGGTTAACCTATATATTCAATGCATACCCAATAATGAATTACAAACATTCATTATAGATATTAATTCAAGTACTAAGCCTATACATAATGAACTAGATCTACTGAAACTAGACCTAACAATACTCCCCCTTAGGCTTAGATACTTGCAATCAGTTCTTCAACACTGAAAGTTCCTTGACTCTGGCAATGATCTTATTGTAGAAGTAAGACACAACAGTCTTCTGATCATCATACTTGTAGTTGATCTTCATCTTGCTGAACTTCTTCAGAGTCTCAAAGCTTATCCCTAAAACATCTTCCTCCGTAGTAAGTGTGTCTAACACATTATTGTTATTCATCACTTCTAACTCATCTTGCTCTGAAATTTTGAGTTCGGTTACTTTATGAAAAGTTGTTCCCTTTAGCAGTCCAGCATTGTATCTTCTTCTTTTGTAGGCTTTGGCATGTAATTTGTCAATCACTTGGATCACATGGACATGCAGGAACAAATCATTCTGTGCTTTTTCATCGGCTAATTTTGGAAAGAATTTGTCATTGAGGTATGAGGTGTAGCTGGGATGAAGCAGTTTGATTTCCACAGGATCAAAGATCCTGATACGGTCAGCTTTCTTGTTTTTAGCATTTCTTAACAACACCAACTCCTTTGTTTTCTCAACATAGCCCCATTCAGTTATAGGGTATGTGAATTGAGTTCCTTCAATACATTTGATTGCTGCTGTAGTTCTACTTTTGTATCTAACCCTCTTCAAGAATTCATCATCTACAGATTCTGAGGCATTAGACTTGTATCTTTTAAAGCCTTTGATTCTCTTCTGATGCTCTGCATCTTCTCTTTTGGCTTCACTTAGGACATCATCTTTAAACTTTGTCTTGAGCTTTCCTACTAGAGTTGAGAAGTCTCTTCCTCTAGGGTGAATTGGATAATTGCAGATGATCAGGCTTTGAAGATCTTTGATGTCATTCTCTGGTAGACACACCAATGAAAATACATCATGGAAGTATTCAACTCTTCCAGATGTTCTTTTAATAATAGCACAATCCTAGTCTGGATCATATTTCCAGGCCATGATCCTGTTTTCTTCCATAGAACTGGGAGTCGTGAGGTGGTCTATTAGTTGTATCAGAGTGGATTTCTGTTCAGTTATCTCCCTCACTGTAGTGCCCAGTGGCCATACTTTTCTGGGAATTACTTCTCTTGGCTCTCTGATCAGTTTGTCCTTCCCTTTGTGTTGATCTTTAGGTTTAACTGTTATAGGTTCAGCAGGAAGTTTACTTTGTTGGTCATAAGATGGATGAGGAGCTTCAGTTCTGAATTTTACACCAGTATCCAGCTCAACTTTCATCACATGCTCCATCATTCTTCTCTTAGATTTAGGTTGTGCCGCTTTGTTCCGCTATTGCACCACTTGATCAAGCTACTACGACCCCTTATTCTGCAAATGCAGCAGTTGATTAAGCTGTTGCAACACCAAATCAGTTACGGCGCTCCTTATGATGCTTTCCCTTAACAGCTCTTGTGACCATTATCAAAATCGATTACAACATCAGTTCAACACTAAATCAAAAAAAGGTAACATCAATCATCATGATCAACTACAATTTTGGTTGAATGGATTGAACATTATCAAAAGCGATTACAACATCAGTTCAACACTAAATCAAAAAAAGTTAACATCAATCATCATGATCAACTACAATTTTGGTTGAATGGATTGTTCTTGAATTTGAATGGCATGATTAGCCACTTGGATGGCTTGTTTGGCTTGAGTGAATGGCTTGTTCCAAATGTATTGTTCTATTGCAAATCAATGGATCATAGATCAAGTTGTGCAGCCCGAATCGTCACAAGTTTGTTTGATCTCTACGTGTTGAGCTTGTTCACATTAACATTAAACAACATAAAACCTTGTTGACAGCAGCCTTTAAGTGCAATGAAACAAGTTAGATTTGGTTTGCAAAGCTACATTAAGCGGCTGCAGCGCCCCTGATAACAAACAACAACATGTATCCTCTTTGGAGCGGTCAAAGCACTCCATTCTGCAGCCCTTACAATGTTCTAACCAAATATACCCTTGAACAACATTATACAGCCGCTAATCGTATTCACTGTAGTTTGCTTGGTTATTGATCATTTTAAGCAGCAAACAAACTAACTTGATGCAGTCCTAAACCACACTTCCATCACCTGTTGCAGTCTCTCTAAAAACCTCACTCCAACAACAAACAACAAGAAATTTGCAACTTCATTTCCAAACCACACTACAACCCATTCATAACAATCAAACTTGTCACGGACTGCACTAGCGCAAGTTGATATTAGCAGCTCTTAATCATCATATAAGTGTAGATTCAGCAGCTCCTACAGCTGCACAAAACAAAGTTTCAGCAGCCCCTCGTCAACATCATTGTTCAGCTGCGAAACAACAGCAAATCAAGCTACAAACAACCACGAATCAATAGAAATTCAGCAGCAGAACGGGTCAGTTTCAGCGACTATCACCAAATCAGGTCCGTTTCAGCAGTATAACAACATCACAATGAGCTGCGTTTCAGCAGCGAATTAGCATCTAAACAACAGCTGATTCGGCAGCTACTTCAACAGCATACAGGCAGCATTCCTGCAGCAAAAACAACATCAATTCAGCAGCAACACCATCAACAACAACATAAGATCAGAATCTGCAACAATTCATTATTATCATCATTAACAACACAAGATCATCTTCAAATTCTTCAAGTTCTCTATCAATATAACTAACCTTCATTACCTCATCATCAAAGTAACAAAATCAGAAAACCAAATCAGAAATCAGAAAGAAGAAGATCAAACAAAAAAACTAGAATATCCTCACCATAATAGTTGATTCAAGAACACGCTTCCGCAACAACAAAAACAATAATCTTCAATCAAGTATTCATCATCACCTCATCAAGAAGACTCAAGTTCAAAGCTTCAACCTTTATCAATGAAAATCTACAATTTAGGGGGAGTATTGTTGAGTTTTGTTCAACAAGAATAAATTGAAGATTTCCAAATCAACATAGAAAAAGAATCGAAGCTTGAAGTCAACAAGTCAACAAGAAGTCAAAATTATTAGTCTAGGATTTCTACATTGTAATTGTTCTTAGACTAGTATATATAGATTATTTACATTCATTTGTAAGGCGTGCCTTCCAAGAGTGTGTGTTCCTTGAAGGTGTGCCAAAATATGAGAGGTATGAGGATGAGAGCATATCATCAATCCTTCAAAAGATGATGATCAGTCATGTATTCATTTATTCTTCAATAAACAAAAAAACAAAAAATTTAACATAAATTATTTGTTCATCATTATCAGTTTAGCATCTTCATCGTCAAATCTAGATCTAGTCAATTGAATCCTAAGATCCACGAGCTCAACAAGTTTTGGTCTCACCATCAAAACCTTCAAGCCTGTGAATCCAAGGATCGCGAACAAGAATTATCAATGACGGTCGATTGATAAGTCAACGTTTGCGGAATCAACGTTGATTTAGTTTAATTGTTTTGCAATAACTTTAAATATCAATAAATGTTCAGAAACACATGTATCAAAACCCAATTAATGATTAATATGTATTTTATTAAAACATGTTAATGATTACAAATATGATGAATGAACGATATCAAAGTATGTTATGATGTGACGGCTGCTAGGGTTTGATTGATGGACTTTGAAGTGATTGTTATAATGTTGTTGCTGTTGTCGCTCAATCAATCGTCTAAAACAACCTCCTTGAATCGAAACATAAGATCCATATATATAGACAATAATGTTTCTGTTATAGGAAACACCGGATCTCTTGGGATTTGATTTGTGTCAGTTAAGGAATCATCGGATTTCTTGGGATTCGCATAGCTACCTTGTTGACTTGTAACACTTGCATTATACAAGTGTTTGGACTCCGTAGGAATAGTGTCTTCCGTAGGAGTTTGTTCTTCCGCAGAAGAATTGTTCTTCCGCAGAAGTCTTGTTCTTCCGAAGCAATCTTGTTCTTCCAAAGCAATCTTATTCTTCACTTCTGGTTGTTCATCCGCAGAAGATCTTCGGATGTATAGTTACTTGTAAGAAATATATCTACGGAAGAACAAAATGTTCATCCGTAGATGTTTCTTACACTTGGTCAATTTCATAAGTTGATCGAGTATAATGTTTGTACCTGCAACCATACATAAATCAACACATATGAAAATGGGTTAACCTATATATTCAATGCATACCCAATAATGAATTACAAACATTCATATAGATATTAATTCAAGTACTAAGCCTATACATAATGAACTAGATCTACTGAAACTAGACCTAACAATACTCCCCCTTAGGCTTAGATACTTGCAATCAGTTCTTTAACACTGAAAGTTCCTTGACTCTGGCAATGATCTTATTGTAGAAGTAAGACACAACAGTCTTCTGATCATCATACTTGTAGTTGATCTTCATCTTGCTGAACTTCTTCAGAGTCTCAAAGCTTATCCCTAAAACATCTTCCTCCGTAGTAAGTGTGTCTAACACATTATTGTTATTCATCACTTCTAACTCATCTTGCTCTGAAATTTTGAGTTCGGTTACTTTATGAAAAGTTGTTCCCTTTAGCAGTCCAGCATTGTATCTTCTTCTTTTGTAGGCTTTGGCATGTAATTTGTCAATCACTTGGATCACATGGACATGCAGGAACAAATCATTCTGTGCTTTTTCATCGGCTAATTTTGGAAAGAATTTGTCATTGAGGTATGAGGTGTAGCTGGGATGAAGCAGTTTGATTTCCACAGGATCAAAGATCCTGATACGGTCAGCTTTCTTGTTTTTAGCATTTCTTAACAACACCAACTCCTTTGTTTTATCAACATAGCCCCATTCAGTTATAGGGTATGTGAATTGAGTTCCTTCAATACATTTGATTGCTGCTGTAGTTCTACTTTTGTATCTAACCCTCTTCAAGAATTCATCATCTACAGATTCTGAGGCATTAGACTTGTATCTTTTAAAGCCTTGATTCTCTTCTGATGCTCTGCATCTTCTCTTTTGGCTTCACTTAGGACATCATCTTTAAACTTTGTCTTGAGCTTTCCTACTAGAGTTGAGAAGTCTCTTCCTCTAGGGTGAATTGGATAATTGCAGATGATCAGGCTTTGAAGATCTTTGATGTCATTCTCTGGTAGACACACCAATGAAAATACATCATGGAAGTATTCAACTCTTCCAGATGTTCTTTTAATAATAGCACAATCCTAGTCTGGATCATATTTCCAGGCCATGATCCTGTTTTCTTCCATAGAACTGGGAGTCGTGAGGTGGTCTATTAGTTGTATCAGAGTGGATTTCTGTTCAGTTATCTCCCTCACTGTAGTGCCCAGTGGCCATACTTTTCCGGGAATTACTTCTCTTGGCTCTCTGATCAGTTTGTCCTTCCCTTTGTGTTGATCTTTAGGTTCAACTGTTATAGGTTCAGCAGGAAGTTTACTTTGTTGCTCATAAGATGGATGAGGAGCTTCAGTTCTGAATTTTACACCAGTATCCAGCTCAACTTTCATCACATGCTCCATCATTCTTCTAAGTTCTCCTATTGACTTTCCCTTAAGCTCATGTGGTTTGTAGTTATGACCTTGTAACTAGCAAGTCATGTTATATCTACCCAGCTTAGCTATGTCACAATGACCCAACTCCTTCTTTATCTTCTGGATGGATTGAAAGGTGCTGAAAGCTTCATAGTCACAATTTGGAATCATAAAGCTTGCAAGTTCAAACTCCTTCAATGTGTTCTTCATCTCAGACATATTCATCCTTTCAACCATGTCATATGGAAATCCATGGTTGATCAGGGTCATAAACATTGCAGATTCAGGCCTCTCTTCTATGATGTCTTTTGATGTAAGAAGAACATCAGTCTTTGATTCTTCTTGAGCTTTGTCAGGTCTATCTTTAATCAACTCTTTCCATTCAGCATCACTCACAGATTCATCACTAGTAGCTTGCTTTGATGTTAAATTTTCCATAGAAGGAGTGTGCTCTGAAGATGTATGTCTTGATTGTTTAGGAGAGTCTTCAATATTGATTACTTGAATCTTTATTAGGCCCAAATACTTTCTCTTCCTTGAGTATTGAATAAGATGCTTAGAAGATTCAACAGGTTTCTTTTGTTGGCTTGATTCAAGAAAACATAACTTCATTTCAATTTATCAATCTCTTCTTCTTTTCTTCTCAACAGAGCAGATTGATCATACAGAGTGTCATTGATTTGATCAATTTTCACTGTTAGCTTCTCATTTTCTTCTCTCTCTTTCTTTACTTCTTCTTTGAGTTCAGAGTCTTGTTGAAGAAGAGCATCAATCACTTCATTATTGCACACGACATCTTCTCTCAATCTTTTTATTCTAGCTTCTTGCTTCATCAACTCTTCATCCTTTTCCCTGATCACTCCCTTCAACTCCTGTATTCTTTGTTTTCTTTTATTTGATTTCAGCACCAGCTTGTTGTACTCAGCAACCAGATAACTCTTGCTGACAGGGATATCAACATCACTTAGATCCTCTTCATTGTATGCTATTACATTAACATGGTTTGCTTCTTCTTCTTCCTCCTGATGTTGAGAAGCAATCTCATCATCGTTTACTTCTTTCTGGGCTTCACCTACTGAGCTTGAACTGACTTCAATAGCTTAAACTTTTGGTTCTTGTTGTGATTGTTGTTGTTGCTGATGAGCAGTGACTGGAGACACTTGTTCAGTTTCATTTGAGAGTACTGGGGATTCAGATTTGGATAATGACAGTTCAACTGTACTTGCTTGTGAAACTAACTCTATCTCCCCAGTGTAAAGACTGTTTGGTGAGTGGGGTTGGATGGGAGAGATTGGTTTTGTATTTTGGCTGGATGGAGATTATGGTTGAGGTGTTTGTTCTTGATTTGGTGATGGATGGTGGATGAGAGATATGGTTTAGTATTCTGTCTGGCTGGAGATTGTTGATGTATGGGTGATGTATCTGGTGAGAAAGTGTCTTGAACAGACTTGGTTGGAGAATTCTCTTGTTCATCTTTCCACACAAGCTCTTCAGGGACATTTGCAGCAACATCAATCACATGTGCAAACATGTCCATATCACCTCCTTCATATTTCCCAGAAATTTTGTTCAAAATAGATTTGCCAAGGTGTGCTTGACTGAACACACCACCATCCACAGAAGTTCCAGGCAGATCAACATTAATGATCAGTTGCAGGAACCTTGGAAACATGTACATCTTATCAGCCTTCTGCACATTGATGTGATCACTTAAGTAGTTGAAAATGTACTTGGAATAATTGTAGGTTCTTCCCTCAAAAACACCAATAATCCCAGAGGAAATGTGTCTTGAGAATCTGTCAAGACCAGATTTTTTGATTGAAATGCACTTAAGATAAGTGTGACAGAGAAATCTGTACGGCTTGCAAAGTCTTCCTTTCTTGATTTCTTCTTTGTTGAAATCACCATCATATCCCATCAGTAGAAATACTTTTTCTATGTATTCATCTTCGAACACATCAGGATGACCAGCTTCGACTTCTCCCAACTCAAGAACCCTTTTTATTGTCTGTTCATCGATTCTCAGACGTCGATTCTTCACAGTAGCCACAATAGATTCACCGTCTTCGTCTATGCATGCAGAGTTCCAGAAATCAGTGATATGTGATTGATAAATCACAGGCTCTGCTGATAAGGCATAGAATAGCCTTGATCTTCTTAGATATCTGATAAGTTCTTGACACCCTTCTGAGACAGGATCATCAGGGTTTAAGAAGGCACACACATTGTGTTCTTTCGCAAATCGATTATCCATCTATTCATAAGAAGAAGACTTCGTTAAAATCACATTATTGATATGAGAATACGAATAGTTGTGAGATAAACCAGAATCAAATGGTTCATTCTTGAATATTACAACATGTTTTACCTTAATAACAACGGATTAAGAACACAAATATATGTTTGTTTAATGTTTTGATTTGATGAAATTTGAATACTGAGAAAGTGAGAAAAAACGTTTGTTGAGAGTGGGTTTTTCTAGATCTGAAAAGTGAGCTGAAAAAGCAAAAATGAATTTGAGAGGTCAAACCGCATTATTTATACTCTCAGACACATTTATTTATCTCATTTATTAAGTGGGATCCTCAATGTATTCTTCCGCAGAACATCTACGGATCGACAACATCTGCTGATGAACATTTAAAATTAAATACATTTGTTGATCTTTGTTTATCCGTAGTTTACCAATCTACGGATAAATATTTATGATTTCCACATTGTAGCTTCTGCTAATGTTTAAGATAGCACTGTAGCTTCTACTGATGCTTAAGACAACACTGTATCTTCTACTGATGCTTAAGATAGCACAATGCAGAGAAATATTATTGTTTGTATGGTCCAAGTCCATTGGTTAGAACCATTTATTGCTTTAGGACCTTGTAGGCTTTGTATACATGGCAATTTAGCACAAGAAAGCTTAAAATGATTTTGAGAAAATTTTCATGTATCCAGAAGCTAAGATGATGCTCAGATTCCAATTTCTTCAAATTGATAATGAGATAGACAATGCAGCTGATTGAAAAACTTAACTTTATGTTATTCTACTCCCCCTAAATTTGTGATTAATGGTTAATTTAAGCATTTATCAGAAATTTCTTTAAGATGAATAGCATGATTTATAACTGTATGAAGATGATCAGACATATATACACATATGATGGATCATACTATAATAAAAAGCCTCATCCTGATGAGTTAAGTTGTTACATTGATACCTGAACAAAGTTCTGATTGCAAGTATATTGTCCACTTAAATCCATACAAGAGCTCATGTATCAACTAGGCATGCTGATTATCATGTTTTCAAGTTGATTTAGAAATAACTGTTATGGGCTTCATATTCAATTTACAAAGATTTTGTCCTCCCTTTGAAAGTCAAATCATCATTTTTTCACACTTAAGAACTATGTACTTTAAGTTATAAGTTCTATCTTGAGATGCATTAGACATCTCATTAATGCAATGATATAAAAGCTCAAGATAATATACAATTGATCACAGAGGATTCTTGTGAGAGCTTAGATATGATCATCATCAGGTCACCAGGTCTTTACTCACGTAAAACAGAGGTGCCTTTAACCCAGGTCTTTGTTTACACAAAATAGAGGGATGATGAGGATCATGATCTATTCACCGTTTGTAACTAAATTTCAGTATGGTGATCATACACCAAGGTCTTTGTTTACACAAAACAGAGGGAGTATGATTTGCAAAGATAGCTATTATAAAGTGTTAGTACATAGTGTGTTTAGATGAGTGAACTGGTCACATCAGAAAAAGACTCACCTTGTATTCTCAAAATGAAGTTTCCCACAAACAATCATTTTAGCATTATGTTTAGCATACACTCAGTTTAGTTTCTACTCTAGATGAATCTACTCACATATCAAGAAACTGTTTAGATTTATTGTTATTTATGTATTCAGGAATAGGCAAAGCTATAGTGTACTATCATTTCCCATACATATGTCATGCTGAAGCATCATTACACACAGTATTTTATTTGTTTAGACTTGATTAATCTAAGTTAATCATGCCCAGAGACTCAACCAGAAAGTTAAATCTGACTGAATCAAAGGATTTAGTGAATAAATCAGCAAGTTGATTTGATGTATCCACTTTGACTAACTTAATCAAACCCTTTTCTGAGCAATCTCTCAGAAAATGATATCTTATTTCAATATGTTTTGTTTTACTATGTTGCACAGGATTAGCAGTTATAAACATAGCAACAGAATTGTCTATATAAATTGAGGTTTGAAGAAAGTTGTAACCATAGTCAAGTAATTGGTTTTGCAATCAAAGAACTTGAGAACATCCAGCTGAAGCAGCAATGTACTCAGCCTCAGCTGTGGATACAGAAACATTGGTTTGTTTCTTGCACTGCCATGATACTAGCCTTGGTCCAATGAGTTGACATCCACCGGTTGTTGATTTTATGTTACTGTTACATCCACCATAGTCACTGTCTGAGTATGAGTAGCCTTGGTCCATGAGTAGAGTGTAAACCTATATAACAGAGGGAAAATACTCCTTTCGATCCCTTTAAACTCCTTATACACTCAATTGCTTGAAAATACAACTAAATTATTGAAATCAAGGCCCCTGTTCATCGCGAAAAAGGACCAAAGCTTTATCGGGCATAAACACTCCAATTCGGATGCAATCAAGTAAGTTTAATACACCATTGTGCTCGATTACACATAGGGATCAAAAGCCCTATGGTTAATCTGATTAATAACAATAAATCGACTTCAATTTGGGGGTTGAAGAAACTAGGGTTTATACGATTTGAGTTTCTTCAACATTTGGTGTTTTTTAAGTTTTTCAAGTAAACCCTTAATGCGGCTAAGCCCTTTGGTTCACTTGTAAGATGCACACTCCATAAGCAGGAGGTCCCCGGTTCGAACCCGGGGAACCTCATATATTTTTTTAGGCATTTCTAGCCTTTAAATTAAATACTAAAATTTATAAAAATTATAAAAAGTCATTTTATAAACCTTGTAAATTTTAGAATCATGAGATTATATTCTGGAAATTTATTTCCTAGGATATCTTAATATTTCTTTTTAATAAATTATTATATTTAGATTATATCATATATTTGCTCAAATGGTAGATTTAAATTATTTTCCTAAAATAAATTAGACCTTAAACACTAGTTTAATTTACACAAATTATTTCAATCAAAACCTATAAATCATTGTTTAAATGGTGTTTTAACTAGTTATAAAATTTTGTTTAAACTTTATAAATCTACAAATTATTATAAATGTTATTCTAAATCCATAAGTGTTTTTTTTTCTTTCCACATCTTAATATCAAATATAAATATATATATATATATATATATATATATATATGTATGTATGTATATATTTTCAAGAATACATGAATGATTTTAGTTTGTTGTTTGATAAGCCCCAAAATCCACTTGAAACCCTAGTCCTCGTTGATTCGATAAACTCATTACAATAAAATTTAAATCTTGTAAATATATATACTTAGGTACCTTGTGAAGAACTACGTTGGAACCTTGCTTATTACACTTCTTATTAATCGTCAATTATATACATTTGATCAAGTGAGTATTTCTATACCCCTTTTTCATATTTTCACACTTTGGGGTGAAACATGTTACTTTATAAACTTTGCACTTGTAAACACGTTTGATTCTTGTAAACTTATGGCAATTTACTTGTATGTTGTGATTAGTTGAACCTTGTAGCTACCATGTAATGTCGAATATATGTACAATCATTAACTATTGCTAGCCTAGCGAAGTCATAGATCTATGGGCCAGACAAGCCTGCTTGGTTGATCCAAGTACACTTAGCTAATCGTATATACTTTTAAACGTTTGAGACTTGTAAAACTTTGTCGAGGTTGATTGTGCATTCTGTCTTACATCCCTAGCTTACTGTGTTTCTCTAATTTACAACATGAATTGCCATCTTTTATATACTTATGTAATTCAAACTATGGAAATC
Organism: Flaveria trinervia; assembly: GCA_025506515.1. Lineage (NCBI taxonomy): Eukaryota > Viridiplantae > Streptophyta > Magnoliopsida > Asterales > Asteraceae > Flaveria > Flaveria trinervia. Next base: position 125,527,046 of record CM046442.1, read on the forward strand.
TCACCAACATTATTGTTGACCTTTTATTTTTAACATGTTCAGGAAATACTCAAGCTTGATTTCTACTCTTTGAAGCTTACATATCTAGGAATGGACCTAGATAAATAATGAAATAAAATGACTTGTTATGTTTATTTTTATCTTTTTGAGACTTATGATTGTAATAGTACAATTGGAAATTTTGTTTAATATATATTTGGGTTATTAATAGCGTTATGTGGTTGTGAACAATCTTAACTCTCACACCTCGACGATTCCGCCGTCAAGGTTGGGATGTGACAGATTGGTATCAGAGCCCATAACTATAGGGATCTAGGTTATTAGAAATGGTGACCTAGGCTATAGTATGCATGAATCTTATAGAGTTATATTTCTACCTTGTAAATTTTATACTTTACATGCTACATAATGCTATGCCTTTTATGTGCAATTTGATGCCTTAGCATAGAATGGCCTAAACATTGTTACTTGTCTCCCTAAATTTAACTTTGACTCTTGGACTCTCCCCGAACATGAAATCTCTTAATCTTATTCTCGTCAATATGTGGGAACTTATGCTTATGCTTATGATCTTTAGACGTTATGTCTAATCTATATGAATCTCATCAAGGTTTTGATTTCATGAACCTAAGAAGTTTGTGTGACACATAGACACCTGTATTCTAGATTTCCTGGCAAAAGGCCCTCGGGCTAAGGCAAGCATATCGCATAAATTCTACGGGACTAGTTATGCTTACCTGGGGATTTCTAGGATGAGTGATAAACTATGGTCAACATGCACAAATTTCTAAGGCGAATGGGTCAACTTACCTTGACGTGTCAACATTTCCAAATGGTAATGCGTTACCAAATGGAACCATTCCAAGTGCCTTACAACTCTTGCCTTATCCTTGTTGAATTATAATCCTTGTATTTCTATTTCTCGTGTCTAACTGATTTTGCATATTCCAGCATGTCTCGTCATCATGGAAAGCGTGGAAGTTCCGATCGTAAACTAGCCGCCATGATCGCTCGACAAATGGCTGCTGTCATCCCGACTATGGTTGCTAAACTTAATAGCACTCTAATGGCTAATAGCAACAACACCAATGGGAACAATAGTGGTGCTCATGGAGAGAATAGCAATAACCAAAACGGGAACAATCATACTTGCACCTTCAAACATTTCAACTCGTGCAAACCCACTAGTTTTAGTGGAAAAGAAGGAGCCACTGGACTTCTCGAGTGGTTTGAAAGTATGGAGAACACATTCATTATTAGTGAGTGTCCCGACGAGTTCAAGGTTCGCTATGCCACAAGTGTTCTTCAACAACAAGCACTAACATGGTGGAATAGTGAAAAGAGAAACCGTAGAACTGAGGTTGCAATGGCGTTGCCCTGGGAGGAATTCAAGGATATTATGATCCAAAAGTTCTGCCCAAGGAGCGAGTTGCAAAAGCTGGAGGAGGAGTTTTGGAATCTCAAACAAGATGGTGGGAACCATTTGGCTTATTCCACCCGGCATCATGAGTTGAGTATGCTCCTATCACACATGGTGGACACCATGCCCCGTAACATTGAAAAATTTATCATGGGGGTGCCACCTCAAATTCAAGATGCCGTGGTGGGTAGTAGGCCACAACATTGGAGGAGGCGATTACTATTACTGCACAGCTCACCGAGAATCATATAAGAGCTGGCATGATGTCGGTAAAGGGTTCCAAGTCTATGGCGAAGGTGACACCCGAGGCAACAAAAGAGGTAAAGGCCGAGTCATCCTCTCAAAACAAGAAGCGTAAGTTCACCCCGACGCGCAACTACGCTGTGACCGCCCCAAATGCTCCTCAAAAACAAATGGTGGTTGCAAATCAAGCTCCCATGGCTAAAGCTTACATTGGTCCACATCCTATGTGCAACACGTGCAAGTACCATCATTCAAGAAACTCTCCATGCCGAGTTTGCTCATTATGTGGGAAGTATGGACACTTGGTAACTACTTGCTTTCGTGCGCCAAACAACACTGCCATGCTTATCAACCGAACCTGCTATAACTGTGGCGAGCCCGGTCATATTCGTCCACAATGTTCTCGTAATGCGGGAACTGTGCCACTGGCTCGTGGAAGGGCTTTCAACATCAATGCTAACCAAGCTCAAGCCAACAACGACGTGGTGAATGGTACGTCGTCGAACTCTTTTTAAATCGTCTCTTGTCTTATAAAATTTCCTATCTGTGTTCATCATACCAATAATGGATTCTTACCAAACAGGTATGTATCTTGTAAATAGTCATTATGCTTCTGTATTGTTTGATTCGGGTGCCGATAGGAGTTTCGTGTCCCTGGAATTCGAGCCTATACTTCCTAAACCGCGTGTTAATCTGGAGAGATCTTTCACGGTCGAGGTCGCCGATGGAAAATCTATTGTCGTTGACGTCGTAATACGTGACTACACCTTGAGCCTTAACAAACACGAGTTTTTCGTCGACCTTATTCCTATGCATCTGGGAAGCTTTGATGTTATAATTGGTATGGATTGGTTAGCCAAGCAACATGCGGAAATTTTATGCTTTGAGAAGTGTATCCGAATTCCTTTACCGATTGGTGATACCTTAAGGGTCTTTGGGGAGAAATCATCTCAAAGACTCAAACTCATGTCTTGCATCAAGGCCCGTAAGTGCTTAAGTAAAAACTACATGGCTTTCATGGCATATGTAGTTAATACGAAAGCCAAGGGTAAGGAGTTGAAGGACATTCTGTTGTGCGAGACTTTCCCGAAGTTTTTCCCGAGGATCTTAAAGGGTTACCTCCCGTGCGAGAAGTTGAGTTCAAGATTGATTTAATCCCTGGTGCAAACCCTGTGGCTAAATCGCCTTATCGTCTTGCACCTTCTGAAATGCAAGAACTCGCTAGGCAACTGCAAGAGTTGACCGATAAGGTTTTATTCGCTCTAGTTCATCACCGTGGGGAGCACCTGTACTATTTGTGAAGAAGAAGGATGGTTCATTTCGTATGTGCATCGATTACCGAGAACTCAAAAAGCTTACTATCAAAAACCGATACCCTCTTCCTCGAATCGATGATCTCTTCGATCAACTTCAAGGAGCAACTCAATTCTCAAAGATCGATCTACGTTCTGGGTATCATCAATTACGTGTTCATGATGACGACATTCCAAAGACCGCTTTCCGTACTCGATATGGACACTACGAGTTCATGGTCATGCCTTTTGGCTTGACCAATGCGCCTGCTGTGTTCATGGATCTCATGAATCGAGTATGTAAACCGTATTTGGATAAATTCGTGATCGTGTTTATTGATGACATTCTTATTTATTCCAAGACAAAAATCGATCACGAGACGCACTTGCGACAAGTACTTGGACTTTTGAAGAAGGAGCAATTATACGCCAAGCTTTCCAAGTGTGAATTTTGGTTAGAGGAAGTTCAATTTTTAGGGCATGTGGTGAATAGCCAAGGAATTCACGTTGATCCTGCTAAAATTGAAGCCGTGAAGAATTGGTGTGTTCCCACAACCCCAACCGAGGTTCGTTCTTTTCTGGGTTTAGCGGGATATTACCGTAGGTTCATAGCAAATTTCTCGAAGATTGCTAAACCATTAACGGCGCTAACCCAAAAGAATCGACTCTTTGAATGAGGACCCGAGCAAGAAGAGGCTTTCGAGACATTGAAACGCAAGTTGTGTAACGCTCCTATTCTCACACTTCCCGATGGAAACGATGACTTTACCGTATATTACGATGCTTCTAATCAAGGTCTTAGTTGTGTTCTCATGCAACGAGGCAAAGTTATAGCATACGCGTCGAGGCAATTGAAGGTTCATGAAGTGAACTACACAACTCATGATCTTGAACTTGGTGCTGTGGTTTTCGCATTGAAGATTTGGCGACACTATTTATATGGGACGCAATGCATAGTCTACACCGATCATAAGAGTCTCCAACACGTGTTCAATCAAAAGGATCTCAACATGAGACAAAGATGTTGGATTGAGTTGATTAGCGACTACGACTGCGACATTCGCTATCACCCTGGAAAGGCGAATGTTGTAGCCGACGCGCTAAGTTGCAAGGTCCATAACAAGACTGTCTCACTTCAAGAAATTCGAGATTGAAGGCAATGGTTTGATAAGCTAGGAGAATTTGATACCGAGATTCATGTGGATGTCAACGAGGCTACTATCATGCTTCAAAACATAAGGATTGATAGTGACCTCGAGTTATGCATTCGCGAGGCTCAACAAGCGGCACTAACCGACGAAGGGAAAGATGAAGATTTGATGTCTAACGTTCGGTCACACTGGAGACAAAACCGAACGGCATGTGGTACTTCTTGAATCGACTTTGGATCCCGAATCGTGATAACCTTCGACAATTCATTATGAACGAAGCTCATCAAACCCGATATTCCGTTCATCCTGGCTCCGATAAGATGTACATGGACCTGCGTGGTCAATATTGGTGGCCTGGAATGAAAAAGGATATCGCGTCTTATGTTTCCAAGTGTCTCACATGTGCAAGGTCAAGCCGAACATCAACGACCAAGTGGTTTACTTGAGCAACCTGAAATCCCTATGTGGAAATGGGAACATATATCCATGGATTTCGTAACCGAGTTACCTCGTACACCTCGTGGTCATGATAGCATATGGGTCATTGTTGACCGTTTGACCAAGACAGCACATTTCATACACATACGAGATACGTACAAGTTTCAAGGTTGGCTCGAATCTATGTTGACGAAATTGTAAGTCGTCATGGCGTGCCGTTGCACATTATTTCCGATCGAGATGCTCGTTTCACTTTGCACTTTTGGTCTTCGATGCAAGAACTCTTGGGTACTCAATTGGATTTAGGTACGGCTTACCATCCTCAAACCGATGGTCAAACCGAACGAACAATCCAAACCCTCGAGGATTTACTGCGTCTTTGTGTCATTGATTTAGGTGGCGATTGGGACGCATTTACCGCTCGCGGAATTTTCGTATAACAATAGTTATCACTCAAGTATCAAAATGGCACCATTCGAGGCTTTGTATGGTCGTAAATGTCGTTCCCCAATCTGTTGGACTGACATTGGGGAAAATATTATCACTGGTCCGGAACTTATTCAAGAAACGACCGACAAAATTTCCGAAATTCGAAATAACCTCGAGGTGGCTAGAAGTCGCCAAAAGAGTTATGCCGATAAAAGACGCAAACCGTTGGAGTTTCAAGTTGACGACATGGTTCTTCTTAAGGTCTCTCCATGGAAGGGTGTTGTACGTTTTGGGAAGAAGGGTAAGTTAGCCCCACGTTTTGTAGGACCCTTCAAGATTCTGAAAAGAATTGGGAAAGTGGCTTACAAACTGGAGCTACCTTCTAAACTTCGCGGAGTTCATCCTGTCTTCCATGTCTCAAACCTGAGGAAGTGCTTGGCTGATGAAAATTTGCATGTTCCACTAGAGGAAATTCAAATTGATGAGTCATTGCATTTCGTTGAGAAGCCTGTTGAGATTATGGATCGCACCATGAAGAAGACCCGAACAACTACCACACCTATCGTTAAGGTTCGTTGGGAGAACAAGTGTGGAGCTGAGTTCACTTGGGAGTGTGAGGATCATATGAAGGAGAGATACCCGCATTTGTTCGCCTAGTTCATTCTTAATTTCGGGACAAAATTCTTTAAGTTGGGGAGACTGTAACATCTTGTATTTTTGGTTAACTAATAGTTAACCTCATTTATTCTTGTAGGGACTATTAATGCTTTTCATGAAACTTGTGGCTATTTGTGCTTATTTATTAGTTAGTCTCTAATTCTTTAATGTAAAAAGGTTATAGTTTATCTATTAAATTGAACATGATAATAATCACAAAAAAAAATAACAATAATAACTATTATAAGAGTAATAATTATGTTATTAATAATACTAAAAATAATAGCAAGTTATAATAATAATAATAATAAATAAATAATAATAATAACAATATTAATAATAAATTGTAAAAGTTATTAAAGTTAAGAGATGGTTATAACTTGGATTTAAGAAGTTAAGGGGGCCTTATTGTCATTTTGTAAACATTAAATAAAAGGTTTTTGCATAAAATAACAAAAAGTAAAAACTACAGGGGCCAAAGTTGTAACAAAGCAAAGATTATTCTTTCCCCCTCTCTCTCGCGTTTTTCTGGCGGCCGGCCGGCACAGCTCCAGCGCGGCACCGGTGAACCCCAATACATGGGAATATTTCACATTTTCGACCCAAATTAACGCCAAATGACTCGGGAAAGCATTTCAAACAAACTCGAACCCACGTTCTATTGGACCATCAACACTCGGATTTAATGGGTTCTAATCGAAATAAATGTTTCGATCGGTTTAAGACCGATCAACACCTACCTTAAGTCGAACAATCAAATTAAACGTACAATAACGTACGGTTAATCATTGTCAAGCTTAATGCTTGGTTTAATTCGAGTTAATCATCCATTAACACACCTAACCATAACCGTGGCAATCGAATAAAATCAAAGCTCAACCGGCACCTTAACGTACAAATCAAACCTATATAACAGGGAAAATACTCCTTTCGATCCCTTAAACTCCTTATACACTCAATTGCTTGAAAATACAACTAAATTATTGAAATCAAGGCCCCTGTTCATCGCGAAAAAGGACCAAAGCTTTATCGGCATAACACTCCAATTCGGATGCAATCAAGTAAGTTTAATACACCATTGTGCTCGATTACACATAGGGATCAAAAGCCCTATGGTTAATCTGATTAATAACAATAAATCGACTTCATTTGGGGGTTGAAGAAACTAGGGTTTATACGATTTGAGTTTCTTCAACATTTGGTGTTTTTTAAGTTTTTCAAGTAAACCCTTAATGCGGCTAAGCCCTTTGGTTCACTGGTAAGATGCACACTCCCTAAGCAGGAGGTCCCCGGTTCGAACCCGGGGAACCTCATATATTTTTTAGGCATTTCTAGCCTTTAAATTAATACTAAAATTTATAAAAATTATGAAAAGTTATTTTATAAACCTTGTAAATTTTAGAATCACGAGATTATATTCTGGAAATTTATTTCCTAGGATATCTTAATATTTCTTTTAATAAATTATTATATTTAGGTTATATCATATATTTGCTCAAATGGTAGATTTAAATTATTTTCCTAAAAATAAATAGACCTTAAACACTAGTTTAATTTACACAATTATTTCAATCAAAACCTATAAATCATTGTTTAAATGGTGTTTTAACTAGTTATAAAATTTTGTTTAAACTTTATAAATCTACAAATTATTATAAATGTTATTCTAAATCCATAAGTGTTTTTTTTCTTTCCACATCTTAATATCAAATATAAATATATATATATATATATGTATATATTTTCAAGAATACATGAATGATTTTAGTTTGTTGTTTGATAAGCCCCAAAATCCACTTGAAACCCTAGTCCTCGTTGATTCGATAAACTCATTACAATAAAATTTAATCTTGTAAATATATATACTTAGGTACCTTGTGAAGAACTACGTTGGAACCTTGTTTATTACACTTCTTATTAATCGTCAATTATATACATTTGATCAAGTGAGTATTTCTATACCCCTTTTTCATATTTTCACACACTTTGGGGTGAAACATATTACTTTATAAACTTTGCACTTGTAAACACGTTTGATTCTTGTAAACTTATGGCAATTTACTTGTATGTTGTGATTAGTTGAACCTTGTAGCTACCATGTAATATCGAATATATGTACAATCATTAACTATTGCTAGCCTAGCGAAGTCATAGATCTATGGGCCAGACAAGCCTGCTTGTTGATCCAAGTACATTTAGCTAATCGTATATACTTTTAAACGTTTGAGACTTGTAAAACTTTGTCGAGGTTTGATTGTGCATTCTGTCTTACATCCCTAGCTTACTATGTTTCTCTAATTTACAACACGAATTGCCATCTTTTATATACTTATGTAATTCAAACTATGGAAATCTCACCAACATTATTGTTGACCTTTTATTTTTACATGTTTCAGGAAATACTCAAGCTTGATTTCTACTCTTTGAAGCTTACATATCTAGGAATGGACCTAGATAAATAAATGAAATAAAATGACTTGTTATGTTTATTTTTATCTCTTTGAGACTTATGATTGTAATAGTACAATTGGAAATTTTGTTTATATATATTTGGGTTATTAATAGCGTTATGTGGCTGTGAACAATCTTAACTCTCACACCTCGATGATTCCGCCGTCAAGGTTGGGGTGTGACAAACATATATTTGAACTACTAGGAGAACTTGATGTTTTTGTTTGAGGAAGAGAGTCTGGTCAATAGTTCCTCTTTTGTAGCTATGCTTGAGCAAGAAAGATGATAGTGTTTCATATCATTTTCTTGGTGCTTGATGAAGACCATACAGGGCTTTATCTAGTTTGTATACCCTATGGGGATAATGAGGATCTTCAAAACCAGGGGGTTGTGATACATAAAATTCCTCATCAATCTTTCCATATAAGAATGCACACTTGACATCCATTTGATACATAGTAAACTTCTTATATGATGCATAAGCCAGAAACACTCTTATGGCTTCAATTCTTGCAACTGGTGCAAAAACTTCATCATAATCAATTCCTTCTTCTTGAGTGTATCCTTGTACAATCAACCTTGCTTTGTTTCTTACAATAATTCCTCTATCATCTAGTTTGTTTTTGTATAGCCATCTTGTTCCAATAGGATGTTGACCTTCAGGAAAATCAACAAGAGACCACACTTTTTGTTTCCTGAATTGTTGAAGCTCTTCTTGCATAGCTTCAATCCAGCTATTGTCTTTTAAAGCAGCAGTTATATTTGAAGGCACCACTTGAGAAAGAAAACAATTGAAGAGACAAAGGTTGGCTATACCACTTTGACTCCTTGTAGTTCTCTTTTTAGGATTTCCAATAATGTTGACAATTGGATGAGTCTTATGGATCCTCATTGAAGGAGTTGATTCAACTGGTATAGATGATCCCAAGTTAGTCATTTCTAGTGTCTCACACTGATTCACCTCAGCTTGTGAGTTTAAGAAATAATCAAAATGCTTAACATGAGAAGAATGATCATGAGAGTCTCTTGTATGGGCTGCAGGGATATTTCCAGTTTTGTTTTGCTTTTCCATAGGAACTTCTCCGGAAAGATTTTGCTCTTCCGTAGGAACTTCTCCGGAAACAGTTTGCTCTTTCGCAGGAACTCTCTTCGGAAGCATTTTGTTCTTCCGCAGGAACTTCTACGGAAACAGTTTGTTCTTCCGCACGAACTTTTCCGGAAGCATTTTGTTCTTCCGCAGGAGTTTCTCCGGATATTAAGAGAGGACATGAATCATTTCCAAGATTTGTTGTATTCACTTGAGAGCCTGAATCTATTGAAGGCACATCATTCACATCTCCGGGTGCAACATGTTTGTTTCCAAATATAGTATCTGCATCTACTAAAGTGTTTTCATCCGAGAATGGGGGTATCCTTGGAGGATCAGCAGATAAGGTTACTTCAGTCATAAGAGGTGGAACAAATGGATAACACACTTCATCAGATCCTGCATTGTTCAAATAATCATATTTAAATGATTTGGCTAAAGCATCTATGTCAAACAACCATGATGAACCTTTAACTGACTTTGTACATACAGATTCATCAAAAGACACATTAGGAGTTTCTTCCACAATGTTATGTTGTGGAATATAAACCCTATATGATTTCGATGTTGAAGAGTATCCAACAAAGAAACCATCATATGCTTTTTCTGAAAATTTTCCCAATGACTCTTTCATGTTTAAAACAGTTACATGACATCCAAAGACTTTCAGATATCCTATGTACGGTTTTCTTTTAAATAAGAGCTCATAGGGTGTTTTGTTATGTTCTTTGACAATTAATGTTCTGTTTTGAACATTGCATGCAATATTCACAGCCTCAGCCCAAAAAGTGATAGGTAATTGTGAATCAGCTAGCATTGTTCTGGTAGCTTCAATGAGAGTTATGTTTCTTCTTTCAGCTACTCCATTTTGTTGTGGAGTTTTTGGTGCACTAAATTATCTTGCAATACCTTTGCTTCTGCAAAATGAATCCAGTTCAAAATTGACAAATTCAGTACCATTGTCACTCCTAAAAATTTTAACTTTTGAATCAAGTTCATTCTCAATCTTGATCACAAAGTCCATTAATGTTTCTGATGTTATACTTTTGTTTCAAAAAAAAGACCCATGTGAATCTTGTGAAATCATCAACTATCACCAAACAATGTTGCCTTTTTCCAATGCTCATCACATTGATAGGACCAAACAGATCCATGTGAAGCATTTTGAGTGGTGTAGTGTTTGAATTGATAGTTTTGTATTTATGTGACACTCTATGTTGTTTTCCTTTGTAACATGAAGAACAATGAGTTGAGCAATGAAACTCTTTGTTTGGAAATCCAATGACCAGATTATTTTTCACCAATTTATTCATGTTCTTCATGTTAGAATGGACAAGTCTTCTATGCCATAATTGAGACAAATCTTCTGATAGTTTAGATATAAGGCATGTTTCATGTTTTGTGAGGGAAGTGTTGTTCATATCCAAAACATAAGTGTTTCCTTTTCTTGCTGCTTTGAGGAGGATCCAATCTTCTGGAACAATAAATCCTGGCTTAAGAATGTAACAGTTAGTATTATCAAACAATGTGGTATAATTTTGATCACAGATTTGAGACACACTAAGTAGATTATACTGTAAATTTTTACAGTAATTTACTTTCTCAAATTTGAGAACACCATTTGTTATCATCCCTTCACCAATAATTTTACCTCCTATTTTATCCCCACCAAATTCCATATAGAGGCATTTTATGTTTGAAGTTATGGAGAAGTGAACAGTTTCCTGTCATATGCCTGGAACAACCACTGTCAACATACCACTTGTTGTCAGCTCTCCAATATTGTTCCTGCATTAAAAAAATAATCAGTTAGAAGTGACAACCCAAGTCTTAGTGATCTTGGGTTTGTCAACAGAGTCTAAAATATTTACTCCTTTATGAATTAATCCTAAGTTTTAGTATTAATTTCATATCTAGTTGATTCATTTTGATTTGATGATGGTGAGGATGATTCTATTGAATCTGATGCAGAAGCTTTGGAGTCTTCTTTCTTCATTGATTCTTCCTTCACCTTATCTTTCTTTGGTTGATATTTTGATTTAGAAGATGAACCTACACTTTTGAAGGTTTCATCATCTTTTGCTTTTGATTGAGACACATGTGATCCCTTTTCAAAATGATCAAAGAAATTATCATTGATGATTGACTTCTTCTCAGCCAAGTCCACCTTTTTATGAGGTGTTTTTGATTGCTTGATGTTTTCTTCATAGATTTAGCATCTTCAGGAGATTTCTGCTTTGGTTTTGCCTTTTGCTTTTGATTTACCTTCTTTTTCTTTGAATCATCTTGACTTTCAGCAGATTGAGAGTCTGATTATGTCAAATCATTTTTGACTTCTTTGTGCTTTTGTTTTTGTTCCTTTTGTTAAAATAGCATTCCTGTGTTGAATGATTATTTTTGTTGCAAATAGCACAGAATTTGTTGAAGTAACACTCTGAAGTCATATGATTGTTCATATTGCATATGGAACAGTAACTGCTGAAGTAGCAGTCTTCTGTATTGTGATTAGTCATATCATACCACTTGCAATACATTTCTTCAGATTCCTCTTCATGCTCATCTTTCTTCTTTTTCTTGTTCAGTTTAGGAGCTTTTGTTTCCTCTTTTTAAGAGCTTGATTTGTTCTTGCTGTTCCTAGAAATATAGCAATTGAATCTTTCTTATCCTTAGTTGGCTTTTGTTGCTTCAGATTCAACATCTTTTGATTGTTAACAACTACTCTTTTTGATTCCTCATCCGTAGATTTGGATTTCTTCTTCCGCAGAAGTTCTACGGATTCAGTAGACTTTGCTTTCCGCGGTTCTTCTACTGAAGAGTTTTTCTTTTGCTTAGTTGAATCTTGTTTCTTCTTACCTTTATCTGCATGAGATAGTACTTCTTCAGTTGGTCCGCAGTTATCAACTTCTTTTTGAAGATCCAGTTCTTGGAGTCCTTCATTGAGTTCAGCAATTCTCTTGCAGATAGTCTTCAACATGTTTTTCTGTTTTGGAGGATATTGAAGCTTTGATTCTCCAAGCACTCTTGGAATACCAGTTTTAATGTGAACATTCTTACCAATGGTCCTTTTACCAACATCAGGTTCATCAGAATCATCCAAGTCATCACAATGATCATAATCAAAGCCTGAATCGTTTTGATACAAAGATTCTGATTCAGAGGATTCAGTATCACTCACCTCAGCTTTATTGTTACTGTTGATTTGAGTTGATTTTGTTTCAAACTTGGTGCTAGGCACAAAATGATTTGACAGAGTATTGGTCATTGTTGTAGGTAAAGATGTATAATTATCATTTATAGGTGCTGGAACAGCATTATAACCCAACCCAGACCTTTTCTTTGATTCAATATGAGAATTTAGTAATTTCTCATATTGCTGAGATGATAATTGAAACTTCTGAAGTTTCACTTCAGTTGATGCATGATCAGCCATAGATTTTGTAAGGAAGTGGTCAAATGCTCAACTTGGGCTTTTAGATTATAGTTTTGAGAAAAAAAAATTTCTAAATCTTTTTGCAAAGAGTTAATTTTGATTTGATAAAATTATGTTCTCTAACATGGGATTCATTCAAAATCATAGTTTCTTTTACTTTGTCAGCCAACTGTTGAGCATGGACTCTATAACGTTCAACTTCCTCAACACATGTTGATGAACACAACCTTTCTTTTACCTCTCTTGCCATTGGTGGAACTGTTTGATCCATATGAGCCATCAATGCTTGATTCTCTTCCAAGATTCTTTTTCATACACACTCCCGTCACACGTCTCCATCTTGAAGTATGATCAGTCCTGACTCCTTTGAGTTGCTAGGTCCAGCTGATTCATTGGTGGCTGGTGGTGATGCATTGATCAGTTGAGATTGTCTATGCAGAGGTCTTTGAGAATTTGGTTGTTGATAAGGTGAATTTGATGTTGTTGTTGCTGATGTTGTCTCATCTCTGGATATGACTGTTGATTTTGGTTCTCTTGAAAAATGTTCATAGAGATTGCATTTGAAGCATCTTACCTTTGACTTGTCAACACCAATCTTTGATGTTTTACTTGTTGATGCCAAGTTCTTATTTCTTTTGAGATATTGCTTTGCTCTATAAGCATCAGGCCATTTGCCATTATAGGTCTATTTCTTCCACTACATCAGAGGTAGTGTTTTTCTAAATCTTGTTGGCAAATATTTGCTGAAGTTAGAGAGCTTCCCAGATATTCTTGGAACTAGAACTAAAAGCTGCAAAAGCTATTTTTTGTTCTTCTGAGTCCAATATCATAGTAATTGGTTCTGGCGGATTGGTTGAATGTGTAGGCTTAGCTGTTGCTGCAGTTGTATCTTTACGATCAACAGTTCTTCCTTTATTCTTTTGTTTCTTATCTTGAGATGATTTCTTTGAGGGTTTAGAAGCATAAAAGCTAACTTCCTCATCATCATCACTCCTAGCACAAGATTATCACTTTCATTATTTGAAATAAATACACTTCCAACATTATTTGTTTCTTTGAAGTGATAGGGTGAGACATGAGTTTCACACTCTTGTTTCTTGATTTTCATCAATTTCAAGAGCTTCCACTTTTGCAACTAGAGTATCTAGACCAGTTGATTTCATATCTATTGTGTTCTTGAACATGGACACAGTTTGCTTCCAACTTTTTGGCAAAGTGTGGAGTATTTTCTTGTTTAATTCCATATTAGTATATTTCAACTCCAGAATGTTCATCTCAGTTACCAACTGCATGAATCTATGAAGTTGTTGAGGAATTGACTCACCCTCAATATGATGAAATGTTTCATATTGCGACCTGAGGGTGTCTCTCCTTATGCTTCTTATCTAATCACTCCCTTCGCAGAGAGTGTGGAGTATCTTCCATAAGGAGTGTGTTGTTTTGTAGTTTTCACACTTGATCAATATCTCTTCAGGTAAAGCCATACTAAGCAGACTGTATGTTTTGATATCAACTTTAACCTTTTTGACATCATCAGGTGATAAATCTTTGGTACTGATTGGTTGGTTTTTGGCGTTATAATCCGGCCCAAGTGTGGGTGGAATATAAGGACCTTCAGTGATGGATACCCATAAGTCAGAATCAGTATGATTTACATGATTCCTGAACTTGATTTTCCATGACTTGAAGTCTGCTTTTGTTTCCAACTTCGGTGGTTGGTAAGATGATCCACTGAAGTTGCTCATGATTTTAATTGATGAGAAAGATTAACAAGGTCTGCTATTCAATTCATATGAATATAGATACAAGTTAATCAAGATCTATGAAATTAAGAACTGACAAATTAAAATCAATTAAACACAACCGACACTAATAGATCAATCAATCTAGATCAATGAGCACTTGGCTCTGATACCACCTGTGAATCCAAGGATCGCGAACATGAATTATCAATGACGGTCGATTGACAAGTCAACGTTTGCGGAATCAACGTTGATTTGGTTTAATTGTTTTGCAATAACTTTAAATATCAATAAATGTTCAGAAACACATGTAGCAAAACCCAATTAATGATTAATATGTATTTTATTAAAACATGTTAATGATTAGAAATATGATGAATGAACGATATCAATGTATGTTATGATGTGACGCCTGCTAGGGTTTGATTGATGGACTTTGAAGTGATTGTTATAATGTTGTTGCTGTTGTCGCTCAATCAATCGTCTAAAACAACCTACTTGATCGAAACCTAGGATCCATATCTATAGACAATGATGTTTCTGTTATAGGAAACACCGGATCTCTTGGAATTTGATTTGTGTCAGTTAAGGAATCATCGTATTTCTTGGGATTCGCATAACTGTCTTGTTGACTTGTAACACTTGCATTATACAAGTGTTTGGACTCCGTAGGAATAATGTCTTCCGTCGGAGTTTGTTCTTCCGCAGAAGAATTGTTCTTCCGCAGAAGAATGTTCTTCCGCAGAAGTCTTATTCTTCCGAAGCAATCTTGTTCTTCCGAAGAAATCTTGTTCTTCACTTCTGGTTGTTCATCCGCAGAAGATCTTCGGATGAATAGTTACTTGTAAGAAATATATCTACGGAAGAACAAAATGTTCATCCGTAGAGTTTCTTACACTTGGTCAATTTCATAAGTTGATTGAGTATAATGTTTGTACCTGCAACCATACATAAATCAACACATATGAAAATAGGTTAACCTATATATTTAATGCATACCAAATAATGAATTACAAACATTCATTAAAGATATTAATTCAAGTACTAAGCCTATACATAATGAACTAGATCTACTGAAACTAGACCTAACAAAAATAAAGTATAATATATTGTTTTATAGGTTTCAAGAGTTTAAATAAAAGTTTAGAGAATATTAACTAAATATGATATAACATGATTAGATAGATAATTAATTATTTAAATATTTATTTAAATAATTATTTATATGATTAAACATTTAAGTATTTTTATTATGTAGATTTGAAGTGTTTTTGAAAATTTCTAAGTTTAGACTATAATATATTTGTAATATACAAAAGACTTAATAATGTTTTATAGCCATTTTGTTCTTTAAAAGTTTATTAAGTTTATGAGTTATAAGTTTATAGAACCTTAAAATTAATTTAATAATTTCTGAAATATTTTAGTTAACAAAGTAGTTATAATTCTAACTAAATAATATATTAAAACTTTATGCAATTAAGAAGAATTAAAAAAATGCTAAAATAAATAAAAAATAAAAAATATGGGTACTCGGAGTCGAACCGGGCCCCTTGTGGGAAAGGTGGTTGTTGTAACCAGTTGAGCCAGCGCCCAAACTTGTTACAAATCCCGCTGTAAATCTTTAAATACATTTATTCAAATAACCCCCAAATCCATAAGAACCCTAAAATCAATTCGATCCAATTGAACACCGAATCGTACGATTTAATCCAATTAACGTTAGGGCTTTGTTTCCCCATGTTAAACCTATTACAATGATATGTGTAACTTACATGATTATGTTCGAATTGATGGTCTTAGATTGCAGACGAGTCGCGACCAAGAGTAGTGTCTGATCAAGGTTTTGTTGATGTTTTTGGTCCAATTGATCACATGGGAAGCTTATACTGATGGTAATGAGTATTAGCCCTCAACAAATTTTGATTTAAGTTGCTTCGAACATGGATAACGACAATGTTGCAGGTTGCGAATGGGGTTAATACTCGTTCATGGTGTGTGTGTGTTTCGTATGAAATTGGAGTGGCAGATGGTTCGAAGGAGTTGATTCGAAAGCTTTAACATGATTATCTAGTCTCGATTATGACTGTTTCATGTCGAACGAGTTAACGGTTTGAGGGTGGGTTTCGGTTTTGTTGTAACATTGATTAACAAGTGATTAATCCAAATTAATTTGGATGTTTGATTCGAAACAGTCGAGGAGATGATTCGTTGCTCTTTAATTGGGATTAAAGAGGTTGTTTTGGGTGTAAAGGGGTCGCCGGAGGACCGCCGGTAATTGTGGCCGGAGTAAGGTGTCGACCGGGGGTGGGTTTGGGTGGTTTGGGTAGTTTTAATCCAATTACAATTTTGGTCCCTAATGTTTAGGTTGTTTATTATTTTATGTAGAAGCTTCTAAATTAAGTTTTGAAAATTACCAAATAAACCCTAGACTTATACAAACTAATTTGAATAATAAATCAAATTAATTAGTTATTAATCTTTAAAACTTTAATAAGCTTGTAACTTTATAACTTAATTATTTATTTTTACTTAATAATTAAAATTCATAATTACTTATAAAGTTGTATAAGTTTATTGGATTTACTTTATAATTTAACAAATTTTAATAAAACATTCCATTTATTATTATTGTAAAATGATTAATAAGTCTTTATGAAAAGAATTATTTATAAATCAATAAGTTGATTACATATTTAATGTAGTTGATCCATTAAAGTTAATATGTAATTTAAATAAATAAAAAAACTCAATATAAGTTCGGATTCGGGTTAATAACTTGAAAATGACGGATGTTACGGTCTCCGCTACTTTACGAAATTTCATCCAGAAATTTAATCACAAGGGCTAATTTCAAGGAGACGAGAAGATTTGGATTTCATTTCACGTTCACAAGGGAACTCTTGGAGGCATTTAAATTCAACCGTTTAATTATGATGTTTTTCTATGCTTAAGTTGTTTAACTTCATGAATCATGATTTCATGTGTTTGTTGGCAAAGGGTACAAGATCATTAGTTTAAAATTTTAATTGATAAACTTTTATATTCCAGATGGTTCAAGACGATTAGGAAGGTTTTATCACGAATATAATACCAAGTTTTAGATCGGTAGGTAACTCGACTTAACGATCATGAGAAATAAGTTCAAGTTATTGTTAGATGGGATATGAATTTCATAAGAGCTTCTCAAGTAATAACTTTAACATAGTTCTTAGATGATCAATTTTTTTGTTTACTATGTTATTGAGATTTCAAAGTTACATTAGGTTAAGGTTGTTACGAGAATCGTGATTGTTAAGATTGATGATTTAGTTCAAAATAATAGTATCATTGAATTAAGGTTCCAGAATACGCGCAAGTTGAGGGGAAGACATTTAGAAAGATTATTAAGGGTATTAAGAGAAATGGGATAATGTGTTTTAAGATCCAAAAAGACAAGATCAATGATAAAAGGATTTAAAATAATAAGATGTTTCGAGTGTAATGTTCGGTTTACAAACCAAAGCATTACATTGACTTATCAAAGTATTATGTCAACTACAACCTTAATGAAGACATGCGTACCTATAAGCGGACACTCACCCCAAGGGTTTCCAGGTAAGGTAAACGGATCTATCGGTTGATTTGGATTTATATGAATACCTTGCCTAGACAGAACACCTCGAGATACAGACATCCCACTCTTCCAGCATTACATGTTTCAAGTTATAGGACATAGATATTGACGAGACTTGAAAACCACAAATAAAGATTTAAAACTCATTTTGAAAACCATTTGATTTAGGCACATAAGGCCTTAGAATATGATTTAAGATACGTATGTGCATTGATAAGATTCAAGGTATAAGCATAAACACATAAGACTATAATCACATAATCAAGTATAAACACATAAGGCACATAAAATTCTATCTAAGCATATGAAATACATAAGAGGACTCATGTGTAAGGGTACTTAGTTATAGTCTAGGTCATTCCATTTCTAATAACCTAATTCCTATAACCATGGCTCTGATACCAATCTGTATCATCCGACCCCTCACACCAACATCCACTTTGCCCACGAGGAGCTTACGGATTTGCTTTTGGTTGTAGACAATAGTTACGTCATGATTGATTTTTGACGGGTTATGGTTGTCGGGGGGCAAGGCGACACGTGAGAAGTGAGTGGAGCGTCAAACGAATGGTTTTGGGTGATCGGCGAAAATCAGATGTCAAGGGCGACGACAACCGCAGTCGAAGGTGGTGTTTGGTGGCGGCAATGGTCGGAGGTGGCAGTCATCGATGGTCGGACACGCGGGACGGTTGGGCGGCGGTGGTCGACGTTAAACACATCTTTTCCAATCATCGCCACCAAGCATCACCACTAACTATCACCACCCGCCACAAAGATCAACCACTACCAACAACAACCCATCACCACCACCATCATCACCAACCACCTCCAAACAATATAATAAAATAATTTATTTCATTTTCACAAAATAACTAAACATTGTAATAATCATGATCCACTTTATTATTTGGATCAATTGCATATATAATCTTGTTATATCCTACCCAAGCAAAAACTTTGATTATATATATATATATATTCAATTTATTGTTATAATAATATTATCCTTTCAAAAAATTAATAATTACTTACAGATAGATATATATATATATGTGAGTAAAAAGTTTTAAAGGACGAAATATGCTTTTAACCCTTATTTCTTTACATTCTATTCCGTTAGCATTTTATTATCTTGGTAATTAAGACGGTTATTATTATTTTAGTAGTATAATTGGACTTGGATAGTATTTAGGGAGTTTTTTTTCAAATAACTGTTGGTGGAAAAACTATAAATCAAAATAAGTAATTATAAAAATATTTATTAAAATAGATGTTTTTGATAAACTAAAATTTTCTCACTCCTAATTTTATTGTATTAAAAATAATTCTACTAAAAAAATACTTTTTAGAAAAAAGTTAAATAAAATATTTGAAGAAAATATAAAAGTTTTGTTAGGATTTGTGAGATTTTAAGAAGTTTATATTTCCTTTCTAAACGCTTCTATATCTCTTTTAAGAAATAGTAAAGTGTTTAAAAATATTTTAAAGAATTAAATAAACTATTAGAAATATATATTTTTGTTTGACAGTGTGTATAAAATTTTTATAAAAAAGTGTATCCATATTTTCTATTAGAAATGCTTTATACTATTACGAATTTTAAATTATGTAAAAACAAACTTAGAAAGGATGTCGCTCATCATATTTTAATAGTGGTTTTAAAACCAATTGTTTTTTTTTAAATTTCCTTCTTAAAAACCATTCAATCTTTATAACATCCTATTTAAAACCATTCGACTATTTTAAAGTCCATTTTAAAATAAGATAAGTCTTTTTTTAAACCTTTCATTTTTTAAAGTCGTTTAGAAAAAAGGTTTCAATACGTGTTTAGAAGAAATTAAAAGATTTTAGAAGCATGTTTAAAAAAAGAGGTCTCGAAAAAAGGTTTTCATACGATTCTAAAAAAAGGTAATTTCGGAAAATGAATGGCTTAAGAAAATATGTGTAGAGAAAATGAATGGTTTTACAGAAACTTATAGAAAAGTAAAATGCTTTAAAAAAGATATTTCAAAAAGTAAACAATTTTTAAAAATGATGTTTAAAAAAACTATAGGTTGTGAATGGTTTTAAAAAGAATGTAGAAAAAACCTAGGAAACTTAAAAAAGAAGAGTTTTTATAAAAGATGTTTAGATAGTTATTTTCAAAAATATTTTTAAATAATTTAGAACGTGTTATAGAAAAGCATTTTTAAAAGAAAATACAAATAAATATTTTCAAGATGTTATGTTGAAAAGAATGATCAAACAAAAATGTATATTTTAATTAGTTTACTCAATTCTTTTAGAAACAAAATGTTTAATTATCTAATTCTTAAAACTAAGTTAAAGACAGCGTTCGCAAACGAAATGTAGAACTTTATATTTTTTTATAAAATCTAACAATCCAATAATATCTTTAGTTGTGTTAGAAATATTTATCATAACTTTTTCCAAAGAATTGTTTTATAGAGAGGAATCACTAGATTAGTATTCAGTACGAGTTAAATAAAATATTAAATAGTTATTAACAAATATTTATGAATTAATAATGTTATTTTGATAAAAAAAAATATAATTAAAGTTACTTATGAGTAAATTTCAAACAATAAAATGATGATATTATTTTTTTTGTATTATTAAAAAGTACTTTTCATAACATTTTGTGTTAAAACAAACCATTTTAAAAAAATATATATCATTTTGAAAAATTTCTTTATTATAACTTTGAATTATAAAATTATTTTTTTTATAAAAATTATATTAGATCTTTCATATTTCAAAAAGCTCGATGTTTTAAAAAAC
Organism: Flaveria trinervia; assembly: GCA_025506515.1. NCBI lineage: Eukaryota > Viridiplantae > Streptophyta > Magnoliopsida > Asterales > Asteraceae > Flaveria > Flaveria trinervia. Next base: position 125,547,783 of record CM046442.1, read on the forward strand.
TTTTTTATTTATTATAACCACTTTCTTCCTTTAGAAATGTTTTTAATACGAATAATAATTAAATAATATTATTAGAAATTAAGATAACTATTTAATTGAAGAGAGAATCAGTAAAATAAGATTTAAGAGGTTTAGAATTATGAAACATTTCTCTCAAACTAAAACTTTTGTTTATTAGTATGTATAAATGTATATATATAGACTGGTTAGAACCTATGTATTACATGAGTGGAATAAATAATACATATCAAAACAATTAGTTTTATTATATTGTATTTTTAAATGTTATTAGCCACCGGTAAAATAAAAATAATAAATAGTTAAAAGTCATAACACATAATGAAATTAGAAATGATTACTATATATTAAAAATAAAATATGTTTGAAATCATATAATTTAGTATGTATTAATAAATTATCAAAATAAGAACATTTATATTTTAGATGTTTAATAGTTTAGTTACTCATTTAAAAATAATTATAATTATATGAGAGATACAAGAAACACAAATATAGATGTATTTGTTTTAACATATTTTAATAGAAAGGAAAGTCAAATTAATTGTTTATATGTTTTTCGTATTTATTTTGACAGAGAGACGAGAAAATAAATTTTTTGATATGTTAAAATGACGACACGTGTAATTTAATATGTTAGAATGATTGCACGTATCTTAAAAACACTTTTTTATTATATGTTATCTATAACTATAGATGTATAGATTAGGAGTGATAAAAAAGAGTTTATCAAAAACATCTATTTTAATACATATTTTTCAAGTCATCTATTTTCATAAATATATTTTCCACCAACAATTTTTTAGAAAAAAAACTAGTATTTAGACGTATCTTTATGACTATATGGTAGTTGTGAAGTTGATATATTGTTTCGATAGCTATTGATACATATTTATATAATATTAATTTGTAAGTTTTGTTTGCATCATTAGTGGTACACCATGTTTGTGTGTTCTTGATATGAACGGGAACAATGAGCATGATCTTAAGATTCAAATTGATAATAACAAAACTTGATGATTCGATACTAAAATATAATAATGATGAAAACAAAGGTGTTTATGTTTAATGATTATTGATTTGATGTTGAAATCATCATCCATGAAGGATGCTGATATGATGTTGTAGGTGATAAAACTAATTCCCACATATTTTATAGAGAACCATTCACCATTTACAATGATGATATATATTATATTTATACTAATATAACATTTACAATAATTAAAAAATAACCCTAAACTAATATTTTGTTGTTTTTGTTCTTCAAGTCTTCAACTTTAATAAATTGGAAATCTTCAATTTCTTCAAAGGTAGAATGCCCAACAATACTCCCCCTAAATTGTAGATTTCCGATATGAAATAAAGCTTGATCTTGTTTTGTTGAATAGTTTTTCAAAGCCAAGAATTTTGTTGTTGATGCAGAAGCGAGGTCTTCAAAACTTTGGTACAACTATATTTTGTAACTCGATGTCAAATTGTTTTTGTTTGATGAGAGCCCGAATACGAACCCTGATTTTGTTTTGTTGATCATAAGCCTAATCTTCAACACTTGAGCCCAAGTTCAACTGTTTTTTATTTAATGATGAAGTTCAAGTAACAAACCCAACTGTGTTAATAAGCCCATACTCCATGAACTCATTCGCAACCCTAATTTTGCAAACCCTAATATGGCCGAGAAAGGCCACCTACGACATCCTTTTGAATCACAAAGGCTACCTAAGGCATCCTCTTCCATTCGATCACAAGCTACCTACTCGGTAGCCTCCAAACTTTGATTTCTTGCATGGTTCGCATAAGATATTGTATTGTTGAATTGATTGTTGAATTGTTGATATAATTGCTATTGTAGTATTATGTTGATGAATCCAAATCATTGGATTTATCATGAAGAACACACTAACTTTTCCTCCAAGTTTTCTTCAGATCTTCAATAATTTTAGCAATCTAACCATGAAATCTCATCAAAATCAATATGAATCCATCAACTCCAGCTCTGATACAATTGTGTGTTCTTGATATGAACGAAAACAATGAGCATGGATCTTAGGATTCAAATTGATAATAACAAAACATGATGATTTGATACTAAAATATAATAATGATGAAGACAAAAGTGTTTATTGTTTGATGTTTATGATTTGATGTTGAAATCATCATCCATTAAGGATGCTAATATGATGTTGTAGGTGATGGAACTAATTCCCATATATTTTATGGAGAACCATTCACCTTTTACAATGATGATATATATTAATATTTATACTAATATAGCATTTATAATAATTACAAAATAAACCCTAAACTAATATTCTTATTGCTTTTGTTCTTCAAGTCTTCAACTTTAATAATATTGTAAATTTTCAATTTCTTCAAAGGTAGAATGCCCAACAATGTTTAAATGGGTTGAACACATCTTTTTTTTTATTAATCTTTAACTTTTTCATTTTAATCCATTACTTTTACATATTTGAAAATTTAATCCCAACAGTTTTTACTTTCAAATTTGGTCGCCTATACTTTTCATATTTACAAATTTTGAGTTTTATGTTTCAGTCTAAATTTTGCGAGTTAATACGCCACAACGTATGTGTGAGGTTCGACATTTATATGCTTATTTTTTCCTTTTTAACAGCTATGTCACAACGCACTGGTCCTAGGTCAACCCACTATTGTTTTATATGTTTTGTTTCGTTTGGATGGTTCAACATTTTTACGTATTTTTCGTTCAGTTTATTTTTTTGTCTTTTATTTCTTTTTCGACATGAGTTTTTCGGTATTGGTGGACACTGACGATAGTGTGTTATTAGTGATACTTAGCACGGTTTTAATAGCTTGTAATATCATCATTATCACTTGTACATTGTGCTTTTGAGACCTAAGCTTTTCAAAGTTGTACATTATGCTTTGCCTTTGGTCAAGTGGCACTGTAGCCACCGACCAAAGGTATTAATATGTATTATAATATATACAATACGTTTAACAGGCCTCTTCAAGTGAAACAAGTGTAACAATGTGAAGATTTAACCTAAGAGTGTGAAATTGTGTAGATGACAACCTTTGGTCAAAATATTGACGAGGTGTGAAATAGTAGAAACATATCTAACACTGGGTGTATCATATATATGTAGACTTGTTAGATAATTTGTTGGTGTCGTTCCATGTCCACATCACTAGGCGTGTTCAAAATAGGAAATTTGAATTTTCGGATATCTGAAAATTTTGAATGACGGATTTCAATATTCGAATCCGAATCCAAAATTGATATCTGAATTTCGGATATCCGATATCCGAATTTTTAATATCTGAAATTTATGATTTGGATATACGAACGAATATCTGTTTTTTTAAATGTATTATTTAATAATTTATATAAAATTTATATTTTTTATTAGAAAATCTTTTGGATATCCGATTTTCTTCCTCTTCAATGTCACCGACCTTGGCTCCTGTCAATCTGACAAGTGGCTCTGTAGCAAAATGTTCCATGGGGGTAACTTCCGTTGCAGCCGTGGAGGCATTTGAGCCCTTTTGTTTTGCGACAATGATGATGACAACATATCTAAGTCGATTGGTTTAATCGTTTTTATTTTTTTTAACATTTTCTATTTGCAGTGATTATGTTAATGGTGGTGATGGTTCTACTAGACTATCGTGATGGCGATGATTGGTGGTAACGTTTTGGCGATGGTTGTCGCAGACGGATATGGGTGGCCGTTGTGGTTGGATACACACAATGGTGTTGGTGATGGTGCTGTCATGTTGATAGCAACAGTTATGTTCAATAAATTTGATATAAGAAAAAATAGAGATGAAGATGATGACTCCACTTATTGTTTTGATGAAAGGGCCTTTAGGTTTGAGGCTAAAAAGCAAAGAAGCAAAACAATAATTACAGTACAATATTAAATGTTAGAGTAAATTATCATTTGCATCCCTGACTTTTTTTCATTTTAACATTTGTATCCCTGCAGTTTAAAAGTCTCAATTTGCCCCATAACGTTTCCTTTTTGTATCCATTTGAGTCCTAACCCTAACACCGTTAGATTAAACCGTTAGTTTTTAGTAAATCGTCAAAAATACCCTTGAACCCACTTTGTTAAAACCACCCCCACCCCAACCTTCCCCCACACCTCCACCCATCATTCTCTCTCTCATCTATCTCTCCTTCTGCCATCGCCACCACCACCGCCAGATCACAACCACCACGACCACCATCGCTTGTCACGTAACCACCGACTTTAATCATTTCTCTCTCTTTCTCTCACGTTAGTACACCATCACCGCCACCGCTACCACCGGACCACAACCACACCACACATCTGTGTAACCACCCTTCACACGATCGTCGCTCTCTCTTTCCCTCTCTACTCTCTCCTCTCTCTCGCAGATCTGCATTTCACTCTTTGTCTTCTTCAAGAACACTAGCTTCCGCGTCGGGTTTCCCGATTGATTTTGATTTTGAATTCAAATTAGGGATTTCAATATGCTCTGTTATCCCAAATCCTTTAATGTTGTGTTTTCCATTTGGTTTTTCTTCCTACAACACAAAAAGAAAAGAATTACTAAGTTTAATAGAAGACCCAAAACCAGATCTAGTTGCAATTCCAGCTATTGCTCCACGGAGAGCAAATCCGACCCTGTATAGATGGGAAAACCCGGTAACTTTGATGGTATTCACCTGTTAATGGTGTTTCAACTGTTAATTGGTGGCTGGTGGGAATGGTTAGCGTGGTGGCTGGTGGGGTTAGCGGTGATGGGTTGGTGGGTGTAGTTGGTGGTGGTGGTGATGGTTCAAATGATGATGGTGAATGATGATAAGATAATTGTAAATAGAAATGGATGGAATTATAAAAATAATACAAAAATATGATTAAACGAAATGACAAAATTACCCTTGCAAAAGAAAAATGACGTGGGGTTTGTTAAGAGACTTGATTAACACTGTTAGTCAATTTAACTCAAATGGTTACATAATAAAAACATTATGCAAATCAAGGCTTTGAAACTATAGAGATGCAAACGGTTAAAATGGAAAAAAATCAGAGATACAAATGGTAATTACTCTAAATGTTAGTTTTACTTTTCACTATGCTAATTTGATTTAAATAATTCTCCTTTGAATTAAAAAAAAATGATTTTATATTTTTTTTCTGTGGACCTAGGACGTTAATAAAAACACCTTATTTTTATTGGTTTCCTTTGCTTAGTTTCATTATTGGATTTTTTATCGTACTACTTTTTATATTTTGTATTAGCTGTTAACTTTTTTTATTAATAGTCTTTTGTAATAAGGAAAGGCCTAAATATATGTTACTTATTTAATTATATAATTAAATTAAATATATTTAACTTTATATACGTACTATTAACAACACTGTAATATCATTGTCCTATGTTAAGTCTTCGTTATCAATATGACGTTGAGGTTGCCGCAACACGTTTATACCTAAGACTATTGCATTGAGCTGGACAAAAACTAGTTAATATTAAACACTACGATATTTGGTGTTGTCACACCCTCAAATTCCACAAACGGGATATTACCATTAGGCGTGTAACTTCAGGATCTCAGCCACTAGTTACACCAAACGACACGTTAATTATAAAACATAATTTACTTATAAAACTTGAATTCATCAAAGACTAGTTTTAAACGTAAACATAATAGAAGTCGCGGAAGCATAGTAAATATTAGATGTTTAACTGGCGCAACACGCGCATACCGAATAAATAAAATTCACTGAAAAACGTTAAATAAATCACGTGGATAATAATGCATGAATGAAATGCTCCTAAACGTGCGCCTCTTGTGAACCTGAAAGAAACAAGCTAAAGTGTCAACACAAGGTTGGTGAGTCCACAGGTTTTGATAAATTGAACATAACAGTAAACTGATGCAGTAATCAAGATAATATCAGTAGATAGCTAGTCTACTCAACAAGTTACTAAGTGTATGAAGTTCGCAACCGACGCTGACAACGTAAAGAATGCCTCGGCCATGAACACCGGTCACAATAACAGAATTAGGTCAATTAAACACCCATTTGACGAACGTTGTGCTAGCGCGACTAGCCCGGGTGGGGTTTGTCAAACCCAGTAGATCTACTCAGAATTACCTCGCTAGAGTACATATATTAACGGTTCGAAAGTGAGGACTTAAGTATGGTATCACACTAGTAAACAAGTGATATTAAAGTAATACTGATCAGATGAAAATACGTTTAGAACACACGTTTCTTTCACCCCAAAGAAAGTAAGTAAAGTGGGGCTGAGAACTCACCTTTAATGCACAGCAACAAAATAATGCAGAGAACAAGTGATTAGTTTCCTGAACAACCTGGATTTCAATTAATATATAATATTAATTTTAATTATCAATTATAAGTATAATGAATGTATGGTTTCGTGTTTCCATAGCTCGGTTACAGTATCGGTATTCGACAATTTCCCCCATTCCATACAATCAAAATCAGAAGGCCCATATATTGACAGTTGGTCAAAACATACATGAAAGTAATCTTTATATATATATACATATATATATATATATATCCAAAAGTGATAAAAAAAACTCATACGTTTGGCAATACATTATTTATATATTTTTAAAGCCTACGTTAAAACATTAGAGTCACATGTACATGTATGTGTTTATACATCCGAACTATTTACTTTACAACTAACCCACTCATATATTACCCAATGTACTTTAACATAAATAACGTACATACTAATTAGTATGTAATGCACATTCATTTTCTATATTATATGTCAACACACATGAGTCTTATATTAAAGTATGTTCACACACATGAATGGCACAAAGGACACATGAAATCATGCACAGTGGGACTCATACATACAGCATGAGAACATACACATATCAAGAAAAATAAGACACATCCACGTGCATGCTTGAACACAAACACACACACATCCATCATTGCGCAGCATACTCCACAGAAATTAAACACACACACACACACACATCAACAACAACACACACCACAGAAACTAAACACACACACACATCAACAACAACACACACACACACACTAACATTCGCAGAACACACACCACATATTCAACAATAATAAAATATATATATACACGAACACATAACAGAAGCATACATACATATATATATATATACGCAGAACATATATAGATATATACATACATCGCAGCATACATACGAATCGCATACATACATTTATGCACACGCAGAACATAGACACACACATTTATATATATATATATATATACACAGAATACATACATATATACACACGTAACGCAGCACACACACGGCAAGTTTTGGTCGCGCACGCACAAGAAAACACGAGATTAAACCATCTCGATTGTAACCGGAACCGTAACCGAAACCAACGCATGGAGGGACCCGGAACCAACCCGACCACCCAACCGGAAACAAGAATTGATAATGGACCGTATCAACGTGAAAAGCATAGCAAGAGAAAAGACATATGCGTACCGTATGCGTCGATCAACACTCGCGGTTGAGCGGGGTGTACTAGCGCACAGAGACAGTCACCGATTGCCGAGATTCGAGAGGAGGCAACTAGGGTTTCAAGGTCGTGAAAAAGAACCGTATGCGTATGCAGATGAGGGTATGCGTATGTAGATGAGGGGAGTTGGTTACGGGAGGGGGTTGGGTATATTAAGGCTTTAATTTGAGATTTACGTATTTGCCCCTTCAAGTTTGTATCATTTACATTTTGAGGTTTTTAATTTGTTTGGGTAGTTAGTTTTGGGTTAGTTAAAAGTTAATTAGTAATAATCATTGTAACTATCTTCATTTGGTAATTGAAATCGAATAATCATCAGATAACGATTGAAAATGGAACGGTGTTAACATGAAAGTACGGAGTGTCACATCATCCCCTTGTTGAAGGAATTTTCGTCCCGAAAATTAAGACATTTGGCGTGCGAACACAAGAGCATCAGACTCAACGGCCTGTAATGTATACAGGTTGTTTTCTGATAACATTATAGTTTCACGAGAATTGTGACATCATCCCCTTGTTGAAGGGAATTCGTCTCGAAATTTAAAAAAAAATATTTTAAGAATTGATACCTTGGGAAGTTAATGCCTGATCTTTGAACAGCTGCGGGTATTTCTTCTTCATTTGATCCTCGCGTTCCCAGGTAAACTCCGGGCCACGCTTTGAGTTCCACCTAACGCGCACAATTGGAATCTTGCTACGCCTTAGGGTTTTGACTTCTCGATCCATAATTTCAACTGGTTCTTCAATGAAACGAAGCTGTTCATCAATCTCCAGTTCCTCTAATGGAACGACGAGTGAGTCATCAGATAAACACTTTCTCAGATTACACACGTGAAACACATTATGTATTCCACTTAGCTCTTCCGGTAAATTCAGCTGGTAGGCTACTGGACCAACCCGTTTGACAATTTCAAACGGTCCAACGTATCTTGGGTTTAGTTTGCCACGCTTTCCAAAGCGTATTACTCCTTCGAGGGTGAGACTTTTAAGAGTACTTTATCACCAATCTGAAATTCTAATGGTTCACGACGCTTGTCGGCGTAACTCTTTTGTCGATCACGTGCTGCCGCCATACGGTTACGTATCTGCACGATCTTCTCAGTCGTCTCGTGCACAAGCTCAGGACCTGTAAGTTGGCTTTCTCCAACTTCTACCCAACAAATAGGTGATTGGCACTTACGTCCATACAGTGCCTCAAATGGAGCTGCCTTGATTGAGGTGTGATAACTGTTATTATAGGAGAACTCAACCAATGGTTAATGAGTTTCCCAGTTGCTGCCAAAGTCAATTACACAGGCACGCAACATATCTTCCAATGTCTGAATCGTACGCTCAATCTGACCATCGGTTTGTGGATGATACGCAGTACTCATGTCCAACCGCGTTCCCAATGATCGTTGTAAGGATTGCCAGAAATGAGAAGTGAACCGAGTGTCACGATCAGATATGATAGATACCGGTACACCATGCCGGGAAACTATTTCTCTTAGATAAATCCGTGTTAACTTATCCATCCGATCAGTCTCTCGGATTGCTAGGAAGTGAGCGGATTTTGTTAAGCGATCTACTATGACCCATATGGTATCGCATCCGCTGGGAGTTCTTGGTAACTTTGTAACGAAGTCCATCGAGATCTGCTCCATTTCCAAACTGGAAGTTCCGGTTGTTGAAGTAAACCAGATGGCCTCTGATATTCCACCTTAACCTTGGAGCAAGTTAAACATTTGCTTACATAGGTGGCAACCTCAGCTTTCATGTTAGGCCACCAATAACACTCTTTCAGATCATGGTACATTTTATCTGAACCCGGATGAACTGAATAGCGTGACTTATGAGCTTCATCCATTACCAGTTCTCGTAAATTCCCGTATTGTGGTATCCAGATCCGTTCCATGAAATAACGAATTCCATCCGTCTTGGTCTCTAATTGTCTCTCCATACCTCGCATGTATTCTGCTTTTAGGTTCTCAACCTTCAGAGCCTCAGATTGGGCAGCCTTGATTTATTCTGGTAGGTCGGAGTGAATGGTCAATTGTAATGCACGTACTCGACGAGGTTTAGGGGTATCTTTGCGACTGAGGGCGTCGGCTACCACATTGGCCTTACCCGGGTGATACTTGATGGCACAGTCGTAATCATTGAGTAGTTCTAGCCATCGTCGTTGTCGCATATTCAGCTCTTTTTGGTCATATATGTGCTGGAGACTCTTGTGGTCTGTATAGATCGTACACTTAGTTCCATAGAGGTAGTGTCTCCAAATCTTCAAAGCAAACACTACAGCTCCTAGTTCCAGATCATGCGTTGTGTAGTTCTTCTCGTGTACCTTAAGTTGTCTAGACGCATAAGCAATGACATTGTTGCGTTGCATCAACACACATCCCAAACCCTGGATGGATGCGTCACAATAAACAACAAAGTCATCTGTTCCTTCTGGCAAGGCTAGGATCGGCGCACTGCAAAGCTTGTCCTTAAGTGTCTGAAATGCTGATTCCTCTTGGCTGCCCCATTTGTAGATGGTTCCCTTGTGAGTTAGGGCAGTTAGAGGTTGTGCTAACTTTGAGAATCCCTCGATAAATCGTCTGTAGTAACCTGCCAAGCCAAGGAATTGTCGCACCTCAGTAGGCGTTTTTGGTGCCGGCCAATCCTTGATTGCTTCAATCTTTGAAGGATCTACATGTATACCCTTTTCGTTCACCACATGACCAAGAAACTGCACTTCTCGCATCCAGAAGTCACATTTTGAGAACTTTGCATACAATTGTTCATTCTTCAACAATTCTAGAATGATCCTCAGATGTTCCTCGTGATCTTCCTTATTCTGAGAGTAGATTAGTATGTCATCAATAAAGACAATGACAAACTTATCCAAATAAGATTTGCAAACACGGTTCATGAGGTCCATAAAGACTGCTGGGGCATTGGTTAATCCAGAAGGCATTACTGCAAACTCATAGTGCCCGTAACGGGTCCGGAATGCCGTCTTCGAGATATCTTCCTCTCGGAATCGAAGCTGATGATAACCTGATCTCAGATCAATTTTGGAATAGTAGCTTGATCCTTGCAACTGGTCAAACAGGTCATCAATGCGCGGGAGTGGATATTTATTCTTGATTGTCACCTTGTTCAGCTCTCGGTAGTCAATACACATTCTGAAGGTTCCATCTTTCTTCTTCACGAAAAGCACTGGAGCTCCCCAGGGTGAAGAACTGGGACGTATGAATCCCTTGTCTAGCAATTCCTGCAATTGCTTAGACAGCTCTTGTAGTTCATTCGGTGCCAAACGGTACGGTGCCCGAGCGATCGGAGCTGCTCCAGGTGCTAATTCAATCTGAAACTCTACTTGCCTGTGTGGGGGTAGTCCAGGTAGGTCCTCGGGAAATACCTCCGGAAAGTCTCTAACTATAGGGATGTCTTCCAGTCGTTTCTCCTCAGTAGTCTTTTCGGTGACTAGGGCTAAAATCGCCGAATGTCCTTTCTTCAAAAACTTCTGAGCTTTCATGTATGAAATGATACCAACTACTGCACCACTCCTGTCGCCTTCTACGGTGAGTATCTTTCCATCAGGCAAAAGTAGTCGAATAAGTTTCTCACGACAAATGATTTCGGCTTGGTTCTTAGACAACCAATCCATGCCGACAACGACATCAAAACTACCGAGTGTAATAGACAATAGGTCAATTTCGAAATCATGCCCAGATAGGCTAATCTTACAACCTCTGTATATACGTGAAGACTCAATGACCTTACCGTCTGCTATTTCTACTGTGTAATTGGTATCTAGGGCTACAAAATTATCATCTAGAAATTTACTGAACTTATGCGAAATGAAACTCTTATCAGCACCAGTATCAAATAGTACCGAAGCAAAGCAACCATTGATAGGAAATTTACCAATTACAGTAGAAGGATCATTACGAGCCTCACCTGAACCAATGATGAAAGCTCTTCCCTTGGCTCCACCATTACCGTTCTTATCGTTGTTTCCACCGCCATTGCCATTGCGGTTATCAGCACCATTACCGCCACCATTGTTCTTCCTCAGTTTTGGGCAATACCTCTTGATGTGCCCGGTCTGACCACACTCATAGCAGCCTCTTTGTTCATTCCTCTGGGCCGGCTGCCTAGATGTCATATCACCCTGCAATCTCTAGCAGCATGGCCAAATGTACCACACCGCTCACAAGTATTCTTTTTGCAGTTCCCATTGTGATGGTAGTTGCATCTGTTACACTTAGGTAACGTCCCAGAGTAGCCACCACTCTGCTGAGATGAGAGTGAGGATAATTGATGAGATGGGCGATAGTTGTCAAACTTCCGTGACTGTTGAGGTTGCATTTGAGAGTTGTTCTGCTTGTTGGTGGAACCAGATTCCCATTTCCTCTTGTTGTTACTGTCTGAAGGGGTCAATGTCGAACCTCGTGGAGGTAGTTTTCCTTGGATGACTGCCTGGTCAGTCAGTCTATGGGCCAACCTGATTGCCTCTTGTATGGTGTTTGGTTTGGAAGCAGTGACCATGCCTTGAATCTCAGGTGACAGACCGTGCAAATACCTCTCAATCCTTAGGGAAGGAGGGTCGACCATGTTAGGGCATAGGGTAGCAAGCTCATGAGATCGAGTGGTGTACGCCTCGATTTCGGAGCCTGTCATCTTTAGGTTCCAGAACTCAGTTTCTAATTTCTGCACCTCACTCCGAGGGCAGTACTCCTCTTTCATCAAGATTTTGAAGTCATTCCAGGTCGTCTGGTTTGCAATTTCAACGCCCAACATTTGGACTTGAGCGTTCCACCAAGATAACGCAGCACCGTTCAGGGTGCCAGTGGCGTACTTAACCCGATTTGCCACGGGGCAGTTGCACATCTCGAACACTGACTCAAGCTTTTCGAACCAGCGTAGGAGTCCCACAGCTCCTTCTGCTCCAGTGAATGGATTGGGTTTACAATCCATGAAGGTCTTAAACGTGCATACCCCTTGTCCTGCAACAAGTTTTGATCAGGCGTTTAGAATTTTGAATAGATGTTACAACTTAACCAAGGTGACGGAACGTTAACGTCAGGGGGAAATTTTGTATTGCTTACCGATTGGAGTGGCGTGCGGATTGAGATTAGGATTTGCGAGAGCATCAGCCACATGCTGATTGATTAGGGCTGCTAGTTCAACTGGGGTCATGTTGATGGTGCCACGACCACGTCCGCGTCCTTGGCCAATTCCAGACATTCTTAACAATCACAACATACAAAAATAAGTAATATGAGACATATCTACTTCATTTAAGTACAAGTAATTAAAAGAATTTAGCACACACAACTAATAAGTTCAAATAATAATTTCTGATCAAATAAATTGTAGGTACGCATACAATTAATCAAATCAAATACTAAAATCCAAAAGTATTAATCAGATGGGAAACAACCCTTCCCATCTAGGTGTGAAATGAAATAAGTCCAATGGAATAACAGAATTAATGAAAGAAAAGAATAAATAAGGAAGTCAGTGAGAGTCAACAGATCCGTCGCTGTTTTCCGCCTCGTCATCAGGTTGCTCCTCGGGTTCTTCTTCTGGCTCTTCCTCAGGGTCTTCTTCCTCCGGTGCTCCCTCGAGTTCTTCTTCTTCCGGTGCTTCCTCGGGTTCTTCTTCCTCTTCTTCTTCCTCTGGTTCTTCTTCTTCTTCAAGTGTTGCTTCTGGTTCAGGCACTGCGTTCTGAGCGAAGACTTGGGATTCCACAATTCCTAGTCGCTGGTCTGTGTTCTCGGCCCGCCCGACCAGTCCATTATAACGATCTATTAGGTCATTGTGGTATTCTAAGAAGTTATCGAATCGAGTCTCGAGTCGTTCGAGTTTCTCCGCAGTCCTAGTCGATGTTTTCTTTAGTTCTGCATTTTCCTTCGCGAGTGCGGCCACACGCTTACGCTACAAATGCACTGTGGCTGCCAAAGCAGCTATAGCCTGCTCTGGAGGGCAAGGAAGTGGTGGTAATGTAGGGGCATTAGGGTCCCTACCAGCAGTGGATCTTTTTCTCAATATAATAATGTGATTTTATAACTTTATTATTACTTTTTAAATTTTCTTCATTTACAACTACTTTAAAAACTATTAAGAAATTCATAAAGGTTGAATAATGATTCTCAAATATACATATGAAGGATAAGTTTTTTTCCCTGCTCTACTTTTGACTACTCACACTCACATATGTATAGAAAATCTATTGTAAATGTTTTAAAGAGCCTTATGCGTTGGTTTAATTATTGTAATTCTGTAAGTCTAAGTTTAAATAAAATAGACTTGGGTTTGTAACGTTTATTCCTCACAATTTTTGAGTTCGTAATATTATGTGTCCTTAATATATTTGTAAAAGTTTAATCATGTAGTATCAGAGCCTAAAAGATCTTATGCTCGTTCGTTATAGTCTTCCGATCCCACCTGTTTCGTGAATCGAACTTATATATTATGTGTGTATTCTAAGCAAGTTTTGTTACTAATGCAACATATATACACACATAAAGTCGAAACAAAAGATTGAATAAGAGGGTATACGTGTTACATATAGACGTGTTCCACATAAAAAACTTTTATTGAGTACACTTTTTTAAATAATTTTCGTTGATGACGTGCACATTTGTGACTTTAATATATTGGTTTTGGTAGATGATTAACTTCTTTAAGCTAGTAACAATATTTCCCTGCTAACATCCTTCACTTATTTGAATAATATTTGAATATGATGATACTCTAATCTACTTATTTATATATGTATAAACCGGTTACAAAAATTAAGAGTAAATTATTATTTGCATGCTCAACATTTGTTCATTTTAACCATTTGCATCCCTACGGTTTAAAAATTGTCATCTGACCCATGACGTTTCATGTTATTTTCATTTGAGTCTATATTGTTTTATTTTTATTTCCATTCGAGTACAAAATACTAACACCGTTAGTTTTTCTGTTAAAATTATTGTTAAAAAGACTAAACTACCCTTCGTCACCACCATGACAACTAACCCTCACCATTTTCATAACCATCATCACCACCTCCACAGCTCCATCACCAACACCGCAACTCCATCACCACCATCGCAACCCCATCACCACCACCGCAGCCCCATCACCACCACCGCAGCCCCATCACCACCACCGCAGCCCCATCACCACCACCGCAGCCCCATCACCACCACCTCAGCCCCATCACCACCACCGCAGCCCCATCACCACCACCGCAACCCCATCACCACCACCGCAGCCCCATCACCATCACCGCATCCCCATCACCACCACCCACCGCAGCCCCGTCACCACCTCCGCAGTGAAAAAGTTTGTATAAAAACAAAGGAAGACAAAACAAAGTGTTGATGGTAAGCTAAAATTCCCATCAAAACAACTCTGCAGAGCTTCGATCAAGATCTGAAAAAAAAACCCCAAAACAAAATGTCAACCCTAACCCCAAATCCATCAAAGCAACAAGCTTTTCCATTCAAAAACACCAAACAACAAATATCTAATCGGAAAAACGGGGTGTGGGATTTGGGTTTTCTCAATTTCTTTCGCAAGTTAGAACCCAAAAAACTCCCCAATCATGACACAAAAGCTCCTCGAAAACCCATCTCGGGTACAAAGATTACAACAAATAAAGACTAAAATACGATCAACTACCGCAATATCAGATATTTATACGACTGTACCTTAAGTTGTGGTGGTAGAAATGAAGAAGATATAGAGAGATAGAGAAGAGAGGAGGGTGTGGTGAGGATGATGGGTAGGTGAATTAATAAATAAGGGTAATTTTGTCATTTTACAAAAGTTAACAGAAAAGCCTAACGCCGTTCGCGTTTTGGACTCGAATGGTAAAAAAGGAAACGTTTGGGGGCAAATCGAGACTTTGAAATTACAGGGATACAAATGGTTAAAACGAGAAAATGTCAGGGATACAAATGGTAATTTACTCAAAGATTAATGTTGATAATATAGGTTTATATTTAAAAGAACATGAATATTGAAGACTATTCTTTTCATTTTTTTCCTTTTAAAAGCAAGAAATTTTACAAATGATGGAAGTTCTTATATTATTTGGCGTGGAGAAATCTTAAATAATCCCTCAACGATTTGTCTCATTTACGACTTTAATTAGTTAGTAACACCAAAAATGTAGATCGTTTAGATGTATTTATGAAATTGTTTATTCTTAATGTCAAGGAGTAGGTATAGTTTCAATATTAGTTTAATGTTAAGCACGTTTACAATTAATAATCCTATATTAATTAGAGACGAGATGAACAGTTTTAATAATGATTAAATAATAACAATAATATTTTATTAGATTATATAATGAAAATAATCAAAATAATACTAATATTTATTTATTGAATTAATTTTACGTTATTATTTAGGTATGTGTCAACACGAGTCGGGTCAAATATAAAATATTTCCTCGTATGTTTTTATATACGCTTTGAGATTATTTGTATTTTAACGTTTGCCTACATATTGACATAGGTTATGTTTAGAAATAAGTCGTGCGAAATATAAATGTTTTCATTTGATGTTAAATACAAGTTACTTCACGTTTCAACGTAAATATAGTTTGAAAATGAGTCGGGATAATTGTAATCTATATGTTTTTCTATATATTTTTTTACATGGTCTACATTTTCATATAATTTTGTTTCGGAAAGACGCAGTTCAAGTATAAAGCATTTTCGTTCAACGATATGAATTCGAGTTATTTTATGGTTCAACGCTAATTTCGTCCAAATACAAATCGGGTCGATTGTTAATCTTTACTTTATCACGCTATGTGTGTTGCAGCAGCTGCCGCTACAACACGTTGCCGGAAAAAGCTAGTTACCTTAAATTATTCAAAAGAGTATTCGTTTACCAAAAGATATAATAGTGGGTACATCATTGCATGATAATGATTACAAACTTTTAACCACTATTACAAACTTTTACCTTATTATCATATGTTTCACCGTAAATTCTAGTTGAAGCATAAACATATATCTCGCCGAAAGTACTTTACACTTTTTTATATATAAAGTGACACGATTAATCTTTCTCATTTTGTAAATTAAATCCCAAATGACCGTTACGACTTTTTTTAAATAAAAAAGTTAAAGTTTGTTTACAAACTTCAAAGAGAAAAGTCCTGTAAAGAATTATTAATAAATAATAAGATGATAAATTATGTTAATTAATTAAAATTAAAGGGTTATATGAAAATTAATCAAAATAGCCTTTGGGCTAAACCTTTTGTGGTCTATATATGAAATACTTAAAATAAAACTTTGTCAAAATATATGTAGATAAAAAGATCGAAGAATGTCGCAATGATACATATGAAATCATATACAATGAGATGGATGATCTGCGTCACTTTATAAAAACTAAACTGCGAGATAGTTTTGATGACATGACGCATTTGTGCTTCGATCTAAAGTTATGTTAAAATGTATGATAAGAGTTGTTAACAACATTCTTATAATGTAAGTTTAATTAAAGTTTAAGGGGTAAATGAATTTTGTGGTCAAAGAATAGAAGTTTTGTTATCACTTCTTAGAAAATAACTAGTTTATAAATGTATATTAGTTGTAAGTTAAAAGTTGAATGGGCTATGTGGTAATTATCAAAAGAAAAAAAATCTGTGGCCAAATTTTTTTGGGACAATTTATAATATTGAGAAAAAATAGATGTGAAAAGTAGATAAAATAAAGAATGTCACAACGGTTATTCAGTATTTTATAAATTG
The DNA here is from genome assembly GCA_025506515.1 of Flaveria trinervia. Lineage (NCBI taxonomy): Eukaryota > Viridiplantae > Streptophyta > Magnoliopsida > Asterales > Asteraceae > Flaveria > Flaveria trinervia. Next base: position 125,565,072 of record CM046442.1, read on the forward strand.
AGGTTGATAAATTGGTCACTTTACATAAAAACAAAAACATTATTTAGTTTTCATGACTTGTGCTTTGTGTTTTGATTGAAACATAATCTGTCAATCACCTTGCATTGTCCTTTCAAACCCTAAAATCAATTCATCTATGTATCTATTCCCGACAACTTCTTCTCTCTCTCAATCTCATTGTATCTTAACATAGCCGACTATAGGTAAAGTGGTGGTGAGCATGAGTCGTGTACACGTGTCTTAGAATCTGTATACCTCATACAAGCTTCTAGAATAATGACAACAATTGATGTAAAAACAAACGGTTGAGATTCTAAAGATTACCATATATTTCAATGGCTTTTAGTTGCAGAGATAATCTACATTGTAATAAAAGTTGTTAAAATATTCCTGTATTGTAAGTTTAATTAAAGTTAAAGGGTAAAAGGGAAACATTTTCGCTAAACTTTATATATAGAAAGAAAGTTTTGTGATCAATTCTCGGAAATAATATGTTGATCGATAAATATTTATGATAAGCTTAATAAAGTTGAGTGGGCCATGAATTTTGTGTACAAAATTAATAAAATACAAAATTTAACGTACAAACTTTAATAAAATACTATACTGTTTATTAATAAAATACAAAACTTTGTGGCCAAAATTCAAACTACAAAACATGTGTGGAAAAATTGAAAGTATGCTATTAATCAGTTATATCAAGGTTGATACATATAGATATAAGAGAGTTATTATAAAAGGTGGATTTTGTGTCAAAGTGTATAAAATTATTACACAAGAAGAAACCATATGAATGAAATTATGACACAAAAGCTAAAGTTATTCACACGAAGATAAATTATTATGTAAAGATAAATTTATCATACAAAAGCTAAGTATCATGTAGTGATATTCAATATCTGTTTTATTTCTGTACGCAGTGTAACCCTCATTGCATAATAATTCCACAATCACTTTGTATATTTTGTACCGGAAAAACATTTTATATTTCAAATTTTTTTATCTATATCTATAACTTATAATAAAAGACACGTGACATCTTTCTAGCACATTCACTTAAGCGTCACATGTACGTTACCACGTGTCGTTACATCATTTAATCTTGAGTTACTATAAATTTGAAAACTATTAACTCATATCAATAACATATTAACTCATATCAATTATAACAAATATTATATTAACAATCAATTATTACTTTTAATTTGTTTGATATTTTTATAAGAAATTAATAACTTAATCATTATTTAAGAGTTATAATAAAAAACTTTTAAAAATGATAATTTTAAAAGGATTTGTTTTGAAAAAATAATTAAAATTTTTGGAAAAAAAATTAAAAACTAAAGTTTAAAAATTAGTTTTATTATTTTATTACTTTGTAGTTATCACTTATAACTATTACTAATATATAATTATAATTATATCTTATTTTAAAATATCATTTTATACTTCATAAACTTTCATTATAATTAATATTTTATTTTTTAACTCGAGTAATCCACGGGTTTACCAATGTTAATATTATATAAATAACAATCAACAACTAATCAGTTTTACTAATTTTCAACTCGTATAATATGCATATTTAGTTTTATCTATGTTTTTATGTTATTTTAATAATTAACTCTTCGCATCCCGTGCAATACATGAGTAAGTAAAGCTAGTAATATATATTATATGATGTTTATTATTTGGTTTTTTATTATTCAATATCTCATATGCTCGAAATCCAACGGAGCTGGGTGATTGTGTATTTGTGTAAATGCTCCGTCAAATGATCCATTGGACTTGGTTCTTCATAAAGTGGGCTGGTAGGAAATAAACCTTTTGTTTCTTATTTGTTTCAACTGTAAAAAGCGGTGTTAAATCGATTTCACAGTTGAAGACATAAGTTGTTTGTTTTTGATTGATTTATGTTTGTTATAGTATTTTCAACATTTTTAGATTTAATTATATAAAAATATGAGAAACCATAAATTAAATAAATACAATGTTGGCAATATCAAAATCAAAATCTGTTTTTTTTCTCAATTTTTACATACCAAACAATAAAATTAGTTTTCTAGTTTGTTTTTGTGTCACGAACGTCTATAAGGTGATGTAAAGAGTTTTTCAATGGGCCGAGGAGACACACTCTCTAGCAGTACTTGAGAGCATACAACCTATGAAATAGATGTTTGATAGCTCGTAAACATTTTACGGTTATGAGAGACGTTTCTGTCAAAAAGATAATGACATTGAAGGAACAATAGAGTATCCAATTAGAGAGATATGTACTTAAACAAAAAGACAATTACGATATATACAATTTCATAATGTTTATGTGTGGGTAGACAAGAGATAGAGTGAATGGTGCCAAGTTTTTTAAAGTAGTTAAATTTTAAAATCCAGATTAGTTTGTATGACTTATTTAATTAATTTTACAACCAAATGGATATACAAATCATGGAAAGATGCTTGGTACACATATGAGATTAAATATGATAACAATCCTATATGTTAGAACAAAAACGTAATAAAACAACGTTCTCAGTACATGATATATGTGTCTTCACCACCCCTTCTAATCTTCATCATCTCATTTTATGAGGGAGACATAGAGTGGCCCACTAGGTTGGGGCTGATGGATAGGTTTCGTTCACTACTAGAAAAGTTTGAGGTTTTCGACAAGCAAATTTGTCAGAAAATAGTCACAAATCCTTATTTTCGACAAAACACTAACTATTTTATTTTGGTCGGAAAAAAACTTGTTGGAAACTATTTCCTACAACTTTTCGATGATATTTTTCATTCACTTTCCGACAACTTAGAGTCTTCTTTTCTGGCAAGATTTTGACAAATATCTAAAAAGGTATTAATTTGTAATGTTGTTTATTTTGTATGTTTCTAACAAAATACTGACAAAAGTTTCTGACAAACTTCAGACCAAAATTAAACTTTAGCTTTCGAAATCGTAAATTAATTTTTTTGGTCTTAGGTTTTTATCATCTTTATTATATGAGAAACACTTTAATTTCACAAAAGTTATACAATTTATATATATACTTACACATAGACGCACAATCAGAAACCAATACTCAAAACAAGTTTTGCATATATCTAAGTATTTATGTATGTGCTTTTCAATACCCCGTATTAATTTATACCTGTATAAGATGGTGCAATAAATCTACTTGTCCTATTTTAAGGTTGTAAAAGAACGGAGTTTGAAAAATAATTTTTTAGCATCAGAAAAACGAAAAAATAAAAATAGTTGTCAGAAAATGGTCGGAAATTCCGACCAATTAGTGACAAAATTATCATTAAGGATTCATATTTTTTAATAAAGATTCATGTTTTCCCTTGTGTGTTACTAAAAACATTTCTCATTAAATATATTTTTAATTTTAGTTTATGTTACGTATTATGACAATTTAATATGATTAGTTTTTTTATGTTTACATTCATAAACACATTATATATATACAAACATTTTTAAGTTAATAGGATAGTAGTGTTATTATAACAATAATAATAAATTCACAATAACATAATATTATTAATGCTATTATTTGCGATCACATTTCGACAAGATGTAAAGTATTATATTTTATACACTTATAGATGTAATTCGAACGCAAAACGGACAAAAGATTTTGACAAGTTTGCTACAAAGATAATTTGTTGGAAAATGGTCGTTAAGTTGTCGCTAACTTGACAAAGATTTTAGGGTTTTCCAACGGTAGTAACTTTGTCAGAAACTTGTCGGTTTTTCTGACAAAAGTATTTTGGTTGGAAATAGTTGTCGTAAAATTAGTACTTTTCTAGTAGTGGTTTGCCTTGATCAATGGCTAGCTCCTAAACCATAGGTGGTGGTGTGGTGCATGTTAGCGGAGCAGATTGCATGGGCTTTCTATTGCCTCGATCTATCTTGTTTTTACCAAAATCGGACGCTTTTAAACCCTAGGTGGTGGTGATGTGAGGGTAGTGGCATTGTGGGAGTATTGGAGCAAACCTCTGTGGAGGTTCTTTGGTTCGTGTTTTCCATATTTAGTAAAATCATTTATCTTCCCTTTATATTAGGTTTTTCATAGTGTTTTTAACTAGGTTTTTTAGATTACTGATTTTGGTACATATAAGTTAATTAATTTCATTCTAATGTTTATTTTATGGTAATTGATGCCGATGAAGTTGGAAAAGCTTTCAACTGAATAAAAAAAACTACAAAAAACGTGTTAGATGATCTACTTTCATCTATTGAATTGGAAATATATGAGTATCACAGGTAATGTTGTCTAGAAAATATTCATGTCAAATTAATTGAATGTGAACATGTATATAATAGTGGTTAAATGATTTTTGGCAGCGATCGACTGATTGTCAACCCTTGGCCTATATATTTTTCTTCTAGTAATTTGTTTGATGAATCTCCATGCCAATCATACCAGATCAACTTATACAGCTTATTAAGTTTCTAAGATGTTTTGTACACAGGTTGTTTGATTAATCCTTAATTCACGAAAGAAAGAACAAATTATGTCCTTTGAATCTGTACATTGTTAGGCTGATTGTGGGATTGACTTGGCCGGTTCAACAAAATAAATCTTAGAGTGTTTGCGAATCTTAATAACAGAAAGAAATTAAGATACAAAGATGGCTAGAAAAGTATGTAGCTCTATAAAGATTTAACGTTAACTTCTGAAATCTTTATTACTGCTCAATGATTTATTTTATACATATTAATCTTACCATAACATCTTCACCTTCTGCAGATTAATAAACGGTATAATAGCTCAAAGTAGATTTTATTATCACATGTAGAGATTGTTGAAGATTGAAATTTTAGGGAGTGCGAAGGTTTTGAATACTTCTATTAGTTGTACTGGATCAAAAGTCTAAGACCTTTTATGGATGTTAATATTAGTATGGCGCGTTGCAACCGATTTTTAATTAGCCTAGAAAATTTCGATCTAATGTCCAATTACAAAATTGATGTTATGATGTATATAATCAACACAATCCGAGACTAGACGCCTTCTTATATGGATATTAGGGTAATTAGTATCTTTCCCTTTAGTGTGTGTGTGTGTGTGTATATATATATATATATATATATATATATATAATATATATATTCTTTTTGCAATTTCTTGTTATCATATCAATTGCATTTTCATCATTTTTAACCAGCTTTACTATATTGGTTAGTTATAGAACGTTCACTGGCTCTTTGCATCAAACACCAACATGAGAAACAACTTAGTGGACTGCAAAGTCAAAGTAGGATGGATGGTCTGGATTATTAGTCCTTATTACTATGAAAATTTTACTCAAAAGATTCAACCACAAGAGGCTCCCAACAACACGTTGGTGTTTTAAATTTTAATCCCATTTTCTTTGAAGGTGCTTTCGGAACCCCATTTTGGCTGTCGCTGGCTATTCGCTGGCGTTGGAGTTGAGTTGCTTTGATGCATATTTTTCTTGAGTGAGACTTAAGTGGACAATGGGTTTCTCAACGGTGGTTTCAGACTACTTGCAAAAGGTAATTGATTCTACGAATGTTGAATGGGCTGTGATGATTAGAGTATAGATTCGTAGCTTGGCGTGGTAGAATAAATAGGGGCAAGTTGTTTTCCTAATTTGCAATCTCCGTTGCAGGCAGCAACGAAATGAATATGAGCTTCTCATTTGTTAAATACGAATCTTATTACCCGTTTTGTGATCTGCGGCAGTAGTGTGTTGATTGATCGTTGGCCATTTCAGCTATTTACTACTTGGACTTTATGTTGTCGTGTTCTAAGTTTAGGTTTGTTCATTTTAATGACTTTATTTTGTTTCCATTGCATCCCTTATGATACTACATATTAGACACTATATTGTTGTCGTTAAGGAACTTAAAGGTTTGTTTTGCATTCAGGTCATACATTTTAAGGCGTATGTGTTCCATATACAATTTTAGTAAGCTAACTTTAGACACTATATGGTTGTCATTAAGGAACTATATTATACCTTATTTAAGTTTAGAAATTTAAAAATAACATCAATTAAATTTAAAAAAACCATAAATTTATATAGTAAGCTAACTTTAAATTTTTTTCATGTTTTTAATCAATATTTTCAAATTAGGATTATATATATATTAGTTAGCAAAAACAAAATTTGAAATTTATACAAATTTAATTTTAACATTGCCATATTATATAAAGTTATTTTTAAAAAAATATTATTGTTTTTGAAATTCTAAATCATATAAATCAATTATAATATAAATTAGAATATAAAATTAAGCAAAATTACTAAAGTTAAGTTTTAACTATTTTAATGTGATACTTTACCGTGAGAACCTATTATTAGTGTAAAAATTATGCATATCCATATTTTCAATAACTATATCAAATAAAACTATAAAACGTAACATTTAAATAAAAAATAAGGTAAACATAAAAATAGAGATAAATGTCGGTAAGTATATATACTACCTTAATTTTGATCCTCTCAATTTGAGTGAGAAAAGATGGTGGAAGGTTCGTTTAGCAAAAAGGTGGTGCGACAACGGTTGTTACGATGGGTAGTTGTAGGTAGGCTGGGGAGTGGTAGCTTGATTGTGAGGTTGTTAAAAACCTAGAGAGAGTGAGTGTGTGTGATATTGTAGAGAGAGACAGGGGGATGGTGCTTCGATGATGTTGAGGTGGTGGTGTAAAATGGTTGTTAAGGGTTAGCATATATGCATGCATGTGCCCGATATGTGATTTACGGTGGTGCTACGGTGACAGGGAGGAGTTGTCGCATGGCCGGTGTGCTGATGGAGGCTGTGGTGGATTAATGATGGCCATTAAATCTAGGGCTGATAAACCATATACTATCGAGTTTAACATGTTAAAGATGACACGCAAAACTCATGTATCAAACATGTAAAAGATTTGTTTAACTACTTATATATTATGTCTATAATTTTTTTAATGTTTTTATGAACCAAAAATATAAAATAATAGAGTTTAACCTTTTGATTTTAATTATTTTACAAAATATAAAAAATAAAAATATATATTTTATTAAACAAGTTTAATCGTGTTATAAACATGTCGAGAATTGTCAGCTCTACTTAAATCAATGACTAAATCGGTTATATACGTGATGGACATAAGAGGTTCAAGGGAATGTTTTGTTTGAGGTGTCGTGTTCATGTGTCTTTATCTTAATTCAACTTTGCATACTTAAAACATATTAGACATTCTTATGTTTGAGGGGCCATTCTCATTTAAGAGGATTTGCGTAGTCATTTTAGGTTATTTGGTTAGAGGACGTGGGTTGGTTAATTAGGTTTGATTTGCGAGTGTTGATCAATAGGAGTTTTTTATAAGCTCGGGATGGTTATATTAATGAGGTATATATGATGTGAAAGTAGGTTTTTTAAAAGTTTTGGGTGAACTAGTGTTGTTCTAAGTTTTTAATAGTGTTCGTTCTCTTAGGTTTCTAATCCTGTGTATGTGTTGTACGGGTGAATTTATTGTTAGACGAAAATACAAATGATTAATAAAATTTTGATGACTAACATTTTAAATAATAAGTAGGGTTGTCATAGATGGCGTTAAGAGAGGCTAACGGTATAGGAAGTTTGTTATTAATTACTGAATTCTCACATGTAAATAGTTTTTGATTCAATTGTTTTTAAGTGTGTAAAACTGTTTTTGTAAGAATATATTAAGAGATTAATACAAGGTTGGGCTTATCGTCGTAAGTCGAAATTAATTATTCTATTGATGTTAATGAAATTTGTGATAATTTTTTTTATGAATTGTGCTTATTGACTTTATTACGATCCGATGGTAGTGTGCTAGGATTGATTACCACCTAACATCCTTTATTAATTTACATCAAATCAATTGATGTGAGGTAGTAATCAATCCTAACACACTACCGTCGAATCATCCTACCCTTCATGCATGTTAAGTTTCCTATAACGGGCTAAATAATTGACATCATTTTATTAGATAACTTGTCTATCAAGTTTTTAGTAGTGGACATCTTCGCTAAAATCTTCCTCCTTCCTCCGATTGAACAATTCCATGCTATGCTTCGTATTGGTCCATCACATGTTCGTATAAGGGGCCATATTTAAGGTAATTAAATCTTCTATTCAACATCCTAATAGACATAAGTCTAAGTATTATTTAAATTAGCTTGTTTTAGTCGATGTATATCTCATAATTATTATTTTTTCCTATGTATATCTCTATTGTAAGTTGATTATAAATTGATGTTTCAATCACCATGATCAATATAGTGAACAAAGTTCACCAAAGTCTACAAGTTTCAATTTTCTTACCAACCACACGTGTGACAACGTTTATTCTGAGAGTACTCGACCAAATCGTACTTAAACTTGTAAAAGTAGTTGATGCTTGGGTGCATTTCAAACATATAGGTTGATTTCCATATTATTGATTACATATCATGTCCTTAGTGGTTTATTCCTCTTTTGACATACCATTGGTAGGGGGCACCCCAAAGCCGTAGGACCAATCAACTTTATTATTCCGACATACATATTAAAACCATGGCTTTCTATATGACTCAACACTAATTTTCTACATAGATGGGTCAACCACACTAAATGCTTATCATAATATGTAGGACGTGTGGTAGACTTCATAATGTAGAGATTGATAGATACTTTTCCCTCTTATTGGTTGTTACTCATGGGTAGGGGCACTGATGCGAAGACGACTCAAAAGCAGAATCTATTCTAAAATAGGATCCAAGTTGAAGATAATATAAAGTTTAAATAATATTTATTTAATTATCTTTTTATTTAGTTTAATTATCTTTCTTTTTAGGTTGTCATTATCTTTATAATATTAGAGTTTAGTATAAATATTAAGGTTTGGTGAACTTTTGTTATTAGTTTTGTTTATTGAATTTAAATATAATAACAATATTGTTATTGGAACTTTTGGTTTAATTTATTGTATTTGGTTATTAATTGTTCTTGAGTCTTTTGATTACTTTTGATTCAGCATGAGACGCAATGTCATCAATTATAAGAGCTACATAGCATATTTTCTTCTTGTTTTCAAGACAATCAAATATTTCAATGACGATAAACATATAGGAGTATAGTGACGATGACTGCTAAAAGTTATCAAAACAAATCGAAGAACCAATGTTTGCAACTCGTCGCATTTGTGAAAAAAATGTTGAAAAACATGATATACATATACAAGATCAAATCTGCAAACCAAAAACATACGATGACCCATCTATGCGAATAACTAATTAAGAAAATACAAGGAATCATATAGAATAGCAATCATACAAATGAATGTGTTTACAGGCGAAAACAAGGGAGGGTCAAGTGAGTACGTTCTTATTCTGTGGTTTTATATATAATGTTGAGTTTTTTATATTATTCAAAAAGGATTTATATCATAGATTAGTTGTGATAGGTAAGGATCTTACGAAGAATGCCACTAAAAATTAAGTTCTTGTTAAGCGGCTAAAGGGACATGCTAATTGATATTATAATCTATTTTTTTATTCTTGAATTCAATAGGAGTTGTAATCTCTAGCTAGTTAGTGAATAGGGTCAGTGGCTTAGTGGCTTAGTGGTAGAGGCTTTGTCTTTGAAAGCAATGTTATGTAGAGGTACAAGTTTCATATATTAACAAGTGTAATATTTAGGGTGTAGTTTAAGAGTATGCTATATTTTCTGTTTTAAAAGAAATAAAAAAAGAAGGGTAATAGGTTAGTAATGATTTGATGCCACAAACGATGAGACCCCACTCTATTCGGTAATTTAATTAAGGGTGTTGCTATTTGTGCCCTACTGTACAAGAGCTAATCTTATTACTAAAATCAATCAATTATATAATTCACAAATAATCACTCACTCAATAAATATAGCCATTCTTTAATTATTACCATCATCATTGTATTTTCATTTTATACAACTATTTTTAATATAAACTTAAGAATAAATTATCATTTGCATCCCCGACGTTTGTTCATTATAACCACTTGCATCCCTACGGTTTTAAAATTGTCAACCGGCTCCTGACGTTTCATGTTATCTTCATTTGAGTCTATATGTTTTATTTTTATCTTCATTTAAGTTCAAATAAGTAACACTGTTAAAATTTCTATTAAAATTATTATTAAAAAGATGAAATTACCCTTAATATTAAATAATAACATAAAAAACCTTTCGGGTCCCATTCATCAACATCATCTTCTTCAAATCACCATCACCACAACCACCCCCATCACTACCACCACAATCACCTGGTCATCACCATGACAATTGCCTATCACCACTACTATCGCAACAACCTACCACCACCACTGTAATAACCATCACCACCACCGCAACCACTATCACCACCACAGTAGCCCGAGATGAATCACTCTGGCTTTCCCTACAATGGACGTTTTTAGCTTGCTAAAGTTTTGGAGAATCTCCGGCGCCTGAGATCCACCAACCTTCAGCAACTTCGACGTTGACGATGAAGACTCGTTCTTCGATCTCGTGCTCACCAACGACTACGGTTACGCCACCTTTCCCAATGTCGTCGATGATTTGAACTTGAGTTTCAGGTTTGCGTCACCGGATGAGGCCTATATGAAGAAGAATAGGTGTGATTTTGGCTTTGATTCACCGAAGAGTTGCTCTTTGCCTCAATCGCCAATGCGGTTGCTGATGCTAGGGTTTCAGAACACTAATAATAATCATAATAATCGGAAGGGGAGGAGTATCAAGATCGAGGAGGTGAAGATCAAAGCATTGTTGAAGAGAGATAACAGCTTGAGGCATAAGTTCGGTGGCGGTGGTGCGATGTTCAGAGAGGTTCGTAAGCGGTTAGAGAAAAGCCGATCGGCGTCGGCGATTCTGCGAACTCGGGCGAGAAAAAGCGATGATTTGGCGACAGCGATGGTAGTGCGGCGGCGACGGTGGTGCGATGACGGATGTGGTTGCGATGGTAGTGGTGGACTGGTGGTGGACATAAAGAGGGAGAAGATGGAGAAGATAGAGATAGTATAAAAGGGTTGGGGGTGTGGATGGGTGAATTTTTTAAATAAATAAGGGTATTTTTGTCATTTCACTAAAACTAACGGAAAAATCTAACATCGTTAGTGTATTGGACTCAAATGGAAATAAAAATGAAACGTTAGGGGCCGGATGACAATTTTGAAACCGCAGAAATGCAAGTGGTTAAAATAAACAAATATCAGGGATGCAAATGGTAATTTACTCTAAACTTACTAATAAAAAGAGTAAATTAAACAAGAAAACCCTTTACCTTTATAATTTATTTTATTTTTCAACCTTTCTTTTTAATAATTAAATTGGAGAACCTTTATGTATATTGTTTGCTTCATCTTTGGTTCTTTAGTATAACAGTCATTAATTTGCATCATTAATTTAGGTCACGTAATTATCACATGAAAGTAGATGTGTTAGGCATAATAGAAAAAACGAATTGATGTAGGAGAATATAATTAATAAAACATTGAGACTGATGAGTAAAACTTCAAACAAATTTTATATTTATTTTGATCATCACCTTTTTTCATATTGGTTCTACAAAATATACATTTTCATATGATTTAAGTATCAATAACAAACTTAATACATAGAATTTAAAAAGCAAGCTACATGAAGTTAGTTAGAAAAATATGATTAGTAAACATTGAAATTAACAAGTAAAATCTTAAATAAATTTTTATTTAATTTCATCATCACTTTTATTTAAGTCAGGTTTATAAAAAAATATTGTATCAGATGATTTGAGCACAGGTAAAAAATGAATACGTTAAAATTAGAATGCAAGCTGCTATAATATTATATAGAGGGTTTTGTTTAAATAAGAATGCAAATTCTATAATAAGTTATTGTATCATATGATTTCTATAGTTATATGATTGTGAAAAACATGTAAATTATTTTATGTGATATGCATTCTAATTTTTATGAATTCAGTTTATTATTAATATATAAATGATATGATACAATCATATTTTATTAAACTAATTTTAGAAAATGTGAGGATAAAAATATATATAATTTGTTTGAGGTGTTACTCATTGATCTCAATATTTTACCGATCATAATGTATCGATTCGTTTTTGGGTAGTGCTACCTGGATATTTTTTTTACACATCTACTCATGTGATAATCATTTGAGCAAACTTAATGATACAAATTAACTACTGTTAGATTAAACGATCAAAGATTTAACAAATCTAATACATAAAGGTTGTTCATTGTAAGTATTAAAGATAAATACTAAAAAGTGAAATTATTTATAAAGATAAAGGTCCTTTTGTATAATTTACTCTAATAAAAAGTATAAGTTTTTTGAATATTCTAAAAATGAGTCAGTTGAGTTTTCTAAAACTTAAAACATGTGAAAAGCGTTTAAAATAAAAACTTTAATATCAAAAGAACTTTTTCTAAATGTACAACTTTAAACAAAACCTAAAATAAAAAATAATTTTAAGAAGAGCGTTTAGTAAACTATATTGGAAATATGTTTTTTCAATATTTATTTAAGGCCACAAATGTTTTGATAATGTCTTATAATTATAGATATTATTTGATACGAAATGTTTTAACCGCGATAAAATAACTAGTTCAAATATTTTAATATGTTTAGAAAAGTATTTATAAAACAATATTAAATAATTTCCTTTAATAACTAATATATTTTAGAAAGAGGGTTTTTATATTAGAACTTAAAACCAAAATAATTTTTTGAAAAGTAATTTAAAATAAAACTGATTTAACTGATACTACATGCATATACTTTTTATATTATACCGAGTCATTTTATTTTTAAATGTTTTATTATTATAGTTTTTATTAGAGTAAATTATAATATATTTTATTAGAAGCTATAGCACAGTAGGTATATTCTTACACTTAATTGGGTGTATCATTATTAACATATATGTTAGTTTGGGCTTCTAAATAACGACGTACTGCGTAAATAAAAAGAACAAATGAAAAAAAAAACAATTTAAAGCAAGTAAGCTTGTAAATAATGTTTGGTGCAAACATAATTCTCTAAAAGGCGTATAAGAGAAACAAAGTTTTTGGTATGTGGGTGTGGAATGACTTTTGGTTTACCATTGTATATAGGTGTCTTCCTTACCTTCGAGTGGTTACGAACCCTTCAAATGGGCAGCTATATTAAAATTCACAACGAACCGCTAAACGTTAATATGTGTGACTAACCTGATGTGAATTGCTTGAACTATTTTGACTATACGCTAATAATGATCTAATAAAAGTCAATGAACCACCCTCTTTAGATGCTAAACAAAACACCTTATGGACATCATTCATCTCAGTTATTCAATCAACCTTAAGCCGGCCCTTTAACGAGCCATATGCCTATATCTTAATGTCTTAATTAATATCCTTTGGAACCATGCTCTTTAGATCGCAGGAAATGGTCTCACTTCCAAACTCAGAATTATGATTATTATGAGAAGTGTTTAAGTAACTAAAACATCCTAACACCATATGTATTATCATCCCACTAAGAATTTATTCATCTTTGTTTAACATGTTTCAAGTTTTACTAATCTTAGGATGGCATCATAAATATTGTAAAGAAACACTTTTGAATGATTTACATTCACTTGATCTTCACACTTGGTGACATGAAAACATTAAAGGTAAATTTAAACACTGGGGATCCACTTATGTGTGAGCTTAATTATTGATCCAACACTACCACATCAATGAAAACTCACTGATTTATAATTTCCAATGGACCGAGTTGGTCATCAAATATCAGTCACATTGTCACTGGAGGCTGCATATTCGTAAATAATCCATTGAGTGAATAAGCACAAATAATTTACTCCGGTAACCTTTTTCCAAATTAATTTTCCTATATTTTTATTCGCTACGTTACATTTTTGACGAACTATGTTGGAACTCTTTGAACTTTTCAATGAACACACCCCAAAATCAGGCTTTTCTAGAAAACAATTTCTTAATATCTTGAATTTTTAATTTGGTAGTCCATCATAAATCCGTCAAGGGTATTTCCTATATATACATGCATTGTGTTTTAAGAATATCAAACACACCAGCTAGCCTAGGTTTTACTTGTTATGTCTTTCAAACCTGTAAGTTGTAATGACTTGGTATTACAAATTATGGTATATCATTGTTTGGGCATCGTATGTACGTTATTTCTCAATAACATGTTATCAATGTTAGTAATGCAGCTAGAACAATTGCACTCGAAATTCGAATATTTTGGGACTAGCCTAGCATGTGCATAGAGGATTGGTATTAGTGTGTGACTTATTTGTGTAACTTACTATATTAAATTTTTGTAATCACTTCATGTATATTACTTTCTTATAAATTATTTACTCCTGTTGAAAAGTGTGTGAGAGTAATCATTATATGGTATCAGCCTTGATTGGTTGATCTTCCCCAAACTCCTTCCTTTTTCTTTTTCTCTACCTGCTCCTTCCATGGCTGCTTCGTCAACCTCTGACCCCCTCCCTCTTACTCACATGTTACCCATTAAACTCTCATCTACAAACTACATATACTGGAAAAATCAAATGGTCCCACTTCTTAATTATCAAAATTTGATTCAGCATGTCGATGGCTCCCAAATTGCCCCTCCATCGATTGTATCTCATGCTGAAAAAGATGTTCCCAACCTGGCATATGCGTCCTGGCTTGCTGCAGACCAACGGACTATCATCATTCTGAATGCCTCTCTAACTGAAGAGGCTGTCTCTGTTGTTGTTGGTCTCCTGAATGCCCGAACCATTTGGTTGGCTCTTGAAGCTACTTATAGTAATGCTTCTGTTGAGCGTCTTCAGAATCTTCGAGATCAGCTCCTAGTAACCCAGAAAGGCGACAAATCTGTTGCCGATTTTGGACGGTCGTTCAATTTCATCTGTGATCAACTAAGTGCAATCAGTCACCCGGTTGATGCTACTGACCAACTTCATTGATTTCTTTGTGGTTTGGGTCCTTCATTTGAAACTAGTGGGCTCAGTACATGAAGCCGTTCAAAAGAAGGAATCCACACTCACACATATGACCAACAAGTTTCTACAGTCTATGATGACCCTACTGCTATCTTTTTATGTTTGTTTTTGTGATCAATGTTGATCAATTAAGTGCATTGTTGAATCTTTTTATGCTTGTTGTTGTGATCAATGTTGATCTTAGGGACATTGTTGGTCAACTGAAGTTAATGGGATAACCATTTTGGTCATTGATGTTCATTAGGGTTATTGATGGTTAACTAGCACCAATTATAGTCACTAGCGGTCAATTAAGACATTTCATGATCAATGTTAATCAATTAGAATTAATAATTAATAATGATAAATAAGAGTGATTAATATTCAATTTATGTAAAGTTGTGTTTTGAGTAGATTATTATTATGTTTTTTCTTTGTTTAATTTTGTTTGAAATGCTTATTTTTAATAACTAGCTGAAATTTATACAACAATGATATAATTAAAAATAGTTGTGATTCTAGTAAGTGTAATAATAATGAAAACAATGAGAATAATAATAGTAATAACTAAAAACAATAAAAATAAGTAATAACATTTCTTATCATAATCCATCAAGGAATCTAATATCCATCGGAAAGTCGTCATAAATATTAGGTATAAAGAAATTCAGTTTTATCGCAATTTTCATTTCTTCTTTTCGCTTCCCCTTGTTCTCTCTTTATCTCTCACGTACAACATCATCATTAACCATTGTTAAATTGTGAATGTTATGACGGACCATGAGGAATTAATAGTAAATGAAGTGGTCTAGTACCACATGGCCAACTTGGAGTATGCAATTTTACTACTCCAAAAGGAGATCTCGAAGGAGAATCAAGCCAGATGCCATCTTTTAACACTTACCAACTTTATAAGGGATTGCTTGCTTTTTACCAAGCCAAGGTCATCCAAGAAGCAAGCACACAATGTAATGGTGGAGAGGAAGTAGGAATGGAAGACCATTATGTTAAGGAAGTAGAAGACTAGAAATGGCACAATTGGTTTGGTTTAATAAGTTTTATTCTAACTATATTTGATTTTGTTTAAGTTGTTTTGTTCGAAATGCTTGTCTTGCAGAGAATATATATAGTTGATGTTTATATAATGATAATTAATAACTAGAAATTAAGCACGCGTAATACGGTATGTTAGTAAATGTCGTTACATGCGCTACGATAGTGATAGTAACGTGGTTAAGTACACAAAATAACATATCAAGTTGCGATGAATTTGTCGTAGAGATCGAAATATAGATAGAAAACATTATTATGTCGATAATAACTAGAAATTAAGTACGCTTGATACAATGTGTTTGTGAATTTTATACAGGCGCTGCAAAGGTAACATTAACGTGGTTAAGTACACAAAAAAACATATGAATTTACGACGACTTTGTTTCACATATCAAAATATAGATAGAAAACATTAATATGTCTCGCACATGAATCTAAGTAATTTAAAAATGATAATAAATAATTTAGACAAAAAATGTATAAAGAAGAAAAAAAAGGAACAGAGAGAAAAAAATAGCCCACATAAATCGAATCCACATCTCTAGACAGAAATACAAGATCTCCGACCAACTCTACAACCATCATCATTGTTGATAACAATCGAAATACTTACACACATATATATCGTATAAAAGTTGATTGTTTCCTATGACCACTAATATTGGTATAAATAAAATAAGAACTAATAATAATAGAAATAATAATAATAATAATAATAATAATAATAATAATAATAATATAATAATAATAATAATAATAATAATAATAGTAATAATAATAGTAATAATAATAATAATAATAATAATAATAATAATAATAATAATAATAATAATAATAATAATAATAATAATAATAATAATAATAATAATAATAATAATAATAATAATAATAATAATAATAATAATAATAATACTAATAATATAATAATAATAATAATAATAATAATAATAATAATAATAATAATAATAATAATAATAATAATAATAATAATAATATAATAATAATAATAATAATAATAATAATAATAATAATAATAATAATAATAATAATAATAATAATAATAAATAATAATAATAATAATAATAATAATAATAATAATAATAATAATAATAATAATAATAATAATAATAATAATAATAATAATAATAATAATAATAATAATAATAATAATAATATAATAATGGTGGTGATGAACCCCATGACAGAGGCATCAATAGTCGTCGTCTTTGAAGAAATGTTGAACTTGACCGAAGAAATAGCCTTTGGTTATCCGTTAGTAATGTAAGCATTCGAAATTCGTCCATTGATGGAAGTCCAATTTTCTTGTAATGATTTATCAACTTCTTACTTAAATGCAAGAATCCATACCTTATTGTTATTTAGCTAATTGAGGAATTATGGTTACGTTAATTTTATCACAACATCCGACTCTACAATCTTAATGCTAGCATAGCGTTCAAGAATTGGTAGGTGGTATTTTATTAACTAACTCCGTAGATACCTTGCTTCTTTGTTACAAAAAGCCATAACAATAATTTTGATTTCAAAAATGAGTATTTTATGTAATTTATTTTTTCACCGTACCCTAGACACGGCACAACCACCAAGTGGAGCGATACAACCACTTGTGAATATGTAGTCATCTTGATCACCAAATTACCTCCGCTAGTGTAACTTTTTATTATTGTTTTTTTTAACTTTTTGTGATACTAAAATATCATACAAAGCGTAAAACCAAACCTGTGAAATATTATATAAAGCTAAAACAAGTGAAACTTTCAAAGGTTAAGTTTCTTTCGAAGCTTAATATAGTCTTCCAAAGCAAAGTATTCTTCCGAAGGTTATGTTTGGTTCGGAAGGATGTTGTTGTGTACTTTGGATTTCTTCCAAAGTATACATATGTTTAATAGGGAATCTTCCGAAGGGTTACTTCCGTTCGGAAGATATAGTGTAGGGTGCTTAGTGTATATTCTTAATATTTGTTGAGTGTTAGTTATAGTTAGTTACACATTATAAATACAGAAGAGTTGTAATCGGTGAAGCATCCGAAATCATTCAATTCGTTATAATCATTTGAAAGTTCTTGTTCACAGCTTTATTCTTTCATGTATCATCTTTGAATTGTTTGTTATTCCGCGTTCGTATTCTCAATTAGTTTCTCAACAATTGGTATCAGAGCCTGGTTATTGGCTCAATTAAGAATCAAGATTCAATCAAAGATCGATCGGCGGCAACAATGGTGTCTACGAAGTTTGAAGTTGAGAAATTCGACGGGTAAAACGACTTCGGGTTATGGTGGTTGAAGATGAAGGCATTACTCGTTCACCAACGAGTGGTGGATGCCTTGGCCGGAGAATCCAAGTTGCCCAATACAATGTCAGAGAAGGAGAAGAAGGAAATGCTGGAACAGACACACAGTTCAATCATCTTGAACTTAGGGGATCGGGTACTCAGAGAAGTGTTGAAGGAGACGTCTGCTGTAGGGGTCTGGGTGAAATTGGAAAGTCTGTACATGAAAAAGTCTCTTGCGAACAGATTGTATCTCAAGAAACGGTTGTACACATTCCAAATGGCTCCTAGGAAGTCAATTGAAGATCATACTGATGAATTTAACAAGTTGGTGTTGGATCTTAAGAACATTGAAGTTGAGTTAGATAATGAAGACCAAGCAATCATATTCTTGACATCTTTTCCATCCTCGTATGAGCTCTTTGTGGATACGTTAATGTATGGTAGGGATACTATTACCATGGAAGAAGTGTTGGCAGCTCTCAATTCAAAGGAATTGAAGAAGAGAACTGATTATAAGGAAGATGGTGGAGAGGGCTTGGTAGTTAGGGGAAGATCTAAACAAAGAAACTTCAGGCAGAGAAGTGTCTCAAAATCCCGATCCAAGTACAAGAGGAGGTGTTATGTGTGTGGATCAGAAAAGCATTTCAAGAAAGATTATCCTGACTTGAAAAGAAAGAAGGGTGAATCAAGTGGATCAAAGACTCATTCTAGACACAATGCACATGATGATTCGTCTGATGGATATGAAAGTGCAGATGTGTTGGCTGTCACAAGCAGTGGCAGGGAGGATGAGTGGATTATGGATTCAGGGTGTACATTTCATATTACACCAGTGAAGGAGTTCTTTAAAGAACTAAAGATTGAAGATCTTTGATCAGTTAAACTAGAGGATGATAGACCTTACTAGATAGTGGTTCATGGTATAGTGACTCTGAAAATGAAGAATGGCATGGAAGTGGATCTTCATGATGTAAGGTATATTCCTAGTCTTAAAAGAAGTTTGTTATCTTTAGGGCTGTTAGAGAGTTTTGGTTACCATGTTAGTCTTAGGGATGGTAAGGCTAAGGTAATAAAGGGGTTAATGGTAGTATTGTCTAGTAGTAGGAGGGAGAATAATATCTACTTATTAGACAGTGTTGGTGTAGTAGAACCTCAGGTGGCATCTGCCTCAACTGATAGTAGTTCTAAGGCTATGTTATGACATAGGAGGCTTGGTCATATCAGTCATCAGGGACTGGTGGAGTTGCAAAAGCAATAGGTGATGACTGAGTTGCATAGTTGTGATTTTGGTTTTTGTGAAACTTGTATTCTTGGTAAACACAAGAGAGTAAAGTTTACAAAGTTAGGCATGTCACAAGTGGGGTATTAGACTACATTCATTCTGATTTATGGGGTCCTGCTAAGGTTGACTCTTTGGGAGGTGCTAGATACTTTATGACCTTGATTGATGAATTTTCTAGAAGAGTTTGGGTTGTTATACTGAAGAATAAGAGTGATGCCTTCAGAAAATTCAAGGAATGGAAAGTCCTTGTGGAAACTCAAACGGAAAGGAAAGTGAAAAAGTTGAGAACTGATAATGGGTTGGAGTTTTGCAGTCATGAGTTTAATCAGTTTTGTAAAACTCATGGTATTGCAAGACATAGAACCGTGCTAGGGACTCCTCAGCAGAATGGTTTGGCTGAAAGAATAAATAGAACTTTGCTTGAAAAGGTAAGGTGTATGTTGGCTAGTTCTGGGTTACCCAAGATGTTCTGTACTGAAGCTGTTTCAATTGCAACATATTTGGTCAACAGGTCTCCATCAGCAGCCTTAGACATGAAGACACCTATGGAGGCATGGTCAGAAAGAAAGAATGACTATGGGGAACTTAAGGTGTTTGGATCTTTGGCTTATGCTCATGTTAGCCAAGGAAAGTTGGAACCTAGGGCCTGCAAATGTGTCTTTCTAGGATACCCTGAAGGTGTTAAAGGGTATGGGTTATGGAGGTTAGAAGGGGACAGACCTAAGGTGATAGTGAGCAGAGATGTAATTTTTCAAGAGAATGCTATGTATAAAGACATTCAAGAAAAAAGAAAGTAAAAGGTTGAAGATCAGAGTGGGGTTCAAATTAAGGTGGAGCGGCAAGGTGTGAATGATCAAGGAATTGATCAAGGTACCTTTGGTAGCTCGAGAGATGGTATAGATGATTACCAGTTGGCTAGGGATAGACAGAGGAGACAAGTGACACCTCATCTTAGGTTTAGAGAGCGGATGGGTTTGTCTACATTGGCTTTTGTTGCTACTGAAGAAGAAAGCATTTATAAACCATTGTCATACTGTGAGTCAAATTCTGTGAAAGAAAGTGAAAAATGGTACAAAGCCATGGAAGAAGAGATGGAATCTCTGTACAAGAATGGCATATGGGAGCTGATTGATAAACCTAAGGGTCACAAGCCTGTGTCATGTAAATGGTTGTTCAAACTGAAAGATGGGATTTCTAAAAGTGAACCTCCTAGGTACAAGGCTAGACTGGTAGCTAAAGGGTTTACACAGAAGCCAGGTGTGGACTATCATGAAATATTCTCACCTATGGTGAAACATTCATCTATCAAGGTTATGCTGTCATTGACTGCTTTTATGGATATGGAGCTACATCAGTTGGATGTGAAGACTGCATTCTTGCATGGGAAGCTGGATGAAACTATCTATATGAAGCAGCCAAAGGGGTTTGAGGTTAAAGGGCAGGAAGATAAAGTATGTCTCTTTAAAAAGTCTTTATATGGGCTGAAGCAATCCCTTAGACAGTGGTATAAAAGGTTTGATGAGCATATGGTGACTAATGGGTTTAAAAGGAGCAGCTATGATAGTTATGTGTATTTTAAGGAATACAGTGAAAACAAATTTGTGTATTTGTTGCTGTATGTTGATGACTTGTTGGTGGCTTGTTCAGACTTGGAGGAAGTTGAAGCTACTAAGAAGGTATTGATGTTAGATTTTGAGATGAAAGATCTAGGTGAAGCAAAGAAGATATTGGGGATGGAGATTACAAAGGACAGAGAGCATAGGGTATTGAAGCTGTCTCAGAGGTCTTACTTGGAGAAGGTACTAATTAACTATAGGATGGATGGTGTGAAGCCAGTAATAGTTCCTATAGGTGCTCATATTAATCTGTCAAGCTCTGATTATCCTAAGTCAGATGCTGAAGTTAGATATATGGAGAAAGTACCTTATGCCAATGTCATTGGGAGCTTGATGTACCTGATGGTTTGTACAAGGCCAGATATTGGGTATGCTGTGAGTGTGGCCAGCAGGTATTTATCAAATCCGGGTAGAGCTCATTGGGTTGCTGTGAAATGGATCTTGAGACATCTCAGGGGTACTAAGTACTATGGTTTAGTGTTTGGGCATCTTGAACATGAGAAGGTTGATAGGATTGTTGGTTATGTGGATTCAGATTTTGCCAAGGACCTGGATAGAGGTAGATCTATCACAGGGTATGCATTTCAAGTACTGGGTAACTTGGTTAGTTGGAAAGCTCAGTTACAACATGTGGTGGCATTATCTACAACAGAGGCTAAGTATATAGCATTGACTGAGGGAGTAAAGAAAGCTATGTGGTTGCATGGTTTTGTTTCTGAATTGGGAATCAAAGTTGCAGACTCAGTGGTATTCTGTGATAACCAGGGTGCAGTTCAGTTGTCAAAGAATAGCATGTTTCATGAGATGACAAAGCACATCAATATGAAGTTGCACTTTATTAGGGATGTGGTGAATGATGGTATGGTAAAAGTGGAAGGTGTGTCTACTTTTGATAATCTAGCAGATGTGTTTACAAAATCTTTACCTGGTGGAAAGTTCAAGTTTTGCTTGGATGCATTGGGAGTTGGTTAAAATCTTGTTTTGGATTTTAAGGTGGAGATTGTGAAATATTAAAAGCCAAAACAAGTGAAACTTCTGAAGGTTAAGTTTCTTCCAAAGCTTAATATAGTCTTCCAAAGCAAAGTTGATTTCTTCGAAGGTTATGTTTGGTTCGGAAGGATGTTGTTGTGTACTTTGGATTTCTTCCGAAGTATACATATGTTTAGTAGGGAATCTTCTGAAGGGTTACTTCCGTTCGGAAGATATAGTGTAGGATGCTTAGTGTAAATTCTCAATATTTGTTGAGTGTTAGTTATAGTTAGTTACACATTATAAATACAGAAGAGTTGTAATCGGTGAAGCATCCGAAATCATTCAATTCGTTATAATCATTAAAAGTTTTTGTTCACAGCATTATTCTTTCGTGTATCATCTTTGAATTGTTTGTTATTCCGCGTTTGTATTCTCAATTAGTTTCTCAACAAAACCTATAACTTTTTACCTCCTGATTTTTGCCCAAAACTTAAATATACTGTCATACTGAACTTTTTAATGCCATTACTATAATATTTCTCACTAAATGACACATATCTACATTACGACTCAAAGCTTGAACACAAGAAGACTAAGAGTTCTATATCTTTCATTAGATGATAATATATATATATACAAAGAAAAAGTATGGTCGTGCCCGTATTTGGTGATGGGTTTGATCAAGGAAAAGTGGTACTACGTTTGCGAACACAGAAAACAGAGTACGTGTAACTAGGGAAACAACTAGATTCAACTTTTGATGTTTACAATGTGACGATTTACATAAATCTCATGCAGAAGACTTTATGGTTAAACATTTTTTTATTAAAAGCAACCCATGGTGTGTGAGTCGTGACCTAAGAATTCCAGCAAACAGAGTGCAAAATTGCAAATTACGTTGTCATTCCTACACAATTTCAACTGTAAAGAAAAATAAAAATATAATAAACCGCACACGAACAAGAAAAATAAATTAAAAACAAAACTATAATCAGGCCGTAATCTGAAAATACGGTAACAAATACAAGTTTTTTAATAGTAATATTAAAATTGTGTACACCTTATTAAAGTTACCTTATCCTAGGATTCTGGCACATAGAGTGAAACTATCAAACACCTAGCTGGTGACAATGTCTTGCTTTTATTGTTGGAATAACTCTTCGTGAAAGTACTTGTTTTACTCACCTAATTGATCTCAAAGTAGTAACTCCTCAATAATCGTATGCTACTAGGGTTTTGCTACCTTGAATGTTTGAAAAAGAACTGACTGTTTAAAATGTACTAAAATATCATTTTTTTCTTATCGTAGAAGTCATGATGCACCTATCATAAAGACAAGAGAGAAATCATCAGTCATTTTGAATACTCATGTAAAAACCTACCACGTGTACTAGATGATACGAAGAACATTTACTACTTCATTTCTTGATGACCGTATTATTCTAAAACTGATACCATTAGTCGAAACCAAGATCGATTTTAATGCAATTACAGAGCTAGTAAATAAAATGTGTCCTATTACCTATAGTCTGTTTGGCCCCTACCTCGATAAGATAAAAAAAGAGTAAGTATTGTTTGGCCACAAAAGTAGGATATATTAAAAGAAACATTTACTACTTCTTCCATTTTACAGCTTGAGAATCTAATGAGTAGGATTAGTTACGGTGGAATAAGATAATTATATTTTGTTTATTAACATTAAATATAACATAGTACTATTAATGACACAAGAAGTCTCGAATCAAAAGAGGATGCACCCATTTTGCATAGAATTCTGGGAGTTGCCATAACATTTTATGATCCGATGTAAATAGTTTTACTTTACAATCTGTGTAGGAGTCTATTTCATATGGCTTGAACTATAATTTTAATAACACAAAACAACAACCTTTCATATTGCTACAATACCTAATCTTAAAGAATTCTCAATCAACAGTTTATTGACTGCATGAGGGTCTCTGTTTTTTTGATGATTTTAAGTATAACATGCATTGTCAAAATTTTTAAAATTTTCACACTTTCAAATAAAAATTGAATTAGAGACATCACTAAACATGTAAATTTAGGTAATAAATGATTTACACGTTTTACACAAAAAATGGAATAACCGGAACTCTCTTAACATGTATATTTATATTATTACTAAAATGCAACATACCTTTTGTTTTACCAATAGATGCTGCGTACACTTTGCATCAAAATGTAAGTATGTTAATTACAGTGGAAAAAGAACAAATTATCTTAATACAATGACAAGAAGTGAAAATGTATAAAATTTTGGTGTAATGAATCCAAATAGTATTGAAGTTGAACAGTTTAGTAGTAGATTAACGATCATGATTATTCTGGCCCACAAGGTTGAATTATTGGCAAAGAAGTGAGACGTTCCTACGTGATAATATTGTTTGGGACCATATGTAAGTAATGAGAGAGAGAGAGAGAGAGAGAGAAGCTAGTATGAACTTGTGTACTTTATATACAAGCTTCTCTTAAGCTTTTAATGGAGGTTTTCACTTTTCTAAAAATCTACAACTTTTAGTTAAAACATACAAGATTGTACCAGCACTATAATCATGATGATACTTCAATCCGAAAAAATTAAAGCTATTATTTGGGTACAAGATTAGCGTATAATAATGTGAGCATGTGATATTGTATGTGTGTGAAGTGTTGAACAATACACATGATGGTATAGAAGTAAAACAAGTTAAAATACTATAAATTAATATTTTCATCTATCAGATTCATGTGATATGATTGACTGAATCAACTAGTAAGAACTTTCGTTACTCTATAGTTGGAAACTTCAAGTGTGTTGCATTGAACCAGATTGCAAATAAACATAAGACACTATAGCTATGCAATAAGGTGATTTTTACTTTCACAGTACTAGCTAGTATCTCACATGTTTTAATTTTAAAAAGTGATTTTTGTATATTAACCGTAAGTAGTGGAAAACTTTGTGGCAACAAGGGCGGTGTGATGAATCCTAAGCCATCGCTGCAGGGGCAAGAGGCTGTAGCAAGAGGAAGAACATATCCATGATGACTAAAGCTCAACTGTGAAAACATGAGTCACGACTATGGCAGACCAGATAATGTAGCAATGATAACATGAGTTACGATTGCAATGCCATCTTTATCTTTGTAGCAACAAGAGCTAAGCCTGTTACGACATGATTTAGTGGTGTGCATAAGGATTAGAGAGAGAGAAAAGAAGTAGTTAGGAACACACACACATATGACTTTGATACTATGTAAATCTCATAGGTAAAGATAATTGCAAGAAAAGCTAATTAAGTCAAGGTAAAAACACACATACAAACACACATTATTTTTTTCATTTGGAACATGCTAATAATTCGTTTACGTAACAATGTTTCTTTACGTTGATCAAGGGCCAGCATGCTTAATGTTGATTGAACGTTCGATGTTGATACAAATGGACCATCTCTCTAAGACGTACACCCGAATGATTAAAATTATTAGAGAGCTCGTCATTCAAAACGCTTGCTTTCCATACCATCAAATATAGAAGAAGGTCCAAGTGATGGAGCCCAGGCTAATTAGGGTCAGACCCATGACACGTAGTGGTGCACATACGGACTGGGACCCAAGTAAGATTGAGCTAGACCCATATGCTTGGTTGTGTAAAAGCTAGACATTAATGCCTATATATGGCTCTAGTTTCTAGTTGTATGTAGCATTCGTCAATTCCTCACAACTCATTTCCCAATAAATAGTTTATATGTTTAACCATATTAAGGGCACAAATCATCACAACTTGTTTAATGATACCGAGTAAATTCACATGAAATTTTAACTTATAGATTATTGAAACATGTTTAAGTAAAGAGAAATATATCACTTCTTTTAAATGTTGCCACTCTTTAATTGAAGCTAGATTTATGTATTCTCCTATTTTTTTTAAGAAAACAAATCTATTAATCTTGGATTACTTGTGTGATTAACTATTATTATGATTTCCGTATGGGTTGTCCGCAACCCCGATGAAATTTTTATTTGTTTAGGGTATATAGTATACTAGGTTAGTCCCCGTGTAATACACATGTTGAACAGATAAAATAATAAATAATTATTAATAATATTTATGCATTATAAAATCATGCTTGAAAATAAAATGTAATTATAAGTATGTAGAAATATCTACTTTAAGTAAATAAACAAATATAGTTTCCTTAAACTTTTATTTTATAAAAAATTATTTTTATTTTTAAAAAGTGTGTTTTTAATAAAAATATATTTTTAGTTTATCAAATTGTATATATTTTTAATTTGAAAATGCTATGAGTAATATTATTATTATTCAATATTATTATTATTAATACAGAGAAATGAGAAAGTAAGTATAATAAGATCAATAATAGTTTCATGTTTGTTTTAGTTTTTTATAGATAAATAAATAGGCAAAACACTTATTAAATAAACAGATTAATTTTAATGTAAAATATATATGTAAAACAAAATGAATAGTTATAATATAATATTTTAATGTAAAAAATAATTAAAATTATATATAGGTAATAGTTCAAGAAATAAAATAATTATACCATTTTTAACTCTCTTATGTAAATAGTTTCATTTTTAAACATTCGTTTTAAGATTTTATATAAAAAATATTTTTTATAAAATATTTTTTTTATAAAATATTTTTTAAAAAAATATGATTTATACTTATTCTGGTTGTTTTAATAAGACTGTTTTAAAAAAAATATTTCACATGCTTTTAATTTTTTTAAATACAAAACGATTTTAATATTATGTTTAAAAATGTTTAATGTTTTATAAAGTTTCATATTATATAAAACTTTAGTTTTTTGTTATTTAGATTTTAATTAAAATTTTTATTTTTAATTTCCTTCAAGAATCGATTTTAAAAAAAGCTAGTTTGATTTTTAAAAAATATATAAGAGAAAGAAACATAACAATTAATAAAATTTATTTGTAATAAAAAAGAGATATTTATTTGAGTGTTTAAATTGTTATAACACATTTTTGAAGGGAAAAATTAATATGTAGATGTCTAAAAAAAACAAATGATAAAAACATCGGTTAAGAGAATGACAAGTGACAAAAAAACATTACTTTATCAGAGTTATAGATATGATATAATAAGGAACTACCCTAAATATTTTCGACATAAAACTCTATGAAATTTAAACACCAATCCTCAAGAAATGTTGACTGTGATATCTAAGAAACTTTTAACATTGACACTCTAAAATAATTCAATTTCAGATTATAAAAGTTTACAGCCACCAGATCCTCAATTTTGGTATTATCCTTTTAAATATTTTCTTGGAATTATACTTTATTACTAGGATAGCCTATTTAATTATTTAATATTTTAGCATAGTTTAAAGTATATATCTAGATAACGTAATTGGATTATTGATTAGCATTTGAACGACAATCGGATTTGTTATATTTAAACTCATTTAATTAGAAATGTTACTTTGAATAATGTAATGAATAGAATTCAAATAACAAAAATCCTTAGACAACAGATCGCAAAAAAACAACACAAACCCGACTAGAGAAAATTTAGTATTTAATGATAGATAAACAACCACAAAAAATTTACGACCCTTATGAAAAAAAATCTGGATCCACCAATTAGAGTGTGCAAAAACCGATCAAGACCAATAGGCTGAAAAGTTGGTTTTTCCTAAGATCAACCACATTATGTACTAAATGGTTGGTCTGAAGTCTTGGTGACGAGATCATTTTTATTTTTCAAACCCTATTGATAAGTGAGATTTTACTAAAAATATCACGATATTTTTGTTTATATACTTACTTAGGGGTTGTTTGATAGCATCTTAATAATCATTCAAAAGATTATTTTTAATAATTTATAAATTTTTAATGGTTAAAAGGTAATCTTAATATTGAATGGTTAAGAAGTAATATTAGATTACTTTTTAATCATTCAGCACTAAAGTTACATCTTAAACATTAATAAGATATGAACTATAAAAAATGTAGCATCTTAATTAGCATTAAAAACTGTCAAACGCCCTGTAATCTTTGAAAAACCAAAATGACAACATAAAGGGTTGTTCCTGATGTTAATCAGTTTATTTGCCGACCGACAAACATAAGAGAAACATCAATTTGGCTTTGGTCTTCGTCAGTTATGTTTGATTTGTTTAAATCCCATATTTTTTATGTGCTTTGTTTAATAGTTTATAATCAAATTTATGACATCCCAAACAGGAGGGCCTAATCGACCCCAAACTCCATGTGGATTTTTACTTCCCTTTTTCTCTATTTAATTTTCTAGAAAATTAGATGAGTTATATTAGTTATCTTCAGAAAATTTTTCAACTGTTAAAATATTGTTCAAGGATAGTATTATCCACCTTGTAAAACATCTTATCTTATCTTACTACTCTAATAAAATGATAAATAAAAGATGTCATGTGTTAGCACCACAATCATTATCACCAGTTTTTTCCCACCTCTCTATCCTATTAAATAATTACCTTAATTACTAATAAAATTATTTTAATATATTTTAATATATAATAAATTAAGAAATAAATTTTTTTATTAAGGTTATTTTAAAATAAATTGATATTTTTAATAAGTCAATTTTTTTAAAACAAAAAATAGTCAAATTTGGGAGTTGTAATACGAAAATTTTTAAATATAACATTTTTATACGGTTTGTTTTAAAATTAAAATGTTAATTTTTTTAAAAAATTTAATTTGATATCATTGTTTTATTATTTATAGTTATTTCTGATACGTAATTTTAGTCATATCATATCTTAAAATATCATTTTATAATTAATAAATTTATTATATCAATATTTTATTTATTCAACCCGTGTAATACACGGGTTTACTAAAGCTAGTTAAACATATTCATATAAGTTATTTTTTTATCGATCGGTTTATTTGTAAAATATAAATATAAGAAAACCAGTGGATGCTATTGTGTTATGGGTTGAGAATGTGAGTCCCTAAGCTTATAGCACTTAACACAGTATTCCATTGACAAAATCAACCTTTTATCACGATATGGAAATCAATTCATTTTGCCTGATTTTCAGTATTACAATTTATTATTGTTTTTTTAAATACTACTTCCAATATTATTTTTAATTATACTAATTTTAATTATAATATTCTTGTAAATTATTAATTCTACCTTACAATTCTATCTATAAAAGTGTTAGTAAATTATTACAACACTTTTGAGCTCGAGAGTACATATTAGCTCAATGTTTGTATGTAACCATCGTGGCATTATAGACATACATGAGGAAGTTTTAGAGAAAACCTCCTCATAATTAAAATCTATAAAAATCAAAATATAATAATTGATAAAACTTAATCAATAGTTGATGTTAGTGGTATTTTTTAATATATATTTTTAACCTCAAATGACAAGTTTTAAACACATACGTATATTTTAGACAAAGTTTAAGTTTTCGTCACTTCTCTCCTGATCACTTTTTTACTCTTCTCTCTATTTTTTCTTATCTCCTAATCTACACTTCTCTCTCCTCTATCATCTCTCTTCATTTACTATTGAAAAGCTTAATGCAAGTTGTGTTATGATCTATTTGGTGTCATTATGTCTATGTTACATATACAAAACCGAGCTCAATCGGTTTGAAGATGTGGATAGGTCTTTGTAACTGGCTCAGTTACATACGCTAGCAATTAAAAAAGAACAAGTTTGAAAAAAAGTCGATCAACTTACATATATGTAACGCATAATGTTAAATTCATGTAACTCCGTTATCAACAACCATATAAATGTAACTCATTCATTTAAAACCACATGAAATACATATGTAAAGTAAAGAAAAACATGATGTACATTAAATACATTTTTTATTAGAAGTATAACATGAAATCGGGTTATAATTGATGCAAGTGTAAGTTAAATGTCAAATAGTGAAACAAAAGAATATATTAAATAAACAATTAGTGTTACATGTGTGTAACAATACTTGTAGGTTATGGCTAAAAAGAATTTTGGTACTAGACTGATTCCTTATTTACATACGTCCTCGTTCGGAATTAGAGATACATTGGTAGGTGTGGTTATTCTTGAAAGATCTAAAGCATGAGTGATCGTGGGGCGTTTGTTCAATACATATAATGATTAATAGCGTTAGTTTATATGAATATTAGTGTCAAACATATGTACTTTGAGTGTGTTAATATTGGGAGGCGTTAAAAGTATATATTTTGGGAGCTTTATGGAAGCATCAGAGCAACTAAAAGGACTGAATGTTTAATTACACGAAAGATGGTATCAAATCAATTCAATCAGGCACCACCATATCGTATGCTAACCACCATATCAGTCACCGTATCATGTACAAAATCCAGTGAACAAGCTTCATACAACTTCACACCCGGTGTATGATACGCCAGTCATCTTAACAACCTTTGGATTTTGTGGATTTTATTTCCTATTTAAACCCAATCATTAGGGTTTCGAATTGAAAGGGACTTCTCCCCAGTGAATTTTAAACATTTTCAAGTCATTTATGGGAGTTTCTTTCATCACAGTTTAACCTGAATCAAGCATCAACAATCTCTAATCAATCATTGAAGACCCAATCATGCCAATGAACAGCTAATATCGTTCGTGATTATCCGTGGGTGATGGGTTCTTGTAAAACTCATAGTTATTTTGTTTAGTTTAGATTTATAGGATTGTTTTTGTAGTGACGGTACAAATTCAATTATGAATTGATTAACTTAAACGAATTATCTATCTTTCAAATATTTATTTATTATAATTCGATTTTAGTTTTCTTGCATCGTGAACAATTTGGTAATTAGAGGAGTGTTTGGCATCTATGATTGGGTAATTGGGTGGGCGAGTTAGTATTAAAAACTTGTTCTCAATTATCACTTTAGCTAGACGTTACAAGTTCATGTCTCTGTGTTATTCAAGTTAGGTTAACAAGTTTTTATGAATTTTTAAACCCGGTTCCTAAAAGTAATTTTTTTTCCATTAATAGTTTTCAAAACCCATAATTAAATTTGTTGTTCTCTTAATTATTTTCTTTCAATTTACTTTTCAAATTAAATAAAAACCCAAAAATATTTACTTTTAGAATTTTCATTTCATGTTCCAAGTTATCTATACTACTATATAATACATCTTTTTGGATAGAGATGTAATTTTGCCAAAAATACAAGTTTTAAAGTAACATGTACAAATGAGTGCATCATATTTAAGAAGTGTAGAATAGGGATTTGATTAAAATTTTAAGACACTTTAGGGGTAATATGGTAAATTTATCCATTACATTTAATAAAACTTGACATTTTTGCCCTTGTCTCTTTTATGTATTTAATAAATATTATAATATATTATTTAATAATATGGTATTATTTAATTCACTTCATTAATTTTTATTTTATTTATGATACTATAAATTGATATTTAAATTTATATTTACTAATTATATTTTTATAACTAAATAATATTTTAATTAAGTATTGTAACACCCGGTTATTTTTAAAAGACAAGAAATGAAGAATAAAAAGAAAGAAAAACAATAAAGTCCAAGTGGAGGGACTAAAAGTGTCCAAAAGGACAAAAATTTGAAAAGTTGGTGTAAAGGTGGGCATGGCCGCCTACCCTCACCTCACATCATCTTTCTTCGGTTCTAGAGAGAGAGAGAGCAAAGGAGTTCTCGGCTGAAGAAGAAGAAGTGAACGAATTCATGGTTTTTATGTGTTTTTGACGGGTTTTATCCCGGTTATGTGTTTATGTGCTTATATGTTGTGTTTGTGCTCGTGTGTGTGTGTTTGTGGTGTTGTTTTAGGTGTTTGAACTCGTTGCAAGCAGGTTAGAAAGGAAGAAAACACCCAAGTTGCACTAGGTGAGTTCTAGACCCCAGTTCTTACTTGTTTAAAACTATCTTTCGGGCTGAAAATGTATT
Source organism: Flaveria trinervia (assembly GCA_025506515.1). Lineage (NCBI taxonomy): Eukaryota > Viridiplantae > Streptophyta > Magnoliopsida > Asterales > Asteraceae > Flaveria > Flaveria trinervia. The sequence goes on from CM046442.1 coordinate 125,597,218, forward strand.
AAAATGTTTTTGCAAGGTTTATGTATGTACCCGTATGTATTGTGCTTGTTAAATGTTAAATTCTTGAATGTTTATCGGTTGTTCATGCTTAGAATAGTCATGTTAAGCTTAGAACATATGGGTTTGATGAATGTGTATGAAAACATGCAAAGAACAAGTTACACAGAAGGTTCATACATCTGAAAATACCTTAGAAAGATTTAAGTGTAGTCCATGCACCCAAACAGTAGTCCATGCCCCTAAGATTTGCCTTAGAAATGTTTAAGTACAGCCCATGCGCCTAAACAGTGGTCCATGCGCCTAGAAATATTGGTCAGATGACTAAGTGAAGGGCACATGCGCCCCAATAGTGCCCATGCGCCCAAGTGACTCGTGCGCCCAAGTGTCCATGCGTCTGAAAAATCCATGCGCCTAAGTGTTCATACGCACCAATAGTGCCCATGCGCTTGAATAGTTCATGCGCCTAAGTGATAAAATGATTAAGTGTTGGTTGATGCGCCTATATAGTGGTGAAACGCCCAAACAGGGCTCATGCACCTAAATAGTTCCCATGCGTCTAACACTTATAAAATTTTACATAATTTTTCTAGGAGTCTGTGTTTTAGGGTTTTGACCAGAGTTTACTAGGGCTGAATAATGATGATGTTCCATGCATGATATGATTATATATGATGTTCCTTATTATTATTATTGTTATTATTATTATTATTATTATTATTATTATTATTATTATTATTATTATTATTATTATAGTATGTGACTTTACGTGGTATGTTATTATCGTAACGTAAAGTATATAGTAATAATAAAGTGAAAGAGAAATAAAGGAAAGAAGAGGAACATTAATAAAATGTTAACAAGTCTTGCAAGCTTATAGGAGGGACACGACCGTGTTGTCGTTAGCTCAATTGTGCTGTGGGTTAGCTACCCTATTATGCACACAGGGCCAATCAATTGAGATTGGCAGGACCTTTGTAGCGTGTCCTGGGTGATTGGGTCGGCCTTGTACATAGTACACAAAACCCTTTCGAGGGATACAGTTGACCCTTTCGAGTGATATAGTTGACCCTTTCGAGGGATATAGATGGCCCATCACCCGTTTTCCATCGTGCATATAGTTGGGTCATTGCTCATTGGTCCATACAGACAGTGAAAGATAAAAATAAAAGTTTACAGAACAGACAAGGCATACAGTAAAGAGAACGAACAATATTTGTTCATATAGTTAATGCGTGCTCGCATATACAGTACAAAGTTGTTTTTTTCAGAAAAAAGTATTTACTTATACAACATATAGAAAGTATTTTATTACTTTTAAAACTAGAACTCACTCAGCAACGCTGACTTTTATACATTTTCAGTTGGCAGGTAATTATTGCTGAGGATGACACGAGGGTGAAGCTACTCGGCTGGGAAAGTCTGACATTTATTCGTACTCTGTGTTGCTGTTGTTTTGTAATGCATATAAACAATTCTTTTGTAAACAGTTAATGATGATGTATCGCTTAACAACAGTGTTTTAAATGAAATGAATGGGTTTTTGATAAATCATTTCCGTTGCTTAAGTTTGTATAATTATAATGTTTAATGTTTTAACTGCTGTGATTGACCAACTGTGAGGTCTCCGGGAATGGGGCCTTACAAGTATATTATTTTAGTTAAGTATATAACTTGTATAAATCTTCATATTTAAAATAACTATAATACTAATATTTTTCTATGAACATATTATAAGTTTAATAATTTTAATATTTATCTATATTTTTTACAATAAAAGTGAGATGAGAATAGAATGATAATTTTACATATGGATTAAGACACTCATATGAAAAGTAATGCTTAAATTTCAAAAAATTAATCATTTTATTTTATTTATATCCTTACAATAAAATATAATATATGATTGCTTATAATACAAATGCTAAACATACGTGGTCAAACAAAATCGTCATTTACTTTCAACGTCGTTTATATATTGTGATTGAGCACTAATCCCTCTTCCTATTTCCTTTATCAGTTGTTAACGGCTCAATAACAATCAAGATGATAATTTATAGTGATAATTTTCTCCATTAACTTTCTTCGGTATATGCAAATCACCACAAAAAACTAACTCCGATGATCATAAAACTGTAACCTGCATTCATAAAATAAACCTTCCTAAAATCTAGGTAATAAATGATTTCCGACCATAAATATCACTCATATTTTCACTATTCTTATTGGGATAATATAATTGTCTTAAAGACTTTTGTAATATACATAATTATTTTCTTTTATTCAATTTTTTCAATAATTATGTTTTGATTTTTTTTAATTTACGTCATAACTCACCGAGCCGATACCGACTAAAATCGAATTCCCAAAAAATCATGCAACAACCGTACCGCCGTAAAGCGCAGGCATTTCCAACTACTTTTATATAAAGATTCATTTTTTCCACTAATTCCCTGTTGAAACGACCCTTACTAGTTATAGGTAACTAAGTTTTTAAAGTTAACTTGTTGATTTATCCAACACGGCAATACGATCAACGAGTTTCATTTGGGTAAAAATCATCTAGAGCTTGATCTCTAGAGAGATAAGTAAGGTTGTTTGGGAGCATGTGCTTCAAGGAGATGTAAGTGAAGCCTGCAATCCATATGGTTGTCGGTTGTGGATGGTATGACATCCAGAGACGATATTATTTGGTCTTAAGTGTGCTGAAGCGGTCTAATTGAGGTGCCCCTTCACATATATGTATGTACATAAGTATAAGTATATGTATATATATACTAGATTAGAAATTCATGTATTACATGGGTAAAAATATTCAACCAGTTAAAACCATTATACATTATTAATATTTTGCATAAAACAGTTTTGACGTTGAACCGGTGGTCAGGCCGGTCGAAGCAGTCGAATTGACGATTAGGCCAGGAACCAGTCCGGTCGAACCGAGGGTCGGACCAATTTGACTGGCTATTTATATATACATATATATATTTTTAAATTTCTTTACTATTTTTAATATATATTTGTAAAAATGATCATATTTTATTTAGTTTTTATATCCGGTCTGACCTGTCAAACCGCTCTGAGCAGCTGATAATGTTTTTACATTGTTTACCTCCTTAATGTTCAAATAGATCTTAGAATAAACTTTATTATTCTTGTATATATATCAAACCAACTAAAATACTTTTTTAAATTAAACCTTGTACCACAAACTAATCTTTTACCACCATCAAAGATTTGTAGTTTTAGGTGCCCAAGATAACCCAAGGTCAAAATAGATTTTAATAATTCAGTATCACATATTGCATTCCTACATCTCCTACAATATGTATTAACCTACCGTTCATAGAAAAGTATAAACTTAGTGGCATTGATTACATATTATCATGAGTCACTCTTTCTAAAGCAAATATCATATATGTTTATGAGCAGGTTTAGTTAAAATCTATGATAAAAACTATAGAAAATTGGAAATAAAGAAGGCGAAATGAAAGTGAAGTTGCTAGTACTATTTAAAGAAAAAAGATTTTCCCCTCTACTTCACGTGGTACTTAAAGAAAACGACCACATTTGTAATAACCTTGTATTCTCTCTTTCTATATATCTCTCTCACACACACATACATGTCTTGTTATTAGTGTATCATTCTGCATTCAGAAATGAATGAATCCAACTAGACTCATTGCCCCCTAATCAAGATTCAATCATCAGTTGTTGGTGCAGATACTATGAGTGCCGAAAATCCCACTTCAGTACTTGATGATTGCAGCTCACACCCCTTCGCTTCGCCTTCTTCGTCACCTGGCTCGACCAAACCGGCTCATAAACCACAAAACCACAAAACAAGAAACGTCAAGCGAAACCGAGACACCAGCATGAAGCACCCCGTCTACCGCGGTGTACGAATGCGCAATTGGGGCAAATGGGTGTCAGAAATCCGTGAACCGAGGAAAAAATCAAGGATATGGCTTGGAACATACCAGAACCCTGAAATGGCAGCACGTGCACATGATGTTGCAGCTCTAAGCATTAAGGGTAACTCAGCTATTATTAATTTTCCTGAACTGGTGGGGTCATTGCCTCGACCGGTTTCTTTGTCCCCTAGAGACGTACAGGCTGCAGCAGCTAAAGCGGCTGCAATGGAAATATTTGACTTTCCGACGTCACCTTCCACAGTGACGTCGGAAGAATTAGGGGAAATAACTGAGCTCCCAATTCTTGGTCCAGTTTTGGACCTTGTGGACTCGAGCAAGGAGTTTGTGTACATCGACTCAGTGGTGGAGGGGTGGTTGTATCCACCACAACGGATGGATGATGGCGGTGACTGCGAAGGTGTGCCTGTTTCCGATCAGCCGAATGTAGAATACGGTGACTTTGAATCTTTGTTGTGGAACTATTAAAGTATCAGTGTGTTTAGTCACTTTTTTGTATGATTCTTTTTTTCTTTTTTTCTTTTTTGGGTTTTGATTTATTCTTTTCAACCTTTTTGATTTTTGCCTCTGAAAAACTCGTCTCTAGTATTCTATCATTTAGTTACGTTGTTAATATGATGTGACAAAAAGCAATAAATAGACCTTAGACATATTATTGTGACGCTAACAATGAAACAAGTAGCGATGGTGACCATTACGTTATTATTAATTTATATTTGATTAAATTAAATGTATAGGTTAAACATATGACCATTAAGTTTGATCAAACTTGTTAACATAAAAATAAACTCAATGCTAATCAATTGAGTTTCTCTGGTAATTTAAGTTAGTCAAATTTTTATATATGAACTTAATAATTCTAAGCCTTCGAGTATTGTAAAATCTGATATTGATTACAGGTTATAAGGTTAGGAATATGTTAATACTTTCAAATTTTAAATTTAAAAGCTGATATTGAATATGTTTGAAGTTAGTCAAATATTTTATACTACTAGATTCTAGTAGTATAAAATTTGACATATATTCCATGTTATATATCAGGTTAAGAATCTGTTAGTTATTTCAATTAATAGATGTAGAAGCTGACCTAAAAAATCTAGCATCCTGGAGTCACTAATTAAAACTCTCTAGTGTAAATATGATCAATTTCATTATTAGCTTATTCATAAATAAATCCATGTCATTATTTCTTATTATCAGGTCAACTTTTTAATTTAAAATTTTCACTTTTTCCCGTTTTCCCATGTCTCACATTAGCATTTCGTTTTTATCCTATTTTTTCCTCGTCTATATGGTATCATCTCAGTTTTTATCTATTTTAACATTTTCCATTTTCTAATAAAAATTCAAAAGGTGAGTTGTGGTACCGGTAAACCTCAATGAATATTTACCGAGTAGTGACACCACTGACCATGCGTGTCGTACTCCTGGTTGTCCTTAGTTTTTTCTGGGCAATCCCCGGCTTTTTCTCGCCTCCGTTACGCCCCCCTTATTATATGTAAATTATATCGAATTTCATAACATCAGGATGCATTATAACAGTTGAATGTTTCGTTACATTAATGTAATTCACTTCCTACTTTTTTAAAACATTTTATAGGTATGTCCTCTCTTCTTAAGCATTGCTATGGTTGTAACTTCCCTCACTTCATTTTTAAGAAAATAAATTTCTTTAGAGAAAAAATATAAACACACATCATTATTGTATAAAATTATTAAAAAAACACAAAAAACAGTGAAATAAAAAATTACTTCAACCCATAAAGTTCTCCAATATCGTCATTCGTTTGTGGAGTAGCCGCTTAGTGGATTTTAGGAGTAGATTGTAAGAGGTTGTGTAAAAAAAGTTCATAATATATTTATATAAATTTGGTAATACGACTTCAGTGGTTTACATTTTGAATATTACTTATTCAATACATCATAAATAACAATCATTCATTTTTAGTAGATGTTCACGTTTGTGTAGTTGGAGAAGAAGTGACATTAAAAGAGCTCGGATATTTGGTTAAGCAACATCTTGAGTTGCATAATGTACAATGTTATAATTCTTAAACTACGTACAACCTATCAAGGCATTCGCCTTGTGACGACAACGTAGAAACTTAATTAACAATGATAAAAATAAGCACATGAAACCTATATGTATTATACGGGGGTCATTGATAGTATTCTATAATCTAAAAAAACAAACCGTCAAAACCAATATTAGTATTTAATATTGATGAAGTTTTATATTAGCTTCAAGGTTTATTATCATCGGAAATCAAAAAGCACCCCCCCTCCCCCCACCCACCCCATAAATACTCATTAGCATCGTTTTAGTTTTATCTTATTACGAATGTATTATAGTTTTTGAAATCACTTTTGGGACCACTCTTGTACGTGAACGAATTTATTTTCTTTTTCAAAAGCAAAATTGTGATGACCGTAATTTATTTCATATTTAATGAAGATAGTTTGTGACCAATCTTGTGACCAAATCATTTTTGGTTGTTAGGTTTGTGAATACTGACTGCAGCTTTATGACCGATTTAATTAATTATTCAAACAATTGGTTACTGTATTTTCCACCAAAATAATTTTGGTAGGTATGTCTACCACCGTTTTTACTAAAAATTGTTTTATTTACGTACTGAAATTGAAAATCGTATTTGAGACCGTGACAAAATGATGTATCGCGACCTTCTTTTACAACCAATATAAGATTTCTTTTGTTTTATTTATTTTAAAAAACTAGCGTTTATCATTTGCTACCACAAATTATTAAAGGTCGTCACATAGCCTACATTTGAGATTGTTTTGCAACCAAATCAAAATTTATCTCCAATTTTACGACCAATTTTGCTTGGATCATTAAATTTGAAGCCAATTTTCTTTAAGTTGCAAATTTTGACCAATTTTTTTCATCATTAATTTTGCAACAATTGATTATGTCTCTAGACACTTGCTAAATTTACAACCACTTGTGTCAGTCATAAATTTTGGTCGTTTTTATCAGTTTTTGTAATCGTGGAACGAAGCTTCAGAACTTGGTTTTAATAATTCAACTTTCTATTTGATCACTAATAATTGATATTAGCAATTAAACTAATGATACTTTCACTTTCACTTTTATTTTGCCAATGGCAATCACACTCAAATAACCAAAACATTTCTTTGATTTACTATCCAAATTAGGGGTGTTCATCGATCGATAACAAATTATTTGGTTTATTCGGATTTGAAAATTTCACAGGCCTATCCAAAATCTGATCCAATCCGATCCGAAATGGAGGAATTGCTATCCGATCCGATTTTTTTTGCATCGGATTCACATAAATCCGAAAGGATCCAAATCATCTGAAACTATCAAAATAACAAGTTTTTGCTGCTTTTTGTTCTTGTTTAATTTCTTGTTCCTAACATTATACTAGTTTAGAATCACAAATTATAGAACATATAAACCCGAAGAAAATTGTTATCCTTATTAGGCTTCCTAGCTATTCGGATTAATTTTAATGGGTAATTGGATAATAACATAGTGTATTATTAGGCTTCTTAATCGGATTAACCAGATATCTAATTAATCCAAGTAATCCAATTATAAAAAGTTTGTTATCCGAAATCCAAATTAAGAATTCGGATTCGGATGAGATTCGATACGAATATCGAATAAGAATCGGATCAGTTATTTGATTTAGGATACGGTTCGGGATTATGGATTTTTTCGGTTACAACTTTTTTAAACACAACTACTCCAAATACACTTGATTTCGACTAGATTTCGCTTGCAAGGAATATACACTTTCCCATTTGTCTTATACTCATCATAGTGAGTGAAAATAACATGTAAATATCTAAAATTTCATTCTAAATGATAATATCTAATTATTAAGAGACCGGAATTGCTCTTAACAAAATTATATTAACTTGTCTATATGAATTATAATCGGCCAATTAATTAAAATTTTGGATTATTAAAATTTAATTTGTTCGTAAAAAACAAATACATCAAGCATTTTTTTTCCAATAAACATCATTATACATAAAAAGAATTAGGGATGAATTGAAATCCCCATTACTTTGCTATACATAACATAATCACACAAAATGTTATTAATTCTTATATGATTGATAAGTAAACAGGTTTTGTATGTATCCAAAGGACAAATAATACTTTTAGACGTCTTTCTTGTTTGAAGAAATTGCCCTAATAAAACCAAAACATAGGAGTTTGTCCTATGGTCCAACCCCATATAATTGAGGACACTTATAATTTTCTCTAGAAAATCATCATAAAGGGGAACTGCATCTCAAGACTTTCTTGCAACTTTGCAATACCCCTAAACTTCATCAGTCAGTAAAATCTTTTTGACACCCACAATTACAGCATTCCCTGTGTACTTGGTTTTGTATCCATTTTCAAAATAGTATATAGGAAAATGCAAGTTTAGCAAATGAAATTCATCATATCCACAGAAAGCAATGACAAAAAGATGAAGCAATCAAAACTCTTGCACAGAATTGGGCAAGCGTACTTTGTTATGTTTGCTTTTGTTCCCTACCACACAATATATTAAAAAAGAATTAGGAGTGCTAGAAGAGTCGTCTTAATGAGTTATTAAGTTGAATCTGAAAACTTGACTTGTTTAACCTGATTTATTTAACATTGAACTTAAAAATTGAAAATAAAAACAATAGACAAAATTAATAGTTCTCATGAGTAATTAAGTCCAACCTGAAAACTTACTAATCAAAGAATTAATAGTGTGAATTGAGATATACATAAACTATCACAAATTGCTAGTTCTCACGCGTTGGGCCATGTCGTTTAAAATAGAAATGTGGATACAAATTTGAACACCAACCGACGTGAAGTTTTAACATCGACACAAAATAAAATTTTATAACAAGTTTTAAATTTTGACTAATATGAGCATATTGTATGCAAATTAACAAATAAAACAATTCCTTTTGATAAATGCAGACCCTTTTAAATAAAACAATTTGAGTCATATAAGCCCAACGTCCCAATTCTTAGCTATTAAATTATTAAGCCCATCAACTTATTATTTAACTTTAGAGCTTAATTCACTTAATTATAAATAAAATAATTTTAAAAAAACAAACCAAAACAGATCATCTCTAAGTTTTATGATCAACAACCTTTGATTCCTGCCTTTTCCCCTCATTCGGTATCAGAGAACTCACCGGCGGATCATTTGACTTTTGAGGTTAGTGATCTAATTGTCGAGATTCGATCAAAAACAAATAAATAACCGGTTTTAACTACCTTTATTGTGTAAGTATAAGTAAGATCGTCTACTCAGTGAATTCGTGAAAAGTGTTTAACAAACAAACTTACGTACTTTGAAAGTAAAAAATCAGAATTCTGAATGACTTCTAGAATACTAATGCAAAAAGCAATAAACTTTAAAAAGAATTTACTAATTAATGATAAAATTATCACATTCGGGCTTTCAATTTCGCAAGATCAACAAGTAACATGTTTCATTAGGATTTGGATAAACAATACTTCAACATCTTAACTTCTTATTAAAGTGATAACAAATAAACAATCTTTTAAGATTAGTTTGTTCATAATATTATCAATTTACCTATATCAAGTTGTCTATTAGTTTTAGTGAGTTAACAATGTATGTAAACCGAAAACTGATAATCAAACATACAACTTTATTTATAAAACAACCGTTTAAATCAACCAAAAGTTAATTGCATTCAACAATTCAATGATCATCATAAAATTTTAATGAAACATACCAGTAGTCTTTCTTAACAAGAATGATTCACCCGAAAGCGATTACAACCAACTAGCCATACATCATCTTCATTATGCCTTCGATCATGAATTAGAGAATGTTTGTGGATGATTTGGGAGCCTTAGAACATCAAAAATCGCTCGTCTCCAAGAAATTCCACTTTGAAAACCTTATTAAGCTACTTATATAGACTCGGAATTCCTCAAAATCTGATGCTGAAACCGCCACCGGCGTATCATACGCCCAAGCGGCATATGATATGCGCCTCATACGCCCAACCTTCTAAACTTTTAGTCAAATACACCCATAAATACGACGTCAATACGCCACCTAGTGTATTATACATCCATGCCCGGCATATGATACGCCGGTACACTTCAAATTGTGCATTTTGTAAATTTTGATATTTATCAATTCAATCCTTGTAGTTCTTTGTTTTGCTTCTTTTGCTTCCAATTAAGATCATTTTAGGCTTCAACCACTGAAAAACAAAACACAAACAAAATAAACTAATTTCATAATAATGATGATGTAAAATCATGTATTTAAATCAATTAAACACTGAATTATCACCATGCATTCATATATTTGGATCATTTTACTTTGGATCCCGCTGAATGAAATTAAGCCAATGAAACTACAAGGGCATATCTACCTAAAGGACGTACAATGTCAATTTCATTTATGCTGGTGTACCATTTATTGACATTAGCTCTCTATTATCAGCCGTAACAACAAGGTTGCGAGAATATTTTGTAAGGAAGTACTTGAAGTCCGATTGCGTACCGGATTGGGCATGAGAATTGAGCAATAACTGTATGAGTTATATTGAAAAAATCCAGCAATGGATATGTATTTCTATTGTTTAAATTTAGTTGCGATTGAAATACTTTTATTATGTATTTTAGATTTAACTTGATCTTCTTTTTTATTTTTATTGTCTGAATAGACTCGACCTATTCGAATCGTACCAAATTTTTCTCTACAATTGGCTATAGTTGACATACACACAAAAGTTTCCAACCTTATAAGAAAATTTCCTGGATGCGTTACTAAGTCAGTCGCGAAATTTGAACGTAAATTTATTTTTTTTGTTTATAAAAGTCACGTGCAAGTAGAGGTTAAACTTTAAACTACCACTTAGACATCATCACTTTAGCATAATAAATCTTGTACTATTTTTTTTTCTAAAAAGGAAGGTAAAAGCATATCTATGTGATTAGAAGATTCAACTGGCCTGGAATCCAAATTTAAGCCAACTTTTGTTCTCTAAATTTACAAAGTTCTCTCTTTTTCAAAAACCTCGAATACTAAGATAACAATTACAAATTTATTATCATTTATATAATTCACTAGTTTGCTACCATACAATGAAATGAACTAATTGTATATACTCTTATTTTCAAAGGTTTGGTGGAATTATTTAATTTTTTATTCACGTTTTTATTTGATTATAAATTTCTTTTTTCGTTTTTTTTAACAATTGTCTTGTAGTCCATGTGGTAAGGTTATCTTTTAGTTATCTAGAGGTTCACGGTTTCACTCTCATGCCTTACCTCGTTTACTCTTTTACTTTTTTATATGTTTTTGCTTAGCTTTTACATAATATTTATTCGTTTACCGAATACAAATATGCGTCTATCGGAGTTGATTTGTACGTGGTTTTGAGTTGTCGCTGATGCGAGTTGCATACAATATTTATTTTCTTTTACCTTTTCGTATATTTTTCCTATTAATTACATTTTCAAAGTTCTTATTTTCTAATGTATTTTTCTGTAGATAACATTTTTAATTTCTTATACTATTACATACGGGACATAATTATGTTTTCTATCTACATTTTAGTTTACATAACTAATCCACCATAATTTTATTAGTTCCTATAATCTTATGACCAAAAGTAACACGCGAATTTTAATTATACCGCACCGCCACAGCGGCGCGGGTACCTTTTCTCGTTAATTTATATGAGACAATAAACAATTGGTCAAGAAAAAATAGCTCGAAGTCCCAATCAACTTTCTAGCCAAATAAGCTTGTGAGCCACATGCGATCGTGCTACCTTCTCCTCGAAAGCTTATACGAGTAACGTCCTAACTTGTAGAATATTGGTATATCAACCTCGTCAATAATTAAGGGGTTGTTTGACAATATTTGAATGATTAAGTACTGAACCAATAAGAGATCATAACCATTAAGTGTTAAACCGTTAATACGTCTGAACCATTAAAAGCTAGTATATCGCTTAACTACTTAAAGACAAATGTTTGACCAATTCAGATAAGAGGTCTTAATCATTCAACATTAGACCTCTTAACCATTTAACATCAGTATAATGCTTAACCATTCAGAGGCAGATATCTTAATCATTTAGACATTTTCTTACGAAACAAACAATCTGAACCATTAAGTGTTGAACTATTCAGACTTTAAACCATTAAGAGAACGTGCATTTAAAGTTCTTTTAGAAAAATGCAAACATTATGTGCAAGTCTTAACTATGCATATCGACATCTTTATTAAGTATGCATATCAACCTAAAACATTTAAAAGAATGTGCATTTAAAAGCATTTAGAACTTATCTTTTAAGCTTGACGGTATAAAACCCTAACAATTGAGTTCTTCGTCGGCTTTGACTCGCAACAACCTCAAGATCCAATATTTTTTTACATTAAATCATTACAAAACCTTAGATACTATCATTCAAAGGCTAGGTATGGTAGACATACAAGCATTGGACATAATATGGAACTTAGGAGCTGAACTTTCCGTTTTAATCCCCCTCCCTCTTATGTTTTTTTATGAACTTGTGAGCCCTCAAAACCTTTAAGCGTAACTTATTCAATAATTTAAAGCATTACAATAAAAAATGTTTAAACTCACAAGTTTGCTTGATCTCAATACTCAACGCTCTGTCTCATTTATTAAAGGAGCCATAACACAACTTGGAGCATAATTGGGCTCGATCTCGTTTAGTTAGACTCAATTCGAGTTTTAGCAAACTAGTCTCGAGTAGGTTCACGAGTGATTTAGTTGGTCACACCTAGTTCACATAGATTTGGCTAGTTTGGAAGAATAAAAACTTATTAAAATATTTTATTCACATAAACAATCATGAACCCTACTAATTATTTCCTAAATCGGAAAATTTTCACGGTCAACTTCACAAGATTCCTTGATGACCACCAAGTTATTACAAAACAAGATCCTGCGCACATAGAATGCAAAAGCATCGACCCCACGTTTTGACAACTTTGATTTTGTTGAATATAATATTACACTAGAACTTTAGTGCATGAGAAAATAGAGTTTTTACTTATTCATTTTAATACTTTAATTATTACACTTTCCGTGGTGCTTTAAAATAATGAAATTACACAATGTTTGTAACACATCTTTTTATATATTGAGAGACAAATATTAAATCATAATCAACTATATAATGTTTTGGAAAGTAAAGGCAAGAACCGGTACTAACAACACTAGGTTATGGAAACACTACTAGAAAATTATGAAATTATTTATATGATTATTGTAAATATGATGTGGTTTAAGAGAATAGGTTGAGCAAATAAATAAGGTTTAAATTAGAAACTGTTATCTCGGATTTACTACAAAAATTAAAATGTAATAGAGTTTGACATATCTATAACTAACCTATAATAAAATAAGATTTTTTAAGACATGTGTCATTATTTTAGCATATCAAATGATATGTGTCATCAGTCTAGCATATCAAAAAAATTATTCCCCGCCTCACTCTCATAATAAATACGAAAATGATAAAAACAATTAATTTGACTTTCCTTTTTTACTAAAATATGTTAAAACAAATATATCTATATTTGTGTTTCTTGTCTCTCATATTAAATGATAATTATTATAAATAAGTAAAGTTAACCATTAACATCTAAAATATAAATGTAGTTATTCTAATTATTCATTAATACATATTAAATATAAAGTAATAATTTCTAATTGTAACACCCGGTTATTTTTAAAAGACAAGATATAAAGATAAAAGAAAGAAAGGCAATTAAGTCCAAATGGAGGGACTAAAAGTGTAAAAATGACAAAATCTTTGAAAAGTTGGTGTAAAGGTGGGCATGGCCGCCCACCCTCACTTCACATCAACATCTTCTTCGGCTTTAGAGAGAGAAAGACAAGAGGAGAGCAGAAACTCTCGGCTTGTAGAAGAAGAAGAATAAATCGAATTCAAGGTAAGAATTCGCGGTTTTTATGTGTTTATGACGGGTTTTATCCTGGTTATGTGATTATGTGCTTATGTGTTGTGATTGTGCTCGTGTGTGTGTGTGTGTTTGTGGTGTTGTTTTAGGTGTTTGAACTCATTGCAAGTGGTTTAGAAAGGAAGAAAACACCCAAGTTGCACCAGGTGAGTTCTAGACCCCGGTTTTTACTTGTTTTCAAATATCTTTGGGGCTGGAAATGTATTTAAATGATTTTCCAATGTTTGAGTATGTATGCCCGTATGTATTGTGCATGATTGAATATGATTCTTGAATGCTCATAGGTTGTTCATATTTAGAATAGCCACATTAAGCTTTGAACAGATAGATTTGATGATTGGGTTGAAAATATACCGGAAACATGTTGAACAGAAGGTCCATGCGCCTAGATAAGGCTCATGCGCCTGAAAATGCCTTAGAACGAATTAAGTGTAATCCATGCGCCCAAACAGTAGCCCATGCGCCCAAACAATAGCCCATGCGCCTAAGATTACCTTAGAAATGTTTAAGTACAGCTCATGCGCCTGAACAGTGGCTCATGCGCCTAGAAATGTTGGTTGGACGACTAAGTGTAGGGTCATGCGCCCCAATAGTGCCCATACACCCAAGTGACTCATGCGCCTAAGTGCCCATGCGTCCGGATTACCCATGCGTCTAAGTGTTCATACGCACAAATAGTACCCATGCCCCTGAATAGTTCATGCGCCTAAGTGATAAAATGATTGTGTTGGCTGATGCGCCTGCATAGTGGTAAAACGCCCAAACTGGGCTCATGCGCCTAAATAGTTCCCATGCGCCTAACACTTAGAAAATTTTACAGAGTTTTCTAGGAGTCTGTGTCTTAGGGTTTTGACCAGAGTTGACTAGGGCCGAATAATGATGATGTTTCATGCATGATATGATTACTTATAATTGTCCCTTATTATTGTTATTGCTTTTATTATTATTATTTATAGTATGTGACTTTACGTGGCATTTACGTGGCATGTTATTATCGTAACGTAAAGTATCTAGTAATAATAAAGCGAAAGAGCAATAAAGAAAAGAAAAGGAACCCTAATAAAATGTTAACAAGTCTTGCAAGCTCATAGGAGGGACACGACCGTGTTGTCGTTAGCTCAACTGTGCTGCGGGTTAGCTACCCTATTGTGCACACAGGGCCAATCAATTGAGATTAGCAGGACCCTTGTAGCATATCCTAGGTGATTGGGTCGGCCTTGTACACAGTACACAGAACCCTTTCGGGGATACAGTTGACCCTTTCGAGGGATATAGATGGCCCATCATCCGTTTTCCATCGTGCACATAGTTGGGGTACTGCTCATTGGTCCACATAGACAGTGAAAGATAAATATAAAAGAATACAGAGTAAACAAGACATACAGTAAAGAGTTAAAGTATTACCTGATTGTATAGTTGATGCGTGCTCGCATATACAGTACAAAGTTGTATTTTACAGTAAAGAGTATTTTCGTATACAACATATAAAAAGTATTTTATTACTTATAAACTAGAGTTCACTCAGCAACGCTGACTTTTATACATTTTCAGTTGGCAGGTAATTATTGCTGAGGATGGCACGAGGGTGAAGCTACTCGGCAGGAAAAGACTGACATTCATTCGTACTTTATGTTGCTGTTGTTTTGTAATGCAGTAAAATAATTCTTTTGTAATCAGTTAAATAGTGTTGTATTGCTCAACCATAGTGGTTTAAATGCAATGAATGGTTTTTGATAAATTAATTTCGCTGCTTAAGATTGTATAATTATAATGTTTAGTGTCTTAATTGC
This sequence comes from Flaveria trinervia, assembly GCA_025506515.1. Taxonomy (NCBI): domain Eukaryota; kingdom Viridiplantae; phylum Streptophyta; class Magnoliopsida; order Asterales; family Asteraceae; genus Flaveria; species Flaveria trinervia. The sequence goes on from CM046442.1 coordinate 125,612,947, forward strand.
TGTGAATGACCGACTGTGAGGTTCCCGGAACGGGGCCTTACACTAATTCATCATGTGTTATAACTTTTAAATATCCATTATATATTTATTTCACCAATGGATAATAACATTTTGAAAACAAAATATTTATAAAACTAATGATTTTGATATATTTTATTTATTCTATCCATGTAATACATAGGTTCTAACGTAATTACTTAGTAATACCTACATCTTTGACGTGTAATGCAATATTGTATTCTAAAAAGACAAATTTGATTTTAATAAACCAAACTATTATCTATTAGCAGATAATAATTTATAGCATCATATTGGCCGATCATAATCAAATCTTTTAGTTTGTTACCGATAACAACACTAATAACATAATTTTTATTGATTTACACTTGATTTTCACTCGTTTTTCATTTCATATATAGTGTGTCTCCTTATTTCATTAGCATGAAATAATAAAAGGAATAACAATCAAAATTCAAAAGAGCTATAATATACAATATGTGCGTGCACATGAAAAAAGTGTAAAATTCTTAAGAAGCGCAGAAAGCAACCAAGAATAATTATATCACAAGAGAGGTGAAAGATGCATGTATTTGAATTAAACTTACAAGCCTAGCCAGCGAAGACACACGAAATGAACACACCATTTTACTAGATAACCACACTTAATTAGAGTGGGTTGTGGGTAAAGCTAATTGCACCATTAAAGAAAGCCCTAACACCATGTTGAATTCACATAGTTCATGATGCTTATAAAATTTAATTTTTTATAATATAACAATATCATACCGGACAAAAGAATTTACTAAATATTTTTAAAAGGATTAGGTATAAGAAAGTTATATGTTTACTTTTTAACTCTTTATAAGAAAAAGAATGGAATGAGGTGAATAATCAATAATTGTGGCTATTGCCTATTTACTGGTGTCGTAACTAGCATTCTTTTGAGTCCGCGTTGCCACCCCTCTTCGTGATCATTCTTGCACTTTTGTAGATTTTAAAACATTTTATTCGAACCAATTTATATGTATGCACTTGTGAAAGAGATCAATTCAAAATACTTATATATTCCGAGAACATATTGAATCTAACTCACTTGTCCATTACTAAAAAATCAAAATAAGGCATAAATGTAATATTCTTGTTTATCTCTTCTAGAATTCAAAATGAAAAACTGTTTGGTGTATATGAAAATGGTACATAATCAAATTTGTATGATATATTATTTTAACAGGTTGTTTATGTATATGCAACCTATGTGTATTATTTGATTGATAGTTTATGTATATTTGATCTGGTTGTCGAGACTCGATAAAAAACAAGTTAATATATTGGTCTTAGCTATCTTTATTGTGTAAAGCTAAGTAACGTCGTCTACATAAGAAAAGGTGAAAAACATTTAACAAATACGATTCGTTTAACTTAAAGACACAAACTTTAGAATTAAAAATTAGAACTTTGATGAATTCAATAACACCATTGTACAAAACAACAAACTTTGGATTGAATTTACTTAAATAACGAGAAACAATCTGTAAGGCCCTGTTCCCGGGACGCTTACAGTTGGATCCCCATCGCACATAAAACATAAATTACATTTCACTTTCATAAAACGATGCAGCGGAAACAAAAAAAACATTTTCATTTCATCAAAATACTTTTGCAAAATATTACAACCGTTCATTAAACAATTTCATTACAAAAGCATTATAATATTGGATGCCCTCCAAGATAAGCTGAGTAGCCACTCTGTGTCATCCTCAGCAACATACCTGCCAACTGGAAACACATCAAAGTCAGCGTTGCTGAGTGAGTTCTAGTTTTATAATAAAACATACTTTACTTTCATTAAAACCTTTTATTTTCTCATGCGATCATACATCATACGTACACACAGATAATATCATTATTATATCATTCATTCATACTTTAACTTTTACATTCTTTTCATTACACTTTTCCTTCCCATCAACCATAACCCTTACCCTTCTGTTCATGGTACTGGACCTAGGCCTGTCATAGACCTTCTATAAGGGTGCACCGCACCTCATGGCCACAACACCTAAGGTAAAGTTTAGGTGTACTATGCAATACCTTTCTGTTCATGGTTCTGGACCTAGGCCTATCATAGACCTTCTATAACGGTGCACCACACCTCATAGTCACAATACCTAAGGTACGAATATAGGACTACCATATGCCATATGCGACACCTTTCTGTTCATGGTTCTGGACCTAGGCCTATCATAGACCTTCTATAACGGTGCATCGCACCTCGTGGTCACAGTACCTAAGGTATGCAGCAATAGTTCTATACAAATGGTCAATCACAAAGAAGGACCCTGATATGCATACCATGCTTGCAAGACTTTCTTTACTTTCATTACTCATTAATGCATGCATTCTTACTTCATGTTCCTCTTTTATTACCTTCCTCTTTACATTACATAATACTTTCATGCCATTCATTAACATTCCACGTAAAGCCAAGGGAAAATAAACATACATAATAAGGAACACTAACATAAACATACAACATTACCATACAGGGCATCCTCATACATACGCATCAATCATACACATGCATCAATCATACCTCATATCACACACATCATACATACTATGCATCACACACATCGCCATGCATAACATTACATATAACGTCATACATATCATCATCATCAACATGCCCAAGATAACGTTTATGACCTTGAAAGTCAACTTACATGAACCTCCGAGAACCTCCCGAGTCAAAACCCACAACTGCACTTTCCCTCGAAAGTCATAAAATAAACCATTGTCCTTCGGGCGTATGAGCCCTACTTGGGCTTATGGACACCATCCAGTCGCATGGCCTTCCAGGTGACTGAACACTTGGGCGAATGGACATCTATGCGTATGGACTCTCAATCGCATAGCTTTCATGCGTATGGCCTTCAGTCGCATGACTTCAGGCGTATAGACTTCAGTCGCATACTCTTCGTGCGAATGAACCTCAGTCGCACGGCCTTCAGGCGCATGGACTTCAGTCGCATAACCTTCGTGCGTATGGACCTCAGTCGCATGGCAATCATGCGCATGGACCTCAGTCGCACGCCAATCGGCCGTATGGCCTCCAATTGCACTCCAGTCGGTCGGCTAGCCCTAGCTGATGCAGAATGCAGTTCATCCCGATTGCAGCCGACGGTTTTCGGCCTCCAACCTCTTCCAAACCTCTTTTAAGATCAAATCAACCATTCTAAGCCTTAGGGAAACATACCACGACCTCATTCAAGCATAACCAAGTAAGAAATCAAGCCCCAAACGAATCATACACATACATACAAAAACGGGTTTTCACCCAAAACCTCAAAAAAGGGTTTTCAGATGTGTTTCAGCCCCAAAACCATTCAAAACGTGTAAAAGAGGGGTCCTAGAACTCACACAAACGATCCCGTCGAGTAGAGCTTCGATTTGACCCGCTACACGACGATTTCCACGCTCAAATCCACATGAACCGAGCTCGAGACCACTTTTTCTTCCCTTTTCTTTCTAAGGCTGAAATGTGTGAGTGTGTAGGAGGGTGAGGGTTGCCCTCCTCCTTTTATACTCACACCCATTCAACCTTTTCCCGTTTTAGCAAGTTTGGTCCCCCGACTTTGGACTTTATTTCTTTTTCTTCTTTCGTCGGCTTCAAAGAAAATTTCCGAATGTTACACAATCACTTTCAGGTTTTAATTCCACAAGATCAACAATTAATATGTTTAACCTATGGTTTGTAAGAACTTAATTTCAAGAGTTCAACTTTTGATTAAAGTGATAACCAAAGAACAATATTTTAAGACTTGTTCATGCATAAGATTACTAATTTGTTCATATCAAGTAATCCACTTTTCTTAATAAGCTCACAACGTAAGAAAACCAAAAACTGATAATCAAGCACACAACTTTATTTACAAGTAAACTTTTAAATCAATCAAAACATAAGACTTCATTCAATCACTCAATATTCATTACAAAAACCTAAAGAAAACATTATCTCAATTGACAAGAATTGTATTCTCAGAAGTAATCACGAAAGACCTAGCCACACATCATCTTTACTAAATCTTCAATCTTGAGTTGAGCGATAATCAATGATGATATAGAAGATGTTAGAAAGCTTGAAAGCACCCAAAATTTCCTTGAATATGTTAGATTTTGTGTAAGGAATATTATAGTTTGAATTGGGATTGATTTGTTTTAAATAAACTTGAAAATCCCAATAAAAATCCAGAGCTTGTTAAGCTATCGTTGTATCATACTTTGCCCTCAGTATTAATACGCCCAACTTTCTGTAACTTTAATCAAATAAGCCCACATACGCCACCTGGCGTTTGATATGCCCATGCCCAACGTATGATATGCTGACCTACCTTCAAAATTGCTTTTCTGAAACTTTTGATGTTTACATCTTCAGTCCCTTTAGTACCATGTTTTACTTCGTTTGCATCAAAATAAACTCCTTAAGGTTCAAGCACCTATGAAACAAAACATAAACAAAGTAAACTAATTTCATAATAACAATGATGTAAAATAACGTATTTAAATCAATTAACACCAAAATATTAACATGTGATCGGTATTAATTACACATGTGTAAATGAACATTTTAATAATATAAAAAATTAGTTTGATAGGTTGCTTGAATATATATAACCTACAAATATCTATATTTACCAAAATAACATCAAGGCTTTTGAATCATTGTAAAAAAATTAAGTTCCTCGTAGTTATTTTACATATTCTAGAAAAGAATATATTGATGTGAAATAAACTAAAAATTGTTGAGATGTTAATGATAAGAAAAGTAAATATGAGACTTAATCTAATTCCATTAAAAATTTAAATTTGCACATAACTTATCTCTTATATTATTCATCTTTCTTCCTCCGATCCAAACCTGCACCAAACTTACTTGGTCAAAGTTGTCGTAATCTCTCGTTATAATTTCATTCGAGAATGAGAATTCAACTTAAACTTATATTGTTGTTTTTAAGTATTACTTAAAACTTATTTATTTATTAATCATATTTAATAGTAAGACGAAGAACGCATATCATCGAAGCCGAAAGTTTCAAATCCCAACAGAAATTTGTTCGTGGAAAAAAATATGAAAATGATTGTAGGTTTGGGTACAAGGAAGAAAGAAAGATAATTGGGAGTGCCATAAAATTTCAATTTTAATTAAAACTTAATATTTTGATTCATAATTTAAATAATTTGATGGCCAAAGTGTGTGAATTAAGAATGCTATTCAAAATAATGTATTTTGACATAGGAGTGAATTACGGAAGTTTGTTTGGAGGTAATTAGTTAAAACTACGCTATTTTGTTATTAATTTAGTTAAAATGACGTAGTTTTGAATGGTTTCGCATCTAAGGTTATATGCATAATAACCTCATATTCACATTCCCCTTATAATAAAATAACATAACATACTCAGGAAATCTCATTAAAATGAAAAGTCGATTGGCTTCATAGAAACTCCGGCTCTGAAAACTTATCGTAACGTATAATAGCAAACAAACAAGCTTCTTATATATTTTTTACTAGTTTTAGTAACCTCGTGTATTACACGAGTTGAGTAAAGAAAATATTAAATAAAATAAAAATTATTAATTATAAAATAATAAACTAAAACATGATATAATTGAAATTATATATGAGTAACAACTATTAATAATAAAACAATAATATGAAATTTTATTTTATTATTTTTTTCAAAGATAAATTAAATATTTTGTTTTAAAATAACGTTTTAAAAAATTTTTATTTTTAAAAAATTTCTTACTATAACTCCTTATTTTAATTATTTTGTTTAATAAACAAATTACTTTAAAAAACCAATTTTGAAATATTACATAAAAGTAGTTTTATTTTTTTGAAAAAAAATCATTTTCTAAAAACTATCTCTATAGAAATAGCATTAATAAAAAAAGTTATTTTTCTTATTTTATTAAAAGCTAATTATATTATAATGTTAAAATAAATAGATAATATTATTAGTATAATTAATATGGTTATTTAATAGGAGAAAGAAACAGAAAAAGTTTGATGAGAATGAATATGATGATGACAAATGACATACCAATTTACTCTTTATTAATTACGAAGATAGGAAGATTTGAGTACATAGATAACCACCATGATGCAAGCTTGATAAATGAAGAGGTGTATGAGTGGGAATGAGGTAGCACTAGATACTATCTAGCTTGATCACAGTTAATTAATTTGGACCCTCCACTTATCAATTTCTACTAATTACTCTTCAATTTGGGGAGTCCTCATTTTGTCTGCCATTAAAATTGAATTTCTCATTTGCTTGCATCATATATTCATATATATAGGAATTAAGTAAATAAATATTAGCAACCATAGAGTGTTGTGTAGACTTATTTATTTCGCTGAAATACTATGTTAACTTTAGCCAATTTTTTAGCCTTAGCAAGTTTGCCATGATGTGTAAAACATAGTATATAAGAGGAACAATTTTGAGCCTTAGTAAAGTCAACCTTCACACTACCCCCTCATGGCCTACAAAAGCGTTGTCCCTTGCTTTCTCTTGTCTGCGTAGTGGTCAAACCTTCACTTACCTATCAACTTTGCTACAACCTCCTTTCTCCATCATGCTTTTATTCTTAGTCATATATGTGAATCTTACTACTAGAATATTGAGTATCCCCACTACATCGTACTGACACACGTCATCAAAACCTAAAATGAAATTAGAAAATAAGAAACATATACTATCCGACGATAATAAACCCTTGTTTCAAGGTGAATACATCTCTAACATGACTTCGGTGTGTTCTCTATCAAGGATCATGTCTATATCTCTATATAAAACAAACAAAGATACTTTATTTATTTAGTTACACAAGTAAATACCTATGCACAAAACATACTACACTATTGTAATTGTATTATAAAATGTCAGGATACATCTTTTTATTATATAATTAATAAAGATCTATGATATCATGAGGTACAATTCCAGACAGGGCCAGTTAAATATGTTAATGTCCTGGATAAGCTGGAAAAAAAAGAACCCTAGACCTAATAAATTGAATAATATAAACTAATTATTAACTTACATGAAAAACAAATGTTTTACCGATAAACATGACAAACTCATAGTATTATAATGACATACCGTAGTAGCTAACTAATAACTCGTGAAGCGACAACTCCGCAAACAACTAACAAAGTTGGCAGTGTCACAAGGTCCTAATACCTAGCACGTTAGAGCCTTCTATTGTTCCATTTGTGAATGCCTTGATTTCTATTTTTTAGATGGACTACGCAACTAAGTTAATTCATCATACAAAACTATTAAACAAAATAACAAACAACAATAGACCATAACCTATGGGAATTGGGTATTTTTATAAAGAATTCTAGTTAGGGAATTGGATTTATGATATGGGCCTAAAGATATATATTTGATTTTAAATATAATTAAGTTAAGGCTTTCATTGCGTTATAACTTATAACTACCTTTATATCATATAGAAATTTTTTTAATTGCCCCCCCCCCCCCCCCCCCCCGTCCTAGCAAGTGGGCGTGGACAGAAATCCATTTTACCCCTCCTTAGGGCCGGCTATGATTTAAGTCTCCGCATATTATTGTTGGAAAAATTCAATTACAAGAGAGACCTCGTTTTAAAGACATAGTGAAACATGCCTTTATTATAGACGAGAATATAAAAGATCAAACTCTCGGACTAAATCAAATCTAACAGGATCTTCTTTTTAATGACACGGGCAGTAGCTACTTTATTCAAATTCTAGATTATTTTATTAATGATAATATTATATATCAGTGATATAAAATAAAAAGTAATTAAAAATTATGTTTTGAGATGTTTAATACAATTTAACTAGCTTTTAACAAACCCGTGTATTACATGAGTGAATAAATACACAATACTAAATAGAATGAAAATATATTAATTATAAAATGATATTTTAAGATAATATGATTGAAATATGAATGGGTAATGACTATAAGTAATAAAAAATAATAATAATGATGCTAGCTTTTTTATTTTTGCCAAAAAAATAATTAAACATTTTGTTTCAAATAAATGGTTATTAAAATATATTTTACAAAACTCCGTATTAAAACTTCTAATGTTAATTATTTTTAGTTTATAAATAATTAACACAATTTTCTAAAAATATTTAATATTTCTAAAATCGTTTGATGTTTTGAAAAAAATTCTTATCTTATAAAATCTATTTCTTTATAAATAAAGTTAATTTTTAATTTATTCCCTAAGTTTTGATAAAAGTAATAATTTCCTTTAGAAATTTAAAAACATCAATTTTAATCTGAACGTTTTATCATTTGTCTCACTTTCAATCCCAAATTTTATTATTTTGGATTCAAATTAAAACAACTTGTGAAACTTTTGAAGGTAAATGATGTTTCTAATATTTTGGATAAAAATAAATATTTTTGACAAACCTTAGGGAGAAAAACCAAATTTATCTTAATATATTCAAATTAATAAAAATATATCTTTTTTAATGTATTCAAAAACTATTTTTATTTAATAAAAATAAAATAATTATTAGTAATTATTTAACATGAGAGATAAACGAGAAAATTTGGATAAGAGAGAATGAGGTGTTGATACGTATCTTCTTTAGTTACGATTTTATTATAGTAAAAGATAAAAATAGTTAGAATATAATTCACTAATTAATTTAATAAGAAATTGATTATGGATAGTTATAATTCTTAATGTGCATGTTGATAAGAAAAATAATGAAAATCAATATCAACAATGTAATTATTTATTTAAATTAAGGTAATGATTTTGTTTTTAAAGTTGATACAATATTGTGATGATTTTTAAAATCTTAATCTGACCTACCACTACAAACACATATAAAGGATTTTGTAGGTTACACATACCGAACAAGTAAAAGGGGTAGACTTGGATGAGGCATGCATGCATATAACACAGTTTTCTTAAAGTAGATGTTACATATTTACTCCAAGTATGAACCTAGAGGTACAACAATCGGTGCATGCCTTTGAGCATACACTTGTTGGATTACTAGTTGTTTGTCAAAAACAAACTTTATGAGTTTACTAGTTGTTTGTCAAAAACAAACTTTATGAGTCTAAGATAGCGTAGATGATAACGAATAGCTTGATTTCGTGATATGAAAATTTATGTAGAGTGTTCCTCTTTATTTTCTTTCAAACTTCTCTTGTAAAAGCCATATATGAAATGTCAATTTTATAGCTAAAACAGGAGCTTTATGGCATGTCATTACATGACTTGACATGAAATTCAAACTAAGAATGTTAATGTTTACGGAAAATGAGTTTCGGTAATAAACGGTTTGAAACAAATAAAAATATCTAATTAATGGTTTAAGCAACTTAACCCGTTTATGACATCTCTAACATGTTTACCTTTTGTGTTAAATAGATTTATAGGTTGACAAGACAACTTTGCGACCCGTTTAACAAAATGCCATAATTTTATTGTTAGGAAGGAAACATTTAAAAGGACTAATTCTGTAATAATGAATAGTTCAAGGATTAATTGTAATCTTGTCAATTTAGTTGTAACGGTTGTAACGAACATAACGGTGATTAGTATAAAGAGGAGACGAGCTAATCAGTTGATTAACTAGATATTGAGTCATCTTCTTCCCCTAGTCCATTCTAACCCTAACAGTGGTATCAGAGCTACCGATTCTCGTCGGAGCTTTGAATTCAAACCATCATGTCTACCCGTAATCAAGAAATCGAGAAATCAATTAAGGAACACGAAGTATCTTTGTTGCGATTGGAATCAGCTGTAGAGAAGAATCGTACTGAATTGGAAGGAATCAAATCAGTATCGGAGAAGCAAATGATTGAAATGATGAACATGAAGAGTCAATTAACAGCGGAGATTGTCATCGCTGAGATTGCAAATGGGCAATGTGATCAAGAACTTGCAATCGATGAATTCAATGAATAATAATCATTGAGAAGGAACTACCACCAGTGGTAATAGCAGCAACGGTAAGGAGGAGGAAGAATCAAGGCTTACAAGGAGTAATAATAGGTTTCCGTGAGTTGAATTCTCTAAATTTGATGGCACTGAAGTGAAAGTTGGTTGCAAAGGTGTGAACATTTCTTTTCCATTGATGAAACACTGGAGAGACTTAAGGTACGTTATGCTACGGTACATGTTGAAGGAAGAGATGTTCAATAGCATAACAGTTTTATCAAGTCTAGGGGAAGCCAGTAACGGATATTCCTTGGGATGAGTATATGAGATCATTTCAGGCCAGATTCGCTTCAACATTGGTGGAAGATGCCATGGGAGCCTTGAAAGCTCTTAACCAAGCAGATGATTTGGAAGATTATTGTGACAAATTCGATCTGCTGTTGAACAAGGTAAACAATCCTGAAGAATATGCGGTTAGTTTGTTCATTGAATGGTTAAAACCGAATATCAAATGCTATGTGAAATTGTTTAAGACAAAATTGTTAAGGGAGGCTCATTCTTTAGCAAGGTTACAGAACCATGCTAATAAAACTATGGGCTATAGGAAACATTCTTTCAAACCTACTCCCAGATTATAGCCCCTCTATTGGAGCTAATTCTAAATTGCCATTATTACCTTCTCCTCCTATTAAAGCTAACCCCATTACTTCAGTCCGAACAACCAAACGTTTAACCAGTAAAGAATTTGATGAAAAAAGGGCTAGGGGTGAGTGTTTTTGGTGTAATGACAAGTATACTCCTGGTCATAAATGTACCACTACCAAATAATTATTTTTAGTTGAAGTAGTTGATGATGTGGTGGAAGGAGAATTTACGAATGATTCAGTGACATCAGTTGATAGCATTTCAGAGATGCAGGATCCACATATATCCCTTCATGCTATCACCGGTATTCCTTCTTATTCAATCATGAAGGTGGTAGGGGCCCTCGGCACTCGACAGTTGCAAATATTGATTGATAGTGGTTCTACTCACAACTTCATCAATCAACAATTGGTTGTTAAATTGAAGTGTCCTATTCAAACTATAGAGGATGTTCCATTTACCATAGAAAATGGTAGCAAACTACCTTGTGTCCAACTTTGCAAGGATTTCTAATAGACTATGCAAGGCAAATGGTTCAAGGCTGATATGTTGGTTATTCCATTAAGTAACTATGATATAGTCCTTGGAATTCAGTGGTTACAAACATCGAATGATATTGTGTGGAACTTTAACACTTTGTCTATGAAATTCTCAGTGAATCATCAACTATTTGAGCTCAAAGGTACGGGAAATTCAGGAGTTAATGTGTGCTCAATGGAAAAAATATCCTCTTACTTATAAGTTCCGTCTCAAATGATTCATGCTCATTTATTCAGCCTCCAATTAACAAACACTTACCAACATACTCCCATCGTCCCTGATGCCACTCCTAATGATCAGATGTCATAATTACTATCTCAGTTCAATGATGTGTTTGAAGTTCTCAATGGTTTACCACCTAGTAGAAGTTGTGATCACCAAATTCATTTGAAAAATGAATCAACACCTATTAATCTCATGCCTTACCGCTACCCTAGTGCCCAAAAGAATATCATTGAACAGATGACTCAGGAGTTACTTGATTCTGGGGTTATTCGAAACAACACTAGCTTGTTTGCAGCTCTGGTGGTCTTGGTCAAAAAGAAAGATGGCACCTTTCGTATGTGCGTTGATTATAGAAGATTGAATGAAGCTATCATTAAAGACAGTTTTCCAATCCCTTTAATTGAAGAGTTGTTAGATGAATTGGGGGGTGCTTGTATTTTTTCCAAATTGGATCATAGATCAGGCTAATTATTTTATAAAGTATAAAATATAATTAATTCAAATATAAATTGTACTTTTTAGTAGTTTTCTTTTATAATGTTAAGTATGTCATATTAATTTTTAGCTATCTTAAGTGAGTCAAGTAAATAATGTAGTTAAACGGGCTATGTCATATGTGTTATTAAAATCATTTATTTTCTCTGTCATGTGCGTCACTCATTTATCAAACAGATCGGATCTAATTGTATTAAATGTCCCGTACCTTGTAATCTACTTATTAAACATGTTTATGCTAGTGCCTAAGATAATGAAATGTTTAGTTCAACTTATCATGTACAGGTTCGACGTCATGTTAATGTTTCATTTCAAATGTGTACCCTTTGTAATACAACATGACCCAGTTTTCCAGTTCTACTAATAAAACCATAACCACTCAACAAATTTAGGACGTGTTTGATAAGTATGAATTTAAAGATATTCAATGGAATTAAAATCTAAATTCATTAGTCAATGTTATTGGTTAGTGAAAATTTATTGGAATTGAAATATTAACTTCTTTCAAATAAAAGATTTCAAATTCATTCCAATTTTTAAAGGAATTCAATATAAACGGCCTACTCAAATGAAGTGATTGTCACTAAAGATCATCTTCACCTCCACAATCGACCATCGTCGCCCTCCTCGCGACCAAAGCCCCCGACCCCACCACCAGACAACCCAAACCCGTGACAACCGAGCGTGTCCATTGACGCTATAGACAATCGTCACTAGCCGTGCTCACCGCAGACAAACGACCATCTCCATCGACTATGACCGTGACCGACATCAAATGGTTGTCGCCGACCAACTGTTGGTGACAACCTTGTTAGTGTTTGGTGTCAAATCTAGTAAATAAAATAAAAATTGTGAACCTATTGTAGCACACCATAAGAATAGTATGAATGAAGGTAAATTTCGTGTCATTAGGGATACACATTAACTATTTAATATTTACTTCAATTACTTTGATAGGTTGTGCTTAGAGAAGATGTGGGGTTTCAATTAGAAACAAAAACTAGAAACAAATTGTATAATGTAAAATTTTCGGGCAACTTAACCTGGTCCTGTGAAAGCTACAAAGGAAATTATACACAGTCGTTTTGAGATTCTGCCAAAAACAGAAGTTTGGTATTTTTTGTTGTTCCTAATTATTAGAAAGTTTACTAAAAACTTTAATTAAATTACAAAATAAGTTCTAAGAAAAACTAATTTCAACAACAAGGTAACTTTTTTCATTTCAATCGGATTATGATTATTAACGATTACGGTACAATAACCTTTTTTAATAAAAGATTTGTATTAATACTAAAGATCATGCCCTTCAGACATACACTATATTTAATGTCTAACTAATCTACATTTGTTGATTAAAGCCAACCCGTCAGTCTAAGCTTATGTCGTTTAAATCTTAGCTAGTGTGCGGGTCACAGTGATAAAGTATCAATTATAATTAAACACAAATGTTATTCGATATGTTTGATTAGACTGTGCAGCCCTATAACGAGATTAAATCAATAGACAAACTTAAACCGTTACTTGTTTTTTTTTGTATCAAAAGGTAAAAGTTAATAAAGGTTTTAAACATGAAAACTTTTATTAGAGAAATTAATAAATTGACCAATTTTATTAAAAAAACAATATATAATCCGGGGAGATCCAGGTTTTACATCAAGAATCGAATAAACAAAGCATCAAAATAATAAGATCTCATAAGCATTTGATATAAGTGTTCAAATTAAACCACATAAATTAAACTCTAATGTTAAAATTAAAAGTGTACTAGCCAAACATGATGACTAGATCAATCAAAGCCAAAATAAATAAAACTTATGATTTAAACACGAAATAATTAAGTATTATTTTAGCTTTCAGGATCCCTCTTTTTAGGCTTTTTAGTTATTTTCTTTATTAAAGATTTAATGATAAGCATCCTACAATCTAAAATTCTTTTACTTTAGGAATTTACCTGCACTCTAAATCAGCAAGCTTTTATGGTCGCGTTAAATTTGTGCATTACTTCCTGAGCAACCTTTTAATGTTTTTGTTATATTCAAATTCAAGCATTTCTCCAACAACTCTTTCCATGTTCCCCTAGTATTCCGTCCCTTCGACAAAAGCATCAATCCTATGAAATTAATCGAAACAAACCAAGTAGTTCCATCCCACCAAACAAATGTTGCATAAAATATACGAAAATGCATGAAATAAATACATAATATGTACCAAAATATACTTTAGAACTATGATAAATGATGGCTAAAAATATAACTAACAATCGATTGAATACGGCACTGGCGGGGTGCAATTGAATGTCGGCGGCGATGATGGCGGAGGTTGATGGTATTTAGTGTGGTAGTCACGGAGGTGTTGACAGTTTGCAATATGCACCGGTACAAAAAGAGGCAAATGGGACGGGCCTAATTTTTTAAGGGGCGGGTGCTCTAAAAAACCGCCCCTTAAAGCCTTCTAAAAATTTAAATGAGAACAAATAGAGCGAAACCGCACCTTAAGTTACACTCAGGTGCGGGTATCTCGACTGATCTTTATGCCACCTTTAGAGGCGGTTCTAAACCGCCCCTTATGTCCTATTGAAAAATAAAAATACCTTTAGAGGCGAGTATTTCAACTCCCATTTATGAACCACCCCTTATGTGCTACTGAATATTTAATATATACTTTTAGGGGCGGGTATTATAACCGCCCCTTATAACACCAAAGAACCACCCCTTATGAGCTCATACCCGTGCCTTTTGACCGACCCTCCCCTTATGAGCCATACCCGCCCCTTTAGGTCACATATAACATGAAATATTTTGTTTTCCCTCCTAAAAGTGCATCCTCTTAAACTCCTCCTTACTCTTTTGCTTCCCCACCACCACCGCCTCCCCCTCCCTCTCCTTCCTTCAACGCAACCCCCCACCACCGCCCCATCTCCCTGTTGCCTTCCCCTCCTCCTTCCTCTCCTTCAGTACAACCCCCACCCCCCGCCCCTTCACCCCCGTCGCCTCCCCCTCCTTCTTCCTCTCCTTCAACGAGCCTTCCACCCCCACCCCTTCTCCCCCGCCACCTCCCCACTCCTCCTTCCTCTCCTTCGGCGCAACTCACCGACTTCGCCCTTTCAGGCATATGATGGACTTTGTCAATTATGTTAACATGATTTCCCCATCCGTGTAAGTTTTTGTATATTTTATTAAACATAATAGTAAATTATATACTTACAAATTTTTTATTTAGTTTGTACTAATGGATACACAAGGGATTGTTCAATGGAAGAGTTTGATGATTACTTTTACAATTGATGACGAAAGTGATCGATAAACGTTTTAGTTAAAAGGGTGATGTTTTCGATTTATTTATGTTGACTTGATGATATTATTTTAGGATTTTGTGTATATACATGCTTTTTGTCTAGATGTCGTATATTGAATTGATTTTGAATGTTTGATACATAATGTATGATATTTTGATTAACAATCTTATAATTTTGGTTGATTGAGCGGTTTGTACAAAAACATATTTTTGGATATTAAACAATAATTGTTTTTCATTATTTGAGCATAAGGGGGGTTTAAAATCGTCCCTTATTGATGTATAAAGGGGGTTTAAAAACCGCCCCTTATGTAATGTACATAAAGGAGTTTAAATACCGCCCCTTATTGATGTACATAAGAGGCGGTTTTTGAACTGCCCCTTATGAAAACCGTCCCATATGAAAATATTTCATAAGATGTGTAGTCATATGACGTGGACTAAAAACCACCCCTTATGATCTAATTACCTGCCTCTTTTGCCGTTTTTTGTACTAGTGATGTGATATATTCTAGTTTCTTTATGGGTATTATTTTTTTAATAGTATTCATTTGGAACTTAAATGCCTGATAAAATTTCTAATTCCTTTAGAAATTATAGAATTCCAAAGCCAAATCATTTTAATTCCAATTAAAATTTTATTTTCAATTTCAACATATTACGCAAACCAAACATCCCTTTAGTTGCAAGTAAACATGTGTAATGTGCATTTTAGTTTCTTAATAATAGTTATGTAAAGTGATTTTTTATTAATTGCAACAGTCGTACTGCTAAACACAACTAATTAACGAATCCATTGCGAACAACATAACATTTGTGGCCGAGGAAACATTTGGGGTCAACGAAATAACATGATGTTGCGCTAAGTAAAGCATTTGCTCTAAATGGAACCACAACATGTCACCTTGAAACTTAACATGTCGGTATGAAAACGCAACTTTTGTTAAACCAAGTGGCCGAGTGGGTGTGCTTCCAGACCTTTGGTTTAATTAGTCTTCATGTGCACATGTAACATGCGTAAGTTATGTTTTTCATGGCATTCAAATTAAATTCTACACCACATTTAAGTGGATAGGAGTTGGGGTAAATAGAAGTATCATACTGATTTCTTCTTATACTGATTTCCTCTTATATTGATTTCTTCTTACATCAAGGTTTGTTTGCCGCATACATATGAAAAGTTATATGCTACTTCCTTATTTCATGTGTTTATATTAATCTTGTATACTACTTTTGGGCAATAATATTACATTCATCTTAATTTCAATTCTAATCTCATCTTAGGTTGTGCGAAAGTCTTATAAAAATAAACCAAACCCATATGTTATTAATCATATATATGATGTTTTTTTCTTGAACGACAAATGTACGACTATGATATAAATAACAATAAGTTTATATTAATCAAGCTCATTTATTTGTTTTCTAGTTGGGAAAGCACCTCTAACGCTTTTAATAGGAAACCATAATTGAAAAAATCACATACCTTAACCCAGAGCATTTCTTCTCTAAGCAAAACTCAAACCCAACACCTTATTTTTAAGAATAGAGAAAGATACATTTTAGTCATCTACTTAGTGTTTATAAAAATAATATTATCTATTATGTGGCAAACCCAAGTAATTTTTTTCATATTGATCAAAAATTATTAAAAGTTAGTTGTCTATCATTAAATATAAATCGTCGTGAAGCAAGCCAAATCGAAGCCCTTAACGTTGTGCTCGTTTGTGTGAGTTCTAGAACCCCACTTTTACTTGTTTTCAAACGATTTTGGGGCTGGAAAGCATAAAAACCCGTTTTGTATGTGTATGTGCTTGACCCATTTGGGTGTGATGTGTGTGATGCATTTCGTGTATGTTTCCGGGCGTGCGTGTGCTTGTATGGTGTTATGGTATGCATTCCTAAGGTTTAGGATGGTCGATTTAGGTTTAAAATGGGTTTAGATGAGTTTGGAGGCCGAAAACCTCGGCTGCAGTCGGGATGACCTGCATTCTGCATCAGTTAGGGCTAGGCGACCGACTGGAGGCCGAATGGAGGCCATACGGCCGATTAGGGTGCGATTGGGGTCCATTCGCACGATTGAAGGTCCATTCGCACGATTGAAAGGCCAGTCGCATGGAGGTCATGCGACTGAAGGTCCAGTCGCATAAGTGCTCATCCGCATTAATCCTATTCGCATGAGGTCCATCCGCATTGTCCATTCGCACGACTGGATGTTCATTCCCATAGGGTTCATCCGTATTAGTTCAATCGCATGATGTTCAGTCGCATGGAGGCCATGCGACTGAAGGGAGTCCATACGCCCGAATAGGGCTGTTACACCCGAGGAAGGTGTAGATTGACTTCTGACTTTCGGGGGAAGGTGCAGATGTAAGTTTTGACGTAAAGGTTCACATAAGAGTTTGTAAGATGACGCTTGAGGCCTTAGAAAGCATGTTGGGCATGATGATGATGATGTTGTAGGTTATGTATGTATGATGTTGCCCTGTATGATGTGATGTTGATGCATGTTAATGTTCTTTAATATGATGTATATTATCTTTCTTGTGGCCTTATGTGTCATGTTAATGAATAAACGAAGTATTATGTAACGTAAAGTGAAAGATAATGAAAGAGGAACACGATGTGAATGCATGCATTAATGAACGAATGAAACGTCTTGCACGCATCGGATAACGGGTCCTTCTTTGTGATTGACCTTTAATGTAGAACCTCTACCGCTCACCCCTAGTACTGTGGCATACGTTTAGCTGTTCATTTATTGACTTCGGCCCAGTAGCTAAGACTGATGGTTAATCCTAGTACCGTGGCATACGTTTAGCTTTTCATTTATTGACTTCGGCCCGGTAGCTACGACTAACCAGGGTGTAGCACATGGTATTGGTACGGATGATGTCCGATGCGCAAGTAAAGTCATAAAGAACGAATGAACGAATGAATGAATGAGGAAGATAATAATGATATTATCTATGTGTACGTACGATGTGTGATCATGTAAAAGTAACGAATGGTTTTATATGAAAGTAAAGTATGTTTTGTAATAAAACTAGAACTCACTCAGCAACGCTGACTTTTTATATGTTTTCCAGTTGGCAGGTAATGTTTGCTGAGGATGGCACACCGTGAAGCTACTCAGCTCTTTTGGGATGGCATTCTTTTGATTAATGTTTTTGCATTGTAATGCGAACAAGCTATTTTGTAATGAATGTTGTATTAACTTGCAAAAGCGTTACATGGAAATGAAAGTTTGTTTTAGTTTTCCGCTGCGATTTATGAAACACAAATGTAATTATACGTTTTATGTGCGATGAGAACCCAGCTGTAAGCGTCCCGGAACGGGGCCTTACATAGGGTTTATATGGGAATTGGGGTTTTCATTCGCAATGGTTTTTAAGATTTAAAACCAGGTTATAACCGCGGCTGGAAGCCTGGTTCACTGGGTATGACAATGTTCCCCATACATGAGGTCACGGGTTCGAACCCAGGCACCTCATGTAATTTTTTTAAAGCCTTTTTGGCTTAAAATTAATTATAGAAAATTTATAATAATTATAAAAATGACTTTTATAAACCCTAAATATTTTTAAAGTCATCTAATATTTCTTAGAAATTTATTCTTGTAAAACTTTGTAATATTTTAATATAAAATTATTTACAAATGTAATAATTAAATATTTATAAAATTAGATTGTTATATATACTTAAAGACATTAAATTAATAATAGACCTTATGTTTATGGATTTATCATGATATTTATAGAATTTAAATATAATTTTATAAATAAAATCACAAGTTATTTACAAAGGATCAATCTCTTAAAAATAAATTATAAATGGTATTTTTATAATAATTTATTTACTTTATAAAAATCCCCAAAATTCTAATACTCTAGTTCATGTTAACTCGTTAATCTTATTATTAATCTAAATCTTATAATATTTATATATTAGGTGCCTTGTGACGTTTTATCTTGGATCGGTATATTTTATTCTTATTAATCTTCATTATATACTTATTTGACAAGTGAGTTTTCCTTGCCCCTTTTTCATATTTTCACACTAATTAGGGTGAAACATGATAGCTTATACATGATACACTTATACACATTTGAGACTTGTAAATCACATGCAATTCAACTTATTATTTTGTCATGGTTATTTGTGTATTGTAAGTGATTATATGAGATACATAGTTTGTTTACAATCGTTAACTATTGCTAGCCTGGCGACGTCTTAGATCTTTGGGCCTGACAAGCCTATTTGGTGCTAAAGCCGAGGTATTGCCGGCTCCTGATGACGTATGCTTGTTCATCATGGGAACCAAATACACTTAGCCAATCTTTTATACTTGTAATCAAGTCGAGGTTTGGTTGTAACGATATGTGTTCTATAACCTTACTTGATTATGACCTATGACATGAATTGCTACTTGTAATTTTTTTTATATTATGTATGAAAACCTTGGAAACTCACCAACTATTTTTAGTTGACTCTTATTTTATCATGTTTCAGGTCAACCTCAAGTTTAAAGTGATCCTTATGAAGTATGCAATAATCTAGGACTTGGACCTAGTTAATGAAATAAAAGTTTACATCATGTTATGTTATGTTTGAACTTATTACTTGTTTGGGACTTATGATTGTATTTCATTTCAAAACTTATGTAATAATATTTACATTTTAATATAGCATTATGTGACTGTGAACAATCTTAACCCTCACATCTCGACGTTTCCGCTGTCAAGGTTGGGGTGTGACAATTATTATCATTATGATGGAATGAATCTACTTTGTAGATGTCTTGTTTCATATGTGTTTGGAGGTAGATCGAGCATAATTAAGAGCTTAAAGAAACAAAATAATAAAAATGAAGGACCAAAGAAACTAATATCAAAAGATATAAAAATCAAAAGGTAAAATAGGGCATGGGTTACGATACGCTAGGTAAGAGCATAGCATACGCCGACGACGTATGATACACTTGTGGTTATTTTAGCCTTAGATTTAAGAAATCTTGACTCTGTTTAAGTATCTAAAAAGATATATTAAATGACAACTTCTTCGAAAAGAACAAAGACGAATTCAAAATGATTTTTAGTGTTTCAAGGCCTTCCACTTCTTCAATGATTATTATTCGAAATAGAACACCATTGGAGAAAAAGAAGATGATGTGATGCAAGAACAAACATCGGTGTAAATTATAAGTTGTACTGATTCTACAAATTTGTCATCAATTTTTTGTTTACTTGTATCGTGAACTCATTAGAAATGATAGACAACTTGATATATAAGTAAATAGGTATATTGTGAATGAATGATATAAGTAAACATGTATATTGTGAATGAATGACTTTTATAATATTGTTCATTTATTATCAATTTAATCAAAAGATATAATCTTGGGTTTTTTTTTGCAAATCCTAATTTTACATATCAATTCTTAATCTTGCAAAATTTAAAACCCGAAAGTGATTACTTTCTCATAAGTTACTAAAATGTCTTTTAAAGTTTGTTGTTTTCTACAATTGCGTTAAAAATCATTCAAAGATCAATATTTGTTTTTAAAACCTTTTTGTATGTTATTTAGTTAAACACTTTCTACTAATTTCCTATGAATATGATCTTACTTTTCCTTGCACATTAAATGTAGCTAAAACATGTTATTTACTTTCTTTTTGATTGAGTCTTGACACCGGATAACAACCCCAATGGAAACCGGTTTTGTTTCAAACCAACTATCACCCCTACCAGCCCCAATCATTTTTTATCATCGTTTCAAGACCGCTTCAGATACCAACTTGAAAAACCACTAGTTTTACACAAACCAGTTAGAAATTTCAACGAAAAACCTAGTTTGGAACCATTTGATTGTTGCCTAATTTTTATGTAGCTCTTTTTTATTGTTTTTCATGAACCATTGGAACCGTCTGATTTTCTAACAATTTGACACATTTCTGACACCATATTTCCTAAGCATTTTCAACGAAAAGTTAAAAATTTCAAAAGGAATCTGATATTACTTACTTTTCTAAAAAAGGTCAAATATTGCAACACACCACCGAAGGTTTATAGTTTTGATTTTTCGTCACCATGTCGCTAAATTAAGGTCATCTGCCAACGAATTTTGATTTTTCTAGTTGAACCATAATTCTCGAACACTTCCCCAACCAATGTTTGGATCCAACATTGGACATGCGGGTGCACTTTGGAGTCTATGGTTCAACTATCATGTCACTGAAGGTAACTTAAGAATGTTATCTTTATCAATATGATGCTGGGAAAGTCTACATACACTTAACTCTCCGCAATATATATATAGATATAAATATAATAAAAAATATTACAAGTTCACACTTGATTTTCTACTTCAACCCAATGCTCCTAAGGAATGGGCAAGGTCAAAATCATCCTAGGTCATTAATAACTTATTTTCACTCTTAACTAACCAATTTACATGTTTAATATTTTATTTTTTTTGACTGAAAGTCAAGCCTTCATCACTGGTATGTGCTTTATCTTAACTAGTTACTGTCACATACACTCTCCATCTACAAAGTGTACCCCATTTCATAAATACGTCACATATGTGATTACTTACGTGTCAATATAAATAATAAAAAAGGTACGATGAATCATAATATACTTTGACCATTGCAAGATCCATTATATAACTAGTTGGCCACCAAAAAAACAACTTGTGACAATCAATCTTTCGACTCAAATGCTTATTCCATGATGATCATTAATTCTTATAAACCGGCACTAATTAAAATACTGTTTTATATATTCCAACAATGAACTAAACACTTTCGTTATTTTCAATCATTGCATGTTTGATTTTCCCACAAATGATGCAAGCAAATGGGAAATCAAAGTCTAATGGCAGACAAAATGAGGATTCCCCACTTGAAATTAAAGAAGAATAAGCAACGAAAGTGATTAGTAGAAAATTATTACAAGTGGAGGGTTTAAAGCAACCGTGATTAAGAATGTGGGCGGTGCTGGTTAGTGATTTGATAAAAACCCGGTTATGTACTCCTACATCTTCATTGTCTATAAGTACAAAGTATCTTTATAATAAAGCCTCCTATGCTATATACACTATGTTATTGAACTCAAAGTAAAGTATCTATACTTAAAAGCATTCATAACTCGTTTACTAAATTTATGTGAGTGTAATCAGTATATTATATGTTATGGTTATAATGTTTTAATATGGAATATTTACTGTTCAATATGTATTTTTAAGAAATAATGTTCAAAACCTTATAACTTTTTTAATATATTTTAAGTTCTTGTGAGTGGATAAGAGAGAAAAAGTAATGATAAAATTAAAAATGATAGAAAAAATAGTGATTTTTAGTGTAATTATATGGATAAAGATAAAGAATTGATTGTGAATGCTTTTAGCAAGGTTTAAGCCCACTCATCTCTAACATGCTAGTGAGATAATTTGCTTATTTACCTTTAAATTGTTCTCAAAGATCTTATTAAAGATTATATGTTTGTTAGAGTTTTTGTAATAGTTTTAATTATAATGAGCAATTTAATTATTCTCATTGTATATTACTAGATTAATAATACATAATACATTATAAATTTTTATATGATATTATAGTCATATGGTTCTTATTTTCCTTTTCTCCCTCGCATGTCATTCTCCACACCACAATATTGATTGTTCACTAACCTTCCTTCCCCAACGTCTCCTTGTTTGACAACTTGTTTTCTCTACTTCTTCATCTCGTCCTAGGACATCGATGCATGGTACTTACGTGTATGTGTCTCTTTTTAAACCAGATTTATTATCAGAATCAGAAGAACCAACGAGAATAATATTAACTTGATTAATGGTTATGACTAAAAAAGATATAAAAAAAGTATCTCATTTAGTTAAATCGGCCTTCTTAATCTCCCTACTATAATAAAATGGTAATTAGGAGTGACACGTGTCAATACCATATTTATTTTTATCAAAAATTTTTTGTTTCTATCTCATATTAAATAATTACATTATTACTAAAAAATTATTTGATTTTTTTATATTAAAATATTTTTTAAAAAAAATTAAGAAATAGATCTTTTTATTAATGTTATTTCTAAATAAATAAATATTTACAAAAATAAAAAATTTATAAAACATCATTTTTTTTAAAAATGAAATACTTTAAAATTGTTTTAATAAAAAGTAAGATTTTTATAAGCCAAAAATAATTAAAATTGGGTTATAGTAGGGAAATTTTTTAGAAATGACATTTTTTAAAATGGTTTGTTTTGGAACAAAATGTAAATTTTATTTTTTTGAAAAATAATGATATTAATATAATTTCTAAAGAAATAAATTTCATAAAGTAATAAAATCTCTAATTAAAACATCCAAACTTTTTTAAACATATAAAATATTTTATAATCTTTGATTTTAAAATATAAAACGTTTATAAACCAAAATAATTTGAATTCAAAGTTATAATAAGAACACTTTTAAATGATAAACTTTTAGAACTTTTTTTTTTGGAACAAAATGTTTAACTTAAAAAACCTGAAAAGTAGTTTAAAAATAAAAGTTTTAAAAATTATATCATTTTTATTACTTATAGTCCCAAGTCAAATATAGTTTTAATCATATTTTATCTCAAAAATATAATTTTATAATTATTAACCTTTCCTTTGTAACTTTTAATATTTTATTTATTCAACTCATCTAATATACGAAGTACTAAACTAGTACATGAATATAGGAAAAGGTTATTATATAAAGTGAAATAAACGTGCAAAGTGTACAAAATCACCAGTGTGTGACACATGTCTTTCGTGAAGAGGGACAACTTCGTCTACGCCACAATTACGTATATAATTACGCAAGTTATATTCATAATTATACAAGTTATATTTATTATTACACACAGAAAAATTACTCAAGCTTAAAAAATAATTACGCAAGTTATATTTATAAATACGCAAGTTATTTTCATAACTACGTGGGTAAGAATCACGCAAATTATATACACAACACATAAACGTTTTTACAACAAAATATATATATTCTTAAAGAAAAGTATAGCAATAATATACTAAAATTATTGAAGATAAAATGTTCAATTATATGGTTAACTTTTCATAAAAAATAATAATAAAATCATATAAAAAAAGTTACAGGCATTTAAAAAAAATCGAAGATATTAAAAAGGTCAACATTTGTCGTTGTCTTCAAAATTATCCTTTAAGACTCATTTCATGCGTAATTATTCCTTCTTCAACTAAACTATTTATTTTTTAGATCAAAGATTGATATACTTGCTATACTTCTTACAAAAACACTACTTTTTATAATAAAGTTAACATGTAAATATATACACATGTTCATAGCGAGGAAAAATAGTACAAAAATTAATTAGAACTTCTTCAAAGACTATTAGAAAACTTAGACTTCATATGAGTCATCCTAAAACCTTCTCTTGTATGATCGTAACTTAGAAAAAATTCTTACACAAACAAAACATTAAAGTAATAAAAAAACTAAATAAGACCATAGTAGAAAAGTGGTTTCTGGTTCAATAGATGTTTTAAAAGCAAAAATGATATATTTGTGGCTTGGATCGTCGACCTCTTGGGAAAACTAGAACTTACAAATTGATACATTATTGAAATCATGTATCTTTGATCGTGAACTCGAAATCAGTAATTGAAACCTGTAAAATGGTTGTGAAATCCCTGAAACCGGTTTTAATATCAAAACTTGAATCATGAATTCTTTGAAAATCAAAAGTTAAAATCATGAATCCTTGATGGACGATTTTGGATTCTACAATTGGTGAATTCTTCTAGGTACGATCCAATGAGTACCATATAAGGTCCATAGAGTACCATATTAGGTTCATAGAGTACCATATTAGGTCCATAGATTATTTTTGTAAGAATGACTTTGGATTCTATAATAAGATGAAGAACATTTTCATCTGATTTTGAATTTTTTTTTGAAACAAGTTTAGATTCTTTAACAACATAACTAGAATTTAAATCTTGTTGTTAGGAGGAAGTAGTTCGAAATATCTAAATAAATATATTTATACCTATATTATAATACCTCTTTTAATTAAACAAATATAAAATAAAAGTTATATTGATCAATAGTTGATATTGATTCTTATAGTTTTGTTGATCTTTAAGGGTTTTAAAAAATTATGTCCACACATATGATCACGCACACACTGATGTGTGTGTAGAGATGATCATTTCAAAACTTACAAATATTTTTACAACTGCTAGAGCTAATGATGACCCTTAGATAATTAAATTAACGGTCTACACACATTGTGACGTTTTATAATAATTGAAAGTTCCACAGATAATGTTACATCTAAAAAGAGTAATTTACCATATTTTTTTCGAAAATCAACAAATAAAATTTAAATACCATATTGTTTATTCCAAAGTTTCACAACCTCCTTACTATTATCTTATTAACAGCAGTAATTGAAACCCACCGCAAATCATTCCACATCGAGACCCTTCCATGGTTGTATCAACATCTTATATACGCTATCCCAAATCTCGTTGTATCATCCTTCACCTTTACGTACATAATCAGAACACCTCCTTGTCACCTTCTGATTCGCATCTGACCAACCAACCACCACTAGCCGCCGTCGATTTCGTTCTATAATGTCTCTCAAGTGTTTATGAAAGTAGACATTTTATAATGTTTTTTAAACTGATAAATTTTATGGTGTTTTTGAACTAGATGATTTTATAGTGTTTTTATCTCAATGCTTCTAAACTGAATTACAATGAAATTGAACTTATAGAATCCTAACATTAATTCGCATGTAGATAGTAAAATCACCATCTAAAAAGCTCAATTTGTTTCATCAAACTTTTATCAATTATTATGTATATGTATCAAACTTTTATCAATTATTTTGTATATATACATATAGAGATACATCTAAAAGGCTCAATTTATAAATTTAACATACAAAAAAAGTGATACATGTATACACACTTAGACCATAAGCAATGTTAAGGACCTATGGGTGCCCTTCCAAGTCTTCCATGTCGATTGCCCGTATCCACGTCAGCATGACTAAGTCCTCGTCCTTTTCTCTCTCTCCTTGACTTGCCTCCCCTCTCTTCACTTTTTCTCCCTCCTCTCCTCTCCTCGATCTTACAACATCACCCATAAGAGCCCTTGCGGTTCCACCATTAAGTGCAATAAACTCCAATGAATCCTCTTTCCAAGAGCCTGTATACGTACATTGTACATGATCTAACACATTTAACATAAAGGTAGACAAATTATACATTTGACTCAGATTAAATATTTGAGTTTATTAAAATTATCATTATAGAATAATTAAGCGTGGGATTGTTTTTGGCCACACACACCCTCAACATGGGAGAGTCGTCCAAAATAATATAATCTAAAGCTTCAACACAATTGAACTTTCTAAATTGGGTATGAACGATGAGCATTACATATTCATGGAGTTTGTCATGATATGAAATCGTTCTTTAATTTGTAGCCCACTTTGGATGGTCTGCTTGCTGCCTCTGGGCCAAAAGTGTCTTTCACAAGTATAATAAATTAAAGAGAACATTGTTTGATTCAATTCTAAACATTCTTTTAGCTCCACCATTGACTCAAGTCTCCATAGTTTAATTATACGTGTTAGTTCTAGAATACCGATCAATAGCTATTATTAATCCTATCAAATTAATTAAGTTAATTATATGCTTTTGATTACTTCTTTTGTTTTTTGTTCTAAATTTACAATGATTTATAAATTCAAATAAAAAATATTTTCAAGTTCAAGTTATGCTCCGTTATAATAAATTATATGAGTGTCACTATATTTGAAGGAAAATAATTGTATAAGGGATATCTATTTATTTATTGTTAGCTATCAAGTAAAAAAATTATAGGTATTATCGTTATAGCTCAACTGTATTCATATTTATTGTTTGATTCTTGAAATATTGTTCAAAGATATTTAGAAATTAGGTCTTCAAACAAAAATAATAGACGTGCCCGTGTAAAATTTCGTGTTTATTTTTTATTAACGTGGCATGCTTCATTAACCGATTTATCTTATTTTAATAAACCATCATGTTTATATCCATGAGTTTAACCGGTTTAAATAAATATGTTGACTTAGATGTTTAATCAAACACCTTGACTCACCAAACCGTTACTCTAGTATTCTAGTAATTTGTGATCCAATTAATCATTAAAAATTATTAATTACAACCAGCCACTTATTTATAACTCATTATTTTTAGTAAACCGCGTAATACACGAATTGAATAAAACAAAATTCTAAAATAAGTTATGAATGAAATTACATATGAGTAAAAACTATATAAGTAATCAAATAATAATATCAACTTTTAAAATTTTGTTTTTAACATTTTTAGCCAAATAAAATTGTACATGTTTCAAAACAAACTGTATCAATTAAATATCATTTTTAAAAATTTTCTTATTATAATTTTTGATTTTAATTATTTTTGGCTTACAAAAAAACTTTTGAAAAATCAATTTTAAATTAGTTTGTATTGTTAAAAAAGTTTGATATTTTAGAAAATTTTCTTATTTAAAAAAAATACTTTTTTATAAAATACATTAATAAGTAGATGTCTTTCTTAATTTATTAAAAAATACACTTTAACCTAAATAAGACCAGTTAAGTACTATTATTAGTAATTAAGATGATTATTAAATATGAAAAAGAAGTGAAAAATTTTTTATAAGAATAAATATGGTGTTATCACATGTCCTTTCAAAATACTTTTTTATTAAAGTAAGAAGATTTATTAGATTTTCAACTTGATTGCAATTCGTTTACAACCAATTCACATGTTTACATCCTATCAACGTTCAACACATTAGTAGTAATACTATTCATATATAGAATATTCTTGGTATCGTCAAAACCAAAAGATGCTCAAGATAACATATTTGGATCTTTCAATCAAGTTCAAAACCAACTTCAATCGGCCCTCATGGCGTTTAGTAACTTCAAGAATCACCATCAAATTTATATAATGCCCATGCATCTCGATCTAGATGCTCTTATGTTTGCAATTCTCCTGCATATGTCCTTTTTTGTCATTGGTGTTTTCTTATTGCTTATTCGCTTATTTCATCATGTCTAGGTGTCTTTTATCTATTCATTTGTTTGCATATTCTAATCTTTTTTTGAACGACAAATGTACGACCCTGCTTCGGATGATAAATGTTATTTTAATCGGGCTCACATATCCGTATCCCAGCCGGGACAACACCCCCAACCCCCTCAGGAGGAAACTCATTACTGAAAAAACCCCCTGGTTTAACTCTGAGCATTTTTGTTTAGAGTGAGACTTAAACTCATAATTTCTTCCGTATTTACATGTTATGAGTACCTCACCTTAACCAGTTGAGCTAAGGATCATTGTTGTATATTCTAATCTAATAGAAGTTTGATACTCAAAACAATATTAAAAACTTATAATATTCTGAAATTGGGTTTTGTCTTTGGCATATGCTTTTTATTAATTTAAGAAATGTAGTTGTTGTTTACCATAATTTCAAAATGTTTTGTTGATATATATTTTGTTTTAGCATCATTCAATTTATTAATGACTGTCATTACCATTAAAATATTATTGTTCTGCATTCAGTTTTTATATATTTAACTATGTGTATTATCTAATCAGGGGCGGACCGAATGGGTGTTTCAAGGGTTCTCCCACGCCACATGAAAACTTTATTTTGTTAATACATATATGATCTAATGCACATCGAACCCAAATAAAAGTTTAACATCGATCCCCATTATGTTTCAACACATATTATGCTTTGTTGTTATGACACTGAACCACAGTAATTGCTACAAATACAAATCTACTATACTTTAACTTGCACATATTTAAAAAGAAATTATGGAATCCACTAACTATGTAAATAACTAAGCCCATTACTCTTTTATTATTATAAATTTAATTGCCAAAGGCCTGTAATTATTTAAAAAACTAAACTTGTTACTTCATTATCTCAATCATGTACAAAATTAACCTAATAATACACAATTCAATTACAAATTATAATATTATAATATTAACGATAATTGAATGGACAATTAGTTCAATCATATATCCAGTTCTAAATAGTTGTATTATCTTTGTCATCCTAAGTTTTCAATTGAATAGTTTATGTCAAATATTTGTTGTTGTAGCTAAACTTGTTGTTGGAGCTAAACTTTGTTGTTGGAGCTTCATGTCACTAGTCATCCTTTTGTCCATGGTTATAAGTACCAGTCTTTCAAATTCGACCTTTGACAAGAGCAAATCCTCAATATAGATATTTGATAGATTTATATTATGTGTATAAAATGTAAATTGACTTTATGTTCTTAAATGTATGACTCAACCCAACCAAATCAAACAGAACTGAGCCAAGCCAAAAATAATTAACATTTAACGGTACAACCGGACAGAAAAATATCCGACCACGTCAATTAAATCTTGGATCTGCCGCTTTGTATAATATCCCACCTAAGAAAAATAAATGAGTTTGATCATATGTGTAAGCATTAGTATTATATTTGAGAAAATAAATTCTAACTACAATCCGGCCCTTGTGAAACTAAGATAATGGAAGTGATTATTAGCTAAACAGAATGATGTATATTTTAAATGTAAAGTAGAAACCCTAATGAATATTGCATGTTTACAAATGATTATATTTTTGTTAAAAGAACATTTTTAATAAATCCCAGAGAATAAAAATCTAGGATACGTTTACATATGCATATTGTAAGAATCCACCATGCACGACGAACACACAAATTTCTATGTAATGTGTATTTATATATCCAAGTAATCTTGTTTTATATTTGCTATTATCAACTTTATTCTTGTTACTATATTAATAATATTTTTATACTTCTTAGTGTTTTCTAACAATAAAACAAGAGCCTATACACATAGTGGATCACAAACTCCTATATATACCTCTCAAACTCTATACGTTTATATAACAACATATTTTACAACCTTAGTACCATAGCTAGCAAACCACTTTCTTTCCTATGGCTTTCTCCCTTTCATATTCAGCCATCGGAAACTATGGTTCGAAGTCATGCATCGTGGTTGCAGACCGCGATAGTGGTGGTAATACCTTTGGCAAAGCTACTTTCCTGAAGAATAGTAAGAGGAGAGCTTTAGGTATAGCGAGTGTCGCAGTTAACTTGCCGCCAGTTGTTCAACAACCACCACCATGGAAAGAGGTTGTAGAAGAGCGAAAGCTGGCGGCGTGGACTAGCGTCCGACAAGATCGATGGGAAGGAGAGCTTGTTGTCGAAGGAGAGATCCCTAAGTGGCTGGTATGAATTTGTGTTTGCACTTGTATGTGTTAGTTATGTGTCAAAACTTGAATCATGATGTATTGATTATTATTCAATATGCTAGTGCAAATCTTTTGATAGCAATCGTAGTGCACCACTTTGTCACTCATAATTAATATTATTCTAGTAATAATACTATATCACTCCCTCTATCGATTATTCTAAATGAAATGTGTAGATTTTTAGTAATAACAATCGCACATATAATTATGCATTAGCATAATGCTATTGTTTTTATAAAACCAAACTTGATAACATGCAAGATCATCTATCTAGATAAGTTTTTTTTTTAACTATGAACATTTTATATAGAGTTAGTTTTTTAACAACATAACTAATATATTAAACTATATATGCTGAGATGAACCGTAGCATTTTCTTTCTAGATCAACCAAAGCCAAAATCCTTCACGAAGGCCCCCCTCTCTATCTCTAGTCCGTCTCGCCCTCTCTCTTTTGTGTAATTTTCCGCTCGTAAACACCCGGTACCTTAGCCATGTCAGCACCACATAAACACATAAGCCCGTTACGAATAGTCTTGTATTTGCTAAAAAAATTATAAAGATTCCTTTTCTATGAGATGACATATTATATTACAGACATAAGTGTTGCCACCAATAATTCATGTCTTTTTGTGTTTGCTGCTTTCGCTATATTATTAAATTATTAAACTTATCATCTTCTAAATTCCCTTAACTTATGATATAATGTTTTCCGAAACATAAGATTATTAATATTATGTCAACCTTTTGATTTGCAACCATGCAGAACGGGACTTATTTGCGTAATGGACCAGGACTATGGCATATCGGAGACCACAACTTCCGGCACCTCTTCGACGGTTACGCCACCATCGTCCGCCTGTACTTCGAGAACGGCCGCCTCGTCATGGGTCACCGGCAAATCGAGTCCGACGCATACAAAGCCGCAAGAAAAAACAATAAGCTTTGTTACCGTGAATTTTCCGAAGTCCCAAAACATGACAACTTCCTAGCATACATAGGAGACTTGGCCAATTTATTCTCGGGTGCGTCCCTAACTGATAACGCAAATACTGGCGTTGTTCAGTTAGGTGATGGCCGAGTGGTTTGTCTCACTGAGACAATCAAAGGGTCGATTGTTATCGACCCTAATAATTTAAATACATTAGGAAAGTTTGAATATACTGATTCTTTGGGTACCTTGGTGCACTCAGCGCATCCTATAGTGACGGAATCAGAATTTTTAACATTGTTACCAGATTTGATAAACCCTGGTTATCTAGTGGTGAGGATGGAGCCCGGCTCAAACGAAAGAAAGGTGATTGGTCGGGTTGATTGTCGTGGTGGCCCGTCAGCTGGGTGGGTCCACTCGTTCCCTGTGACGGAACATTATGTTGTTGTGCCCGAGATGCCGTTAAGATATTGTGCACAGAACTTGTTACGGGCTGAACCCACGCCACTTTACAAGTTTGAGTGGCACCCTGAGTCTAAAGGGTTTATGCATGTTATGTGCAAAGCTAGTGGTAAATTGGTAAGTTTCATTAAACACAACAACATATATTATGTTGACGTAGGTGATACTCATTATTCTATTATTGTAATAAATTCTAATCATTAGTACGTGTTAAAGTTGTGTAAAATAACTAAATATTATTTTTCATGAAACTTTGAAGGTGGCAAGTGTGGAAGTTCCTCTATTTGTGACATTTCACTACATAAACGCGTATGAAGATGAAGACGAAGACGGGAGGGTAACCGGAGTTATAGTCGATTGTTGTGAACATAATGCCAGTCCCGCAATCCTTGATAAACTAAGGCTTCATAATCTCCGGTCATGGTCCGGGGAGGACGTTCTACCCGATGCTAGGTAAAGAGTAGTCATATGTGACCCAATTATCCTTAAACAGTTTTTTTTAATGAAAGCAACACGTACTACGAATCAGAGAACCTTTAGCGAAAGAAAAGGTTATATATGTGAATTTTATTTTAGTTTTGGTGGATTGTTCGTTGATTTGTTGGTAATCACCGATGAAACTTCGCTGTTGATATTCAGTTTTCTAGTAGTTCATGGTTATAATATTGTGTATTATTATAGAGTAGGGCGGTTTAAAATACCGCTTGATGGAAGTCCACATGGAGAACTCGTAGATGCTCTAAACCCCGATGAACATGGACGGGGGATGGATATGTGCAGCATCAATCGGGCTTATTTAGGTAAGAAATACAGATATGCTTACGCGTGTGGTGCTCGACGCCCTTGTAACTTCCCCAACACCATCACTAAGGTATATTTGCTAGTCAAACTAATTTTTGCTTGTTATACATTCTTGAAACTCAAACTAGAACTGAAAGAATTTAATGGTTTAACGGCTTTTACATGTTTTACAGATAGACTTTGAAGATAAAAAAGCAAAGAATTGGTACGATGAAGGTTCGATTCCATCTGAACCATTTTTTGTTGCACGCCCTGGTGCAACGAAAGAGGATGATGGTGAGTGATTCAGTTTTTGTTTCGAATAAACTTAAAACATAGTAAATTAACCTTTTAATGTTCTTACTAATGCTTGTATACTCAGGGGTCGTGATATCGATGGTGAGTGATAAGAATGGTGAAGGTTACGCATTAATATTAGATGCATCAACATTTGAAGAAATTGCAAGAGCGAAGTTCCCTTACGGGCTTCCGTATGGACTTCATGGATGTTGGGTTCCTAAACGTTAAATGGGCAATGTGGTACATCACATTCGTCGACATCATAGGAATACGAACGGTATTCAAATAGAGTTAGATTGCCTTAGTTGATGTACATGATGATATATAACATGTTTCTATAGACTTGCCTTAGTTGATGTAGATGATGATATATAAAATGTTTCTATAGACTAGTCTACTTGTATCATAACACATTTGTGTATGCAATTATAAATTTGCATAGTGAAAGTTACTGTTCCAATTAACATAATAACTTTTTTTAACAGTGAGAACTATATATTAAAAAAAAGAAAAAAAACCACTAGTAAGTAGTAAGGAACTAGAGACATAGTATATAACAATTAACATAACAATTTCCATTGATACTCACATGAATATAAACATAGTATATATGATTGATTAGTTGCATATAATTTTATTGTGATAAACTATAACGAATTAACGGATTCAACATTTTATGTTCATTACTTCATTGTGTATTATTGGCCTTAGCCTCGAGCCCAGTCTAATGCGCAATGTGGCCTGTTGGTTACTAGATAGGCCTAGTGTTTGACTGTTTATTGTATAATCTAGTTAGCCCAAAGCTACATGATTATGTTGATGTTCTAATGATTGAATTTGCTTAATTTTGAATATTCTGATATTGTTTTTGGTTATGTTAAATACTATTTATGATTATATAATAATAAAATGTGAATTAAATTTTTAAAATTCTAGAAAAAAATAAAAGTAATTACCTTTTTAGAAAAAAAAAATTTCTATTTGAATATATTTGAATTTGAATCGAATAAGTAAAATTTTATTCAAATTTGAATCTAAATTTCTAAATCTTATATTTGAATAACCTGATTTAAATAAATTAACAAAATTCGATTCTCATAACATCCATAATATCAAGAACAATGTTGTCTTTAAGTACTCATATTATTTATATATTTTAATATGTGTTTGCTTTTATTTAAATGTGTGTGTGTTATATAAACGTCTAGAATGAAAATGAATAAATTAGATACCGGTTCATATTCCATTTAACTTAGCAAATTTTATTCATATAAAAGGAACACAAAATAACATTTTTATATAAAGATTCACTTTGTTCGGTTACTTTATAATCTTGATTAATAATAGAGTGCATCGTAACATGGTATCCCAAGACAACATATGGTATTTTTGTCATTTCCCTTGTCTTCATACCTATCAATTGTCCTTTTCCACCGACTATCATTATTCAACTATGTTTATTTATTATCATAATTGACTTTTATCATCAATTAACATTCAAGAATAAACAAACCCACGGTAAACTTTGCGACTTTAGTTATCATGTTTCAGGTTTTAAATTAATAGATTAATAGATATTGTATATTTCTGAATAGATACAAGAAACCCATGTTACAAATTAAAGAGGGTATATAATTAAGTTAATCGGCTCACGAGTTACTTATGATCCATCATAAGGAAATATTCCTCGTAAGTGGTGAACAATACAACAAAAGATTAGGAGTTTTAATCCTACATGAAACGTATTGTGATTAGTTAATCATAGAAGATCAACTGTTTGTTGTTCAAAATAGGTTGATAAAGATTGATTTGTTAAAAGATATATTTGAATCAAGTTTAAATGAAATCAAGTTGTTCTCAAGTTTTTAGGGCTATGAGGTTAAACAAGACTATTATCTATATAAATATTATTATATGGTATATATGATAAATAGTATTGTATATATAGTTATAATATAAAAAACTAAATAACTATGTAGATTTTGTTTTAGACAAAATTACATAAATGGTCCATGTGGTTTGATTATATTGCGTATTTGGTTCTCAAATTTTAAAAATTGTAAAGTTAGTTTAATTTTTGTGTACTTATTATATATTTGATCTTTGACATTAAACTCATTTTATTTTTATGCATTTCATAAAGTCAAGGTTAACTTTTAAATTTAACTGTAAGGACCAAAATTGCAATTGACACATAAAAGTTTGTGTTAACTTAGCACTTTTTTTAATTTAGCAACAAACTTGCAATAACTATACAAAAGTTTGGACTAACTTTATAATTTTCAAAGTCTAGGGATCAAACGTGTAATCTGATCAAACCACAATGACCATTCATGTAATTCCCTAATATTTATATATTTTTATATATCAATAAGTAAGAAATGAAATAATAAATGAGGCTAGCTTAAATTTTATTAATTTAGGCGATCTGTGTATGTGCTTAGCTTGAATCATTTATACCCCTACTTCAACCTTTCCTAGCAAACGATTTTATGTTGCAACCTTGATAGTTCATGTTTATGTTTGATTCTTTGACGAAAGAAATTATATATCATGATTTTGAAAATTGGATTGGTTGGTTGTGCCGAACTATCTTTTAATTATGAACCAATATTTCCACTAGTTAGACTTGCACAGTTAAGATATTTGAGTTTGGACCGACAGGTTCTGGTCGTACTAGGTAATGGTCACGATAATTGGAAGGATGTTGAAACTTAAATGGACATAATACTAAAGTTGCTAGTAGTTGTGCGTGAATGCAGTGGTGAATCGTAATAATGTTGTGAATGTTGCTTGTTAACAAGAATTAGTCATTCACTAATTTGGGAGGTGGGAATATGAAAATGCAGAAGGCTAAAATAGTGACACATGTTCAACCTGAGTACTTACTTACACTACTAGAAAAAGATACTAATGCAACTATTTAGATGCAACCTATTTCAATCGAGTTGCATTTGATTGTAATGCAACTTAGTTATATAATGCAACATTTTCCTTAAAAAGTTGCAAAAAAATATTTAAATTGCAACTTTTTTATTTAAGTGTTATCAATCTTACTTAAAGTTGTATCTTTTTTCCTGAAAGGTTGCAAATCTTATTGAAATATGCAACATTTGTTACATAAGTTTTAATATCTTTACTTTCTTGCCTGACAATACCAACCCACACAACTTATTTGGGTCTTTTTGGGTCTTCAA
Organism: Flaveria trinervia; assembly: GCA_025506515.1. Taxonomy (NCBI): domain Eukaryota; kingdom Viridiplantae; phylum Streptophyta; class Magnoliopsida; order Asterales; family Asteraceae; genus Flaveria; species Flaveria trinervia. The sequence continues at coordinate 125,649,184 of CM046442.1, forward strand.
ATTTACTTAATGGGCTCTTACAAAAAATTCTAAACTAGCTTATTAGTGCTTAAATTAAATCAAGTTAACAATAGGAATAGGTCAAGATTAGTAGTTACTTCAAACTAAGTTGGGTAAAAATAGGAGGTGAGAAACTATAGATAAGTAAGGTTTAGAGATGGTATCACTTATTCTACTCCTTATGGTTTTTGTTCCTTCTAGAAAGAAATCATTTATGGTGCTTCTTGGTTAAATTTTTTTATAAGTTGGGTTAAATTTTTTTAATATCATCTACTTGTATTTGATTAAAACCAATAGGTTGACTTCCAACCTATTCACAACCATAAAAAGAGGATACAATATTTAACATAAAGTTAAATTATTATAATTAAAGGGTATTCATCTTGTGATTCTCACCTTGGGGTTGTTAACAGGAGAACTAACAGTATATTCTAAAGAATCATTATAAATAATCTCTTTTGTTTTCTTATTTGTTTTCTTGAAAAAATTCAACTTCTTTGTAAATTTGGGGGCTGCACCACTCCTGGAATTCACCATATTATTCCACTCAACATGGGAAGCAGCATCCGATAACTTGGGTTGATCATGTTGTTGATGTTGTTGATGATGAATTCTTGATTATAGTGATCATGAACATGATAATCTTGATTATAATGATCAAGATGATGAGTATATGAATTATTATAATGAAGACCTTGTTGTTGGGCAACCATAAAATCTTCAAAATAAGCAGGTTAAACATTTATTTTCTTGTAAATCTACATATTTCTTTTTATAAGTCTCCCTTGCAGTTTTTCATAGCTATTAAATAGTTAGTTTTTCAATATTAAAGTGTAGTTTATTTTTGACAACACATTTTTAGACATAAATAATAATTTTTTTTAATATTAATCTTCAATTATTTTGACTATATGTTTTTAATAATATTACATGAACAAATGAAGAACTATAAACCCCAAGAAGATGAAAGTGCTTTGGTAGATCCTTATATTGTTGTGATGAACAAAAAGCATGATGGATATTGTAGACTATATGATAGAGGCGTTATCAATAAATTGTAAAAAAAGTGGATGGTGGTGATACATCATACATGATTCCACGGGATCTTATGGAATCATTCAAAGCAAGTGTTGAAGTTGAAAAAAATCAATCGAAGTCCGAGTTAGAAGCTGGACGAAAAGATAGACAACCAGCTTATGGAACAACTACCTCTTGAAATTCGAGAGTATTTAACATGAGCGGGAGGTTATAATTACTTTTTATGATTTTTAGTTGACAACTTTGTTTTAAGTAGTGTTATTTTAAGTTTGGACATGTGTGGTAAGGTATACCGTAAGACCATATATGATATCTATGTTATTATTGTTGTGGCGTAACTAAGATAGCAAAGCATATTAATAGCAATTGTAGTGCTTATCAGGTTGCATTTGAGTGTAAACGAAGTTACATTTATTGTAAGTAACTGTGATTATAAAACAAATGTTTCAATTATGTTAAACAAATGTTGTATTCTTTTATACTAAAAAGATGGTTCCATTTGAGTATAAAAAAATGTTGCATTATAATAAATAAATCTATAATAAAGGTTGCCTTTAATCTATAAAGAAGTTCCATTGCTAAATTAAAAGGTTGTATTTTAATGTTAAAAAGGTTGCATCATACAAATGTTGCATTTGAATAATACAAGCAACTTTTTTTAAAAAGTTGCATCATCTAGCAAAAAAGTTACCATAGCTATAATTCAGTTGCGCCTAATGCAACTCTAGGTAAAAGGTTGCTTTAGACGTAATGTAACATTTTCAAGACCTTATGTAACATTTTACTAGGGTTGTATGTGCCTCATTTTGTTGTAGTGGTTATTAGATTAGTAAGACATGATACAACAGTAAGTTCATTAGGAAACCTTTAAAGAAAAGAGAACCATAGGGAATTGACTCAAATGAACTCCCATTGAACTTGTTCTAGCAGCATTGGAACCAACTCATCAAACCCTAAACAAGAATCCTAAATCGCGTACCTTAAAACTAGACCCTAAACCTAATGTTAAACCTAAACTATGAACCCTAAAACCTAAACTCTAAAATCTAAACACTAAAATCTATTTAGGGATCGATGAGCCAGCGTTAACTCCATTGAAATGAGTTCGATCGGAGTTTGTTTGATTTGATTCCCTGCAGTTCCCTTTTTAGAAGGTTCCTTTTTGACCTTTTGCATGTATGTACATATACATATATAATATTATATATCAACAAACATATTGTTGCTCTAAATTCCTCACCTAGAGCCGAGTCGAGGAAGAAACAGTGCAAGAGGAGTGACTCATCTAGTTCAGATTCATCATATGGGTATTGTTGGCTTGTTTCTCTTTTTCTATATGAGCTTCAATCACAAGAAACCCGTTAGAGGGTCTTGAAGATTGAGCGTCACTTCAGCTCATAAGCACTCGAATGCTCAAGTTAGTATGTGTATGAGATGTATGAAATATTAGCAATATGTATAAGAGTGTGAATAAAGACTATGAGTATGAAAGGTTGATCAGAAGAACTTAGGAAGTTCAAGGTGAGAATTGGAACTTGACTTTATTTTTAGCAATTTGTAGTTAATTATCTAAGTTTGAACTCTTTTGGACAAAGAGTTTTGTATCCTCTTAGTATAAAGGGTTTTTAACATTATAATAATACCCATTGTATTTATAGTTGACTTGGGCATTTTATTCTTTCTGGTTGCAACATATTCTTATGTTATTGATTTTGTCATAACTTAACTTATTCGCTTGGTTTTCTTATGTTTTGATTATGTTATCTGGAAGCCATAAACATCTTTCTTTTTCGTTAAGACTTTTTTTCACGAGAGCTTTGTTTCTTGAAAATTATCAAGTGTCAAACCCAAGTGTCTTTTGGTTCCATATTGAGCCACGAGCTAGGGAGGCCACTTGAGTATTGGTCACTTTATATCTTTGCTTTATATCAATAAGAGTTATTTGGTATTATTCATCCTTCGGTTTGGTCAAGTGTTTTATACACCAGTATCGGCTAGGAAGTTTCTCCTGTGAGCTGCGACCGGCCTCATCCGAATTGCCTTTTTCTTAGCTTGAGGTCTCGTGAAATAATTTCATAGTGACGTATTAACAAATCTTTTGAGATAGATTTTAATGTTTGGGAAAGTGTTGAATTACGAGTCGCGGCTGAGGTACACCCTTTTGAGCATCGGCCAAAGTTCCCTTGTTCTATTTAGTTTTCTTTGCTTAATGTAATCGTGTTATCAAACCATGTTTAATCTTTTTAACCATGGTTTGTGCTGTATTTGGAGAGATACCACAACACATATACAAATGAACATTTTCCAAACCTTCAACAACATATCTTGAAGGACGAGAAGTTTATTTGTTTTCGTTTACATTTGGTTAGTTAACATAGTGGGTGTAAATGCGCCAAACTAGCTAGCAAGCTACTCGGGATTGACTCGAGAAAAACTCAATTGAGCCAAGCTTAAATGGGCTCGAGCCTGAGATCAAACTCATTTTATAACTCGTTTACTAAATGAGCTCGAGCCCGAGCTCAAACTCATTTTATAACTCGTAACTCGTTTACTAAACGAGCTCGAGCCCGATCTTTAAATATCAAGCTCGAGTCAGCTCGCAAGCCTAAACGAGCTCTTTTTTTATTTGGTTTTTATTTACATATTAAATATATATTTATAAAATTAATATTTATATATTATATATATATATATATATATTTATGATACAAATAATTAAATAATATATATGTTATATATACAAATTTTGATTATAAATTAATATAAAAGTAATTTTAGAAAAAAAATTAATAACTTAAGCTCGAACATGAAAATTTTCTAACAAGCCGAGCTCGTCGAGCTTTAGAAATAAAACTACAAACAAGCCGAGATCAAGTTCAAGCTTTCTAAAATCAAACGAGCTGAACTTGAGCCTAGATGAGCTCAGGATCGGCTCAGCTCGTTCACATCTCTTAACAAAAATAAAAACTTTGTTTGTTTCATTCGAGCCTAGATGAGCTTGGAATCAACTCAGCTCATTCACATCCCTAACTAAACATAAATAAAAACTTTACTTGTTTTATTCGGTTAGTAATAAACGAATACAAATATACTTTATCCAATAGCATTCACATATCATTATTTAACTACTTGAACATCTTTTAACGATTCATTCCCTTTCCTGATATCACTATATAATTAACTATACGCGTATAATATTCCAAACTAAAATATCAACGCACATGAATGACAATATGAACGCACATGTATCTACTTTGTGAATTATATTATTTGATTGGAGATATATTTTATACTTGAATATTAAATTATTTAAGCCAAAGACTGTCATTGTCGTAGTAGTAGTTCGTATGTAACATCGGTCTATTCATATATTTTCATACACAAATTCAATCTTACTTAAATTAACCTACAAAAGTATTAGATTTAACTTCGTATGTTCATATAAGATATTCATTAGGAATTAATTTCAAATAACAATTTACATAACACGTAGTTCATGATCTCACACATAATTTTGATTGATACAAATTAATATTATTATGTTGTATATAGCGCTACATATATGTATGGCTAAACTCATAAGTATTTTCGGAACTGTAACAGCTATTTATTTTTTTAATAAATAATCTTACGAATATATTATGTTAATAGAGAGTTGTAAACAAAGTTACCAATTTTTAATCAATTTAATTAATACTATAATATTATTATTCACGAAAGATAGTGTATTTTCAAATTTATTTGGGGTGTGAGGGCCAGCCCTCTTAATGGAATGTCGATGTCAATTATACAGCATATCCCTCCTGTACTCCAGCTTGCTTCCTTTTAGTTTGCGTCTACATGAAGATTTTTAATATGAGGTGATTGGGTCACCATATAATAACAAGTATAAACTATAATTAACATATTACATCTATAACATATGATATAACATATATAATATTGACTACGAGAACAACTATCATCAATATATTATTAATACAAACATTGAAGGAGATTTTGTTGACCGAAAGACTTTTTGAGACTCGGAGTGTAACTTTTTTATCTTTTAAGATGAAAATAATATATGTTTACTATGTTAGAACCTATATATTACATAAATGGAATAAATAGTATATGTTAAAATATTAATTTTATGAATATTTTATTTTTGTGAGTTATTAATCATTAGTAAATTAAAAATATAATGAATATCTTAAAAAATATAACAAACAATAAAATTAGAAATTATTACTTTATATTTAAAAATAAAATATGTCTGAAATCATATAAATTAGTATGTATTAATAAATTATAAAAATAAAAATATTTATATTTTAGAAATCATATAGATTTGTTTTAATCTCAATTTTTCAAGCCTTACTAATGAAATAAGACTTGCTGATTTTTTTTTTGTTTTCTATCTACAAGTCTATAACATAAGAGTTTATTATTTATGAAAAGTAATAAACTTTAGTTATTGTTGATATTTTTTAAGGTCTTAAAATTTTAATTGTAATAGGGCTTACTACACATGGCGGTTGAGAGTCAAAGACACTTTCTTTCATTTTAGTTGTTTTTCGGTATTTATGTTTTATTGTTTTTAGTCATTCGGTGTGTGCTTAAGTGTGGGTTCTCGGATTGAACACCAAAATGTTAGAAATACACTTATCAAAGCTTTCTTTGAACGATTTGTGTTTAGTGGTTGTTTGATTACACTAACTTAGTAAGATCTAATTGAGTTAAAAACTATCCCAGTTAGAAGTTCTGACTAGATATGCATCTGACTGAAACTTGACTGGTTGATTCAGTATCTGACAAGAACCAAATCGATTCAGTATTGAACAATAAAATTTTCATATCATTCACTCACAACCGTATATAACAATATCATATAATATAAATAATACACTCACATAAATTTAAGAAACAAAGTATGAATGCTATAATAGAAAAACAAAGAAACCAATTCACGTGATGATACCTTAAAAATCAATTTGAAGGATTTTTTTAAAAAATAGTGTTTTTAAAAGTTAGATGTTGACAGGGGGTGTTTTTTTGTTAGGTGTTGACTTCAGGAGTACCCGTCCCTGTTAGGGGTGGGTTCTGTGTCTCGAAAATCACATGTCATTTGACCAAGTGATGTGTAGTGATGTCACAAGAGTATGTCAAGGGAGACCACGCCTTTGCCAAGGGCGAGTTCTCTAAAAGCTCTCCACCGTCCGATCTAATTAACCACATCACCTTAACATCATCTAAACCATATTTTTTGCAAGACTACACCATTAGCAGGGTGGGTTCTAAATTATTTGACTAGCTTTATTTTTTACCTAACATCCTTACACACCATTTATTCATTTCCCCACCTTTCACCAATTTCTCACCTCAACATCATCTAAAGCACACATTTCGTTTAAACTTATTCGAAAAAATAGGTTTAAAGATAGTGAGAAATTGGATTGAGGAGGATTTAAAAGAATAGTAAGAAATTGTTCGGTGGTTTCACAGATATATGGTGAAAGGTGGAGAAATGAACGAATGGTGTGTAAAGATGTTAGGTTAAAAATAAAATTGGTCAAATAATTCAAAACCCGCCCCTATCAAGGGCGTGGTCTTGCAAAATGTATGGTTTAGATGATGTTGAGGAGATGTGGTTAATTAGATCGGACGATAGAGGACTTTTGGAGAACCCGCTCTTGGCAAGGGCGTGATCTCCCTTGACATGCTCTTGTCACATCACTGCACATCACCTGGTCAAATGACATGTGATTTTCGACCTTGAAGTCAACACCTGACAAGAAAACACCCCCTTGTCAACATCCAACTTTTAAAAACACTATTTAAAAATAAATAAATTTAAAGAGCACAACAACACCTCTCTATACTCTAGTACAATCAAATAATCATTGGATATTACTACTACTATTACTTTCTCTATTCCATTACACAACCTCAAGCTCCCAAAATCACTTAGATCTATTCAAATCTCAACAAAGATGAACAACAACTTCAAAATCTACTCATACTCACCACCAACGGTGAAAACTCCGTCGCATCGCCACCATTGTCGTTGTCGGTCCGTACAATCCCCGGCAGCTACGGATTACCATTGTTAGATATGGAGCTAGTGGAGAAGAGGAACATGCTTGTTGGTGATTGGATGTCGAGCACTAAGTTTACTAGCGATCAAAGAGTTTGGGTGGCCGAGTGTTGGGGGTTGTTGTTCCGGGTTTGGATTGTGGGGGCGGCCGAGAGTTGTGGAGGTGAAGGCTGGTCAGGTTGTTGTGGTTGTGAAGGCTGGTCAGGTTGTTGTGGTTGTGAAGGCTGGTCAGCATATTTTCTTTTTAGGTTCGGGTCAACAATAAGACCCAGTCAGCTAGACATTTTTTCGAAATTAAACAGGTTGACCCGCTGACTGAGTCAGCCGGGCCATCCCATAACAAACAATCCTTATTTAAGTCCAACCTTATGTAACAAATTGAATTTGATCAATTGTTAAAAATTAGAATGTGTAAGTTACATGATTATACTTGATACTTTACTCTTGTTAAAATTTAGTCCTATCGTCCACCAAATTTGCAGTATGTAGTAAGTTAAAGTAACATTTTATTTCTTTATTGATTTTCATGAGTGTAAATTACATTATTCTGCTAATTTTTTAATTCAGGATCCTTCATGATATGGTTTTAATCATCAAAAGACATTGGTTGCTCTACATCGTATGTAATCGTGAAAACTCACTTAAATTGTAACAAAATGAGAGTTCACTATTTAGTAAGAAATCTGGAAAAAATGTGAGGCACACATTTTAATGATAAAATGGTAAATAAAGATAGCGTAATAAAAACATTATAAAACAAAAAATAACATAAAATTTAAAAAGTAAAATGACGAAAATGTTTCCCATGTTCCGTCTTTAATAGAAAAAATAAAAGATATTTATAAAAAAACTCGTTTTTTTTTCAACATCATTTTACACATATGTAATGCCTAGAAATACACATGTGTAAAACATGAGTTACGCATATGTAATGACTAGTTTACACATGTGTAAATAACGGGTGAACGATAAATATATATATATATATATATATATATATAGAGAGAGAGAGAGAGAGAGAAAGAGAGAAAAACATTCAATTGAAAAACCATAAATCTGTAAAGAACCAGAAAAAACTACTTTAACTCTTGTACTATTTATTATATAAATATATCAAAATACATGTAATTTTACTACTTTCAAGATAAAAATGTAAAAATCATGATATCTATAGTCTTTTGATAATGTGCATGTATGCACATACATTGTATTGCATATATGAATATTTTATAGTTTTTCTAAAAGAATTAAGGAGAGAGATGATAATATGAAAGAAACTATGAAAAAAAAGAATCAAACCATCATCTTTTAGTATTATCATTTTTATCAAGGCGTTATTTTCATTACTTACATGGTTCTTAGTAGTTTTTTTACATATTTATGATTTTCAATAGAATGCTTCCATATATATATGTATATATATATGTGTGTGTGTGTATATATATATATAGGAGGAATCAAATAAAAACCATACTTATAATTAAAAACCATAAAAACTAAGGGTTACATATATGTAAGGGTTATGTATATGTAAGTATTTGATACTAGATGTATAACTACGAGTTGCATACATGTAACGTATACGTAATTTGTTTCGTCATTATTGTCGTTCTTTGGAGTTTAAACTGAAAAATACATAAAGACCTCACAAAATAAGGTTGAAATTTACTCAAATATACTTTAAACAATTAAAATGATAAATCAATTATAAATTATGTGATTGGATAGTGGTGGTTTTTATGATTTTTCAACTGTAACATGGTTTTCATTTAATCCATCCCTTATAAATCAATTATATATATATATGGAAGGAATCAAATGAAAACCATGTTTATATATATATATATATATATTGGCTCATATTGGTTATTATAGTTCTTATGAAAAAACATAATTCTCAAGATAACCCTACCCCTATTATATTAACCATCTATACATACATCTTATACTATTAACCTTTTTTAATGAATACAAGTCACATTATCATTGTAATAAATAAAAATAACAAATTTACAAATCCAATTTAGATAATCTTATGTTTAAAAGCCTTCTATATTTGTTTTCTTATTTTTTTTAAAATATAAATGTACGACTCTAGTTCGAATAATGTGTGTTATTTTAGTTGAGCTCAACTATCTGTTTCCCAGTCACGATCACACCCTTTAAACCTTAGAAGAAAACCCATAGTTGTAAAGAACAAAAACCCTTTGGGTTAACCCAAATCAAATTTGCTCCGAGTGAGGTTCGAACTTGAAAACCTACTCATTTTTAATTGTCGTGTGTAATTCAGCTCAATCATTTGAATCAAAGATTATTATTGATTTTTGTCTTCTAAATCAACTATACTCCTAAACACACTTGAAAACGAAGCATACGCTTTGTATAGAACCCAATTCAAGCTATTATCATGTCGAGATGATTTTAGAGTTTTTTACGAAAATGGTGTTGTTACAAATTTTATTTCCAAAAGAGGTGTTTTTAAAATTATTTACCAAAATGGATATTTATTTAAATCTTTCTTTTCTCACTCATAATCTTATTGGATAAAAAAAGCTACTTCAATTAAATAATGTTATTTAAGAGGGTTAAAAATAAAATGTTTCAAAAAACAAATTTTTTTGACCTGCCACTTAAACAAAGTTGCTTTTAAATGTTTTTAGTTCTTCATAAATATTTTTTAAAACCTTTTTTAAATACAAAAAAGAAATGTTAATATTTGAGACGTACATTTATACTTTAAATATTCTAAGGTTCTTTTATAAACATTATGTGTTGTTTCTACTCTTCTTTTTAATTGCTTATAAAATCTATGAAAAAATTATAAAAATTTATGTCGTTTAATATTCGAACATATATACTCTTGGACAAAGTTTGTAATTAATATAATAAAAAATACAAATGTATTTAAAAAACGATTCATCATGATCAAGCAAAAAAACTAAATGGTTTATCTTTAGATTTTTGAACATATATCAATAATAAATACCTTATTTTGTGTTCAATACCGTAGTAAATATTTAAGATTATACATTTAAGTTATTGGTTTTATAAATATTTAAATGAATGTGTGAAAAAAATAAATATATAATAATTTCACGTAACAATAGTAGATAAAATGAATGTTATCGTCTTAGATATTGATCTTTGTTTTTTATATTTAAAAATATCTTAAAAAATATTTGTGAAGAATTTAAAATATTTTATTTTTAAAAGAAAACTTTAATTTTAAACTGCAGGTCTAAAAAAAGATTTGGGTTTATAAAAACTTTTTTCTGTAACCTTTCTAAAACATATTATTTAATTAAAACTAAAACTTTTTTTGTCTAATAATATTATGAGTGAGAAAATAAGAGTTTTTAATAAATACTTATTTTAATAAATATTTTACAAAACACTAATTTTAGTAAATAAGTTCGTAAGAAAATCATTTTAGAAAAAAGTCTATGATTCTAACATCCAAAGTATCAATTTACCATTTCCATACAACAACACAACGTGATAAGTTGATTTAAACCACCTTTACATAGTCAAACAACAGAAAAATATGAATTATTGTTACAAAAAGCATCAATAACAATAAAAAAATCACCAAACCAACAAATTAAAATTAAAAAAAAAAAAAACACAAAAAACAATTACAGCTCTACAATCACCATCATCATCTTCATCATCTTCTCACACCTTTTACTTTGCTCTTCATCTCCACTCTGCTTCTTCTTCATCTCTCATCAATGGCTTCTCTCTTCAGCAGAGAACGAATCCTCGGCCAATCGAAGAGAGATTCAATGAATGGATTCAACAGCTTCAAATCATCCACCACCGCCACCACCACCACCTCCGCCGCGGCGGCGGCGGCGGCTGTTAGCAGTTTAGATCCACTACCGTCACCATTCGGCGACCTGACGCCGACGTTGTCCTCCTCCGACCTCCGTGAAACCGCCTACGAGATCTTCATCGCCGCCTGCCGGACCTCCACCGAAAGCCTCTAGCGTACACTCCGAACACCGCGTCAACGCAGACGCCCGACCGATCTTCGCCGTCGCCGTCGCTGTCGGGCTCGCCGTCGCAGAGATCGATCACTTCTGCTGCTGCGTCGAAGATGAAGAAGGCGTTGGGACTCCGATCTAGCTCCGCCGCCGGTAGTCCGGGATCCGCCGGCTCCGGTGCCGGATCCGGTGGGAAGGGGAAGAAGACGGTGATGACGGTGGGAGAGCTGATGAGGATTCAGATGAGGGTTTCTGAGGCTGCGGATTCGAGGATTCGAAGAGCATTGTTGAGAGTTTCTGCTGGTCAGGTATGATTAATGTGTGATTGTTAAGGTTTAATCAGAATTTTAGGGTTTTAGTTTCAGATGCTTAGATTTTGTGATGTGAATTGTTGTTTGAATATGCAGCATTTCATGGATTGTATACCACTACAATTACTGTGTAAACGTAAAAATTGGAGTAGTAGATTAGATAATTGCAAAATTTTGATGCTAAATACTCATTAACCCTTTGGATTTGGAAGTTGTCATGCTTTAAATGTAGCTGTTTCTGTGTGGTGTTTTATTGGTGTTAAAAATTGAAGATTTTGTGGTTTGAAAACCACAATTTGTTAAATTGCTTTTGTACTTATAGTAGAAGTTTAGTAATTTGGAGAAATAGATTTAAATGACGATAAATTTTGATGCGGTTTTCAATTTTTAGTCAAATGGTTTTACTCTATGTTCAGTCTATATATACTCTATATATACTTAAATAACCAATACCAATAGTGATCATATTGGTATAAGAGGACTTATGACACTACAAGTAATATATTATCAATGAATCTTTGAATCCTTGTATTTGGAATATTTGATGTTCTCAATTTACAGATCAATTTGAACTTCTTACAATTACAAACATGAAAACTAGCTAGCATTTTGTTTGAAGTGCTATAGCAAATGTAGAAATTATTAAAAGAATTCTAAAGTCAAATTGTACCTTCCTTTGTCATACTCTCATAATACTGACAATTTATTTAGCTAGATGTTTAAGCTTGATTATATTATTAATTAACTATCAATGTCAAAACAAGATATTCTTTAGTTATAATTGAAAATATATTATTTACCATAACAGGTTGGGAGGCGAGTTGAGATGATGGTTCTTCCGCTAGAGCTGTTACAGCAGTTCAAATCTTCAGATTTTACCAACCAACAAGAATACGATGCTTGGCAGAAGAGAAACTTAAAAATGTTGGAAGCTGGACTTCTTCTACACCCTCATGTGCCACTTGGCAACTCCACAACCGCTTCCCAAAGGCTACAAAAAATTATTCATGGTGCACTGGAGAAACCAATCGAAACTGGAAGGAACAACGAGCCCTTACAAATCTTACGTGGTGCTGTGATGTCACTCGCCAACCGTTCAGCTGACGGATCATCAGATACATGCCATTGGGCAGATGGCTTTCCTTTAAATCTCAGACTTTATGAGATCCTTCTAGAAACTTGCTTTGATGCTAATGACGAGTCATCAATTATAGATGAAGTTGATGAGATTATGGAGCTCATTAAGAAAACATGGGGAATATTGGGAATCAACCAAATGCTTCATAACATATGTTTTTCATGGGTTTTATTTAATCGGTTTGTTGCAACCAGACAAGTAGATAATGATTTGCTTTATGCTGCTGATTGTCAGTTAGTAGAAGTTGCAAAAGATGCAAAAACAACAAAGGATCCAATATATGCTAAAGTATTGAATTCTACATTGACTTCAATTTTGGTTGGGCTGAAAAAAGACTTCTTGCATATCATGATACATTTGATAACGGAAATATTAATTCTATGCAAAGTATTGTTTCCTTGGGAGTATCAGCTGCTAAAATATTAGTTGAAGACATATCTAATGAGTACCGGCGAAGAAGGAAAAATGATGTTGATGTCGCACGAAGTAGGACGGATACATACATTAGATCATCACTTCGAACAGCTTTTGCTCAGGTAAGTCGTCTATGTTTTTGTTTTTGTTATTATATATTTTCAAGGAGGAAGTAGATGAAGAAAACTTAATTATCTAAATTTGGCATAACTGCATAAGCATTATTGACCATGCCCAATTCCATTATAGTCCAGCTTATGCAAGAATGGTTGAATAAATTATTAGATTAAGTTAGTACTTAGTGCTATGATTCATTTCTCTAGCAACTGGCACTAATCGCTTGTACTATTAATAGTATCCATCAATTATGGCTTAATAGTTTTGAGGTGGCAATTTTGGCCCATTTGCTTATGTATGTGTCAATTTGGGTTTTGTTTTCTCTCAAATGAATTTGATGTTAAGTAGAAGTTAACTAACATGGAATAATATGAAAGTCACCCAAGGTCTGTTTTTTAGTGCGCATAATTGCATACTACCTCCTAATTAATTTTATTAAAGATTTAGATTATTATAGTATTAATGTTTTCTAATCGTAATCTGAAAATTAGTTATTTGTAGCAATTAAAATGGCAGAGATTTGTTTTCTGATCCACCCACCCTGACCCAGAGTTGTTTCAAGCCATCATTATAACCTGAAACGATTTGGCCCATTTACTTGTAAAGGTGTTGATTTTGGGCTGTTTTTTTTATCTCCAAATGGATCAGATGGATCAAATAAAGAACACTATAGCTTAGAGGGGAACAATTTGGAAGTCTCTCAGGATTTATTTTTAGAGCATAATCCCCTAAGATTTAAGACTTTGATTGTTATTATTACAATAACATTGTTTGTGTTGAATCATTTATAACACATTACTTGTTTACTATAAATGGAAAAAAATTGTGTTCATGTATGCTCCCCACTTGATCCAGCTTGTTTCAGCCCAAAATTCTTTTTGGACCTCCCCATACTTAACATCAATCATTTTGCTTATATGAAGAGGCATGTTCTCATTGTGCGCTTGCATCTCTGGAATAAATTGATCTTACATTTTAGCTAGATTTGTGATATTGGAATTTTGGCCTGTTAACATGCAGATAATGGAAAAGGCAGATTCAAGCAGGAGGGCATCTAGAAACCAACCAAATCCACTTCCCATTCTTGCTATTCTTGCTAAAGATGTCGGTGAATTAGCAACAAAAGAAAAAAAATTATTTAGTCCAATATTAAAAAGATGGCATCCGCTTGCTGCTGGTGTGGCAGTTGCAACTCTTCATGTTTGTTACGGGAATGAATTGAAACAGTTCATTTCTGGTATAACTGAACTAACACCAGATGCAGTACAAGTTTTAAGGGCGGCAGATAAGTTAGAAAAAGATCTTGTGCAGATAGCAGTTGAAGATTCTGTTGATAGTGATGATGGTGGGAAAGCAATTATTCGTGAAATGCCACCGTTTGAAGCTGAAGCTGCAATTGCTAATTTGGTCAAAGGGTGGACTAAGTTGAGATTGGATAGATTGAAGGAGTGGGTTGACCGAAATCTTCAACAAGAGGTGGGTACCGTTTAATTGTATTTCTATTAGTAACTATTTCAATTGAAGTTTGCATTTCGACATGATTATCTGATTATTCCATGTTTATAAATCAGATAATTTTTATTGGCGTTTGGGTATAGTGAAACTGATTCCCCGTTATGCTGATGATTTCTGATTATTCAGATGTCAATTATTTTCTTATGTACTTTACTACACGTCACGAGCTAATAATTCTTTAATAAATAGGTTTGGAATCCCCGAGCCAATCAAGAAGGATACGCGCCTTCTGCTGTTGAAGTCCTGAGAATAATAGATGAAACTTTGGATGCTTTTTTCCAACTGCCAATTCCCATGCATCCAGCTTTACTTCCTGATTTAATTGTTGGCCTTGATAGATGTCTTCAATATTACACAAGCAAAGCAAAATCAGGCTGCGGTAATTATTCATTAACGGTGATAAACAAACCTTTATATTGATGTATTCAATAGTCACATTTTGTATATATGATGTGCAGGATCAAGGAATACATATATTCCCACAATGCCAGCATTGACCAGATGTGCAACCGAGGCGAAATTTCATGGTGTCTTTAAGAAAAAAGAGAAACCTACCAACTTGCAAAGAAGGAATTCTCAAGTTGCAACAACAAATGGAGATGGTAATGGATTCGGAGTACCACAGATTTGTGTACGTATAAATACACTTCAACGTATATGTACCGAGCTTGAAGTTCTGGAAAAAAGAATAATAACCCTTCTAAGAAATTCCGAATCTGCCCATGTTTCAGACTTTTCAAATGGTTTATCAAAAAGGTTTGAGCTCACACCCGGTGCATGTTTAGAAGGAATCCAACAACTCTGTGAGTCAGCGGCTTACAAGATTGTGTTCCATGATCTTAGTCATTGTCTCTGGGACGGTCTGTATGTCGGTGAGCCGGCATCTTCCACAATCGAACAGTTCATTCAGGAGCTTGAACAGAATTTGATGGTTATAGCCGAGACAGTTCATGAACAGGTTCGAACTCGGTTTGTAGCTGAAATAATGAAAGCTTCCTTTGAAGGGTTTTTGTTGGTTTTACTCGCGGGAGGCCCGTCTAGATCTTTTACCCGACAAGATTGCCAAATAATTGAAGATGATTTCAAGTCGCTTAAAGACTTATTTTGGGCCAATGGTGATGGGTTGCCCATGGATGTAATCAACAAGTTCTCAATTACTGTGAGAGAGGTCATTCCCCTTTTCAGAACCGAAACTGAGACTGTTATCGAGCAGTTTAGACGTTTGACCTTAGAGGCATACGGGTCGTCTGCTAGATCTAGACTCCCGTTACCTGCAACTACGGGTCAGTGGGGCCCATCCGACCCAAACACACTTCTACGTGTTTTATGCTATCGAAACGACGATGCAGCTTCAAAATTTCTCAAGAAAACCTACAATCTCCCCAAGAAATTGTAATAACCTCTTTATAAAGCTCACCTTGAAACTACGATGATATCTGTACAGTTTGTTGAATCAAGCCCGTCTCTTTAGCATGAACGACTGCTCGAAGTCGAAGATCAATTATTGTTGTCATTAGCGCGGTGTTCATATAAGTTCTTGGGACCTTTTACTTCTATTTCTAGCCTGCATTTGTTGATTGTTTTTGTTTTCATGGAGACCAAATTCCCAGTAGAGATGTAGTTGGTGATGATGCAACTATTGGGAAAGTTGGGCAGAGTGTTCTATTCTAAACATAATTTTAGGTAATTATATTTATGAGCATGTATAGCATTATACTCATTACCAGTAGTTTTGTTATTTGGTTGAGATTTGTTTATTATTATTTGCTTGATCAAGGTGGCTACCCTTTTTTGTTATG
Organism: Flaveria trinervia; assembly: GCA_025506515.1. NCBI lineage: Eukaryota > Viridiplantae > Streptophyta > Magnoliopsida > Asterales > Asteraceae > Flaveria > Flaveria trinervia. Next base: position 125,665,581 of record CM046442.1, read on the forward strand.
TTTTTGTCATTTATGTATTACCCTTTGTGTTAAGTTTCTATTATTTGGTATGTGTTTTTGTAAAAATAATCATACCCAATGTATCTTATTTATAGCAAAATTACTAACAATTTATAGCAAAACTACTGATAGAGTATGAGGGATGATATAGAGATGATATAGAGGTAAACCTTATCTCTATAAGAGCAAACCTATTTTTCATCTTTATTTATATAATTATATTATAAATTATTATATTTTTTTTATCATTATTTTTTCTCTATTTTATACTTACAACCACTTAATATATATTAAAAACATTATAGGGTTTTGAATATTGATTCCTAAAAATACAGATTGAACAGTTTTTTTATATCTTTCACTTACAACCACTTATAACCATACAAAATAATATATAGAGACTATACTTACATTATTTTAAAAAACAAGTTGTGAATGCTCTATAAAAGTCATCAAACTCAACAAAATAAACAACATATAATATAAACAAGAAGCATACAATGGTAGTAGTCGATCTTTATAACACGTACTAGACAATCAATATTAAATAGAAAACAAAACATACAATGTTCAGTATTATACAAAAATCATTATTCAATCACTAATATCCTTGACAACAAACAACACACAATGAACAACAGAATACAATGATCAATGAAAACGAACAATTACACTAAGCAAGTGACATTCATGGTATATTTAACCCTTAACCTGTTGGGCTACTAGTTAAGACCCATATAAGATATATCTAAACCTTCTTTTTTAGTTCTTAACCTTTATCCTAATGTCTTCATGTACTTCAATTTCAGATCATGTTCTCAAAGAGATACAACTCGTTCAAATCCCATCTAATATTCTCCTCTCAAATTAGATTGGGCATATCTCTAGCTAGAGGTGCACATAGAAACCGGTCCTCGACCCGAACCCGACTCGAGTTCAATCCGGTGACACCTCAACCCAGTTCCAACCTACCAAAATCCGTCACTTTTAAACCAGTTTGCCTTCCCTCACAAAAACGATTTAACCGTTAGAAAACGATCTTTTGACTGTTAGGAGCCCATTTTTTATCGTTTTCTTCATCATTTTAAAGATAATTTTGCCCCATTCGATAATATAAATAGGTATTGGGTGTAATTGTTTGATCATAAAATTACAAAACACAAAAACATAGTCAAAAACAAAAAAAAAATCCTCTCATACACGCTCTCTAACCTCCACTCTCTACTCTTTAATGTCAAAATCTTATGACTTCCGAATCATACGTTCCAACTAGGTGCATCCTCAAGCGAAGTTTTCGTTTTGAGGATTCTACCAACAACGAAGAACCAAGAGTTTCGGTGCAATTTTGATTTACGTGAAATGTCGAATGGTCAAACCAAAGCTCGATGCAAAGCTTGTGGTATTTTGTTCAAATCGGATTCAATCACGACTTTGAGAAATCATGTAACAATATATTGCAAGTTGCTGAAAAGCACACCATCTCAAGGTCAAACAACAATCAGAGGTGATGCTATCATATGGAACTTTGTTGAAGAGCACGCTTCGTTGTTGGTAAATACGGTTCGAGAACGAATGACAAAGTTTGTAATCCAAGAAAGCATGATACTCAACCATATGGACAACCTTTGGTTGACAAGACTGATTCAAAAACAATTCAATCGTGTTACACTCATATAAGTCCTACTATCCCTAAAAACGATTGTTTAAATTATTGATAATAGGATAACATGATTTAAAAATAATATTTTTAAATTTAAAAACTTGTGTGAACTTAATACAGATGGTCACTCCATACGGTTTACTAGAATCACACATTTGCGTTACGACCTATTGGCTAGATCAAACATGGCAAATGATGAAAGGTAAAATTGAATATGAAATGTTTGGACATCATCATGGCACTGAAAATTTATTTTAATGTTTTCAAATTAGTAAACAATATTTTTTCCATTGCTATTTGGTAACATCTCAAACAATATAATCACGGTTAAAAAGCTAAAATTACAATATAAAGTAATTAGCGAGGGTGTTTTTTTTCATGGCCTATTTGTTGTATATATTATTGATTTAATTGTGCAAGATGTAATCGGTGTTTAAAAAGTTGATGATTTCAAAACTTGCTTTAAAAATATGTTATGTGATCTTTTAAAACTAGTAGAAAAAGATATAAAAAATTATAGGGAATATGCCACGATACACATTTGGGAGCTATTAATTGACAATGCATCTACCTCAGACGATGCATCTTTTAGAAGATGCTAACAACGAAGCAAATGATGTTCAAGAATAGCAATTTGGATGCTATTAATTGACAATTAATTTTAATTTTCTTTTAAGTTGTAGATGTGTTTAATCTTATCGGGTAGGATTTTATCCTACCTCAACCTAACCCGAACCAAACCCGAACCAAACCCGGAACTCAAACTTTGACCTAAATCTGACCCGAGTTCAATCCGAGTGGGCTTGGTTTTAAACGCAATTTGTGCACCTCTACTACTCTAACTGACATTGTCGTTATCTTCTCTTCACATGTCCAAACAGTCTTAATCTTCTCTTATTAATCTTATCCTCTGTATTAACTACTCCTAATCTATGTTTACAAATCTTATTTTTATCTGGTCTAATCTTCAGTGGCTACACATCCACCTCAACATCACATCTTTGCTACTTTCATCTTTCACACTTTGAGTCTTTTTGATCTTTGAGTCTTTTTGATTGCCTTAACATTTTGTTTAATATAACATAGGTTTATACCCTATAAACTTTCCCACTTACAGTTATTATTCTTAGGATAATGAAATTATATGTTGAATTGAATTCTTCAAAGAATCTCAAGAGAAGGAGCCATGTAATCTTATAAATCTTCTAAAGCTCAAAAGAGTTTTGAGTTAACCAAGTCTAGCACGAGGACACATATATATTTGCAATAAGAATGATAATGACTATCAATACTTATTTTAGGGCACGATGTGACATTTATTGTGTAACCGCTGAACCTCATAATCTAGAGATTGAGTTATGCCTTAAATGTGATCGTCATCAGCTATTAGCATGGTTTTCAAAACCGGACCGGACCGGCCGGTTCTACCGGTTGGACCAAGAACCGTATTGTCCGCTTCGGTGCGTAAAACCATTTTAATGTATAACCAATGGTTAGACCGGTTGAAGCGGTTGAACCGGGAACCGGACCGGTTGAATCGATGGTCGGACCGGTTGAACTAGTAATCGGACCGGTTGAAACGGTTTTTTATATACTTTTTTATTATTTTTACATAATATTTATAAAAATAATTATAATTTTATCTGGTTCTTATATACGGTGCGACTGTTTGAACCGGTCCGACCATCGGACTGGTAAGGCGTTCGGTTCACTGTCCGACCCGGTTTTAAAAACATTGCCTATTAGAATTAGTCGCAATTATTGAGGATCTAGTTTGTCATAATCTGATGGTTTAGAGATTCTATTAGCAATCCCTGTTCATATACCAATCCTTAAATTATATTAGAGACGTAAAAAAAATATATAATTTTTTTTACATCATTTTTCTTATTTTCATTTTCACCCCTATGTTTTTAAGAAAAACCATTATGATTCTTTATATGTAGAGGTCATAATTCACTCCACGTATGTATTGTTTTATATTTTTTATGAGTGACAATAAAGAGAAAAAATAATAATATATTAATTAAATATTAATTTAATTAAAATAAAAATACATATATATATATATATATATATATGGGGCCGCTGATTTGGGAGGATTTTAGAAAATGACAAAAGTTTTAAAGGATTATGATTTTTTGTTAATTATAGAGGATGAGGATAGAAAAATTACTGTAGATGCTCTTAGAGCCAGGGGCGGAACTAGGGTCATAGGTACGGGGTCAAGTGACCCCATTGATTTTTAGACCCGTAGCGTAACGTATAATACCGATTTTTTTTAAACCCATAGTTTTATAGATAGTGAACCCATTAATATATTAAAACTTATAATATATCACAAACACATCTCTGGTTTGCTGGTTTAAACGCTCCTTCTTCAAAAACAGGTTACGAGTTCGAGCCTTGTAAGCTGCAGTTTGCAACAGCTTTTTTTCCTTCTTTATTTGTGTAAAATTACTAAAATAACCTTATTCTAATTACACAAAATAAAACCCTAGCCCTCAATTTCCCCCACCCCCATTCGAACTGCATCTGCTGGCCTGTTGCAGCCCCCACCTCACCACCTGCCCGCCGGCCGCCCCCTCCTTCACTGCTGGTCTGCTGCTCCGCGCCTCCGCTGGACCGCCAGTCCGCCTCCTTCACTGTTCTTGTTCATGGTTCATTCACTTAATCACTTCATTGCTAGCCCCCATCTTTAACCTCGTGGTTGAGTAGTTGATAGTTCACCATTGATTCGTGAAATTTGAAAAGGCTAGTTTTCTTAGTTTTTTATTCAAAGATGTTTAATTAGGTTAAGAATCTAGAAATTATCTTAGTTGTTTGAAAAGATTAGCAATCTAGAATTTAGTTGTTTAACTTGGAGTGTAAAAATCAAACAAAATGCAACGAGGACCAAAAGAATATTTAGAGACAATATATATTTAGATTAAGATAGATCTCAAACTTAGCTTTTTCTACTTGATTGGGTTCATATGGATTTTCTACTTGATTTGGTTCATATGGATTTTTAAGATAGATCTCAAACTTAGCTCTTTTTAATATAATTTGCTTATTACGATCATAAAAGTATTATTTTCCATTCTATATTTCTATGCTAGAGATCAAGTGTTCGAAACCTACTCATTTGTTCTTGTATTTTTTACGATAGTATATAACGCATACTTTTCATTTGTGTCATTTATTTTATACGTATACCGTATACGTATAAAATAAATGACACAAATGAAAAAGTTAGGAATCTAGAATTTATACTTTGTTTGTTAATTTAGGTGTTTAAAAATCTAAAGTCAATATTTTGTTTGATATAACTTGGGTATTTCACCACATTAATAATTTAGTTCATCATAACTCATAACAATATGTGTGATGCATTGAACATTTTAGGAACATGGACCGGTTTGTTGTGAAAAGAAAACCATCGAATGTTGCTTCTTCATCTAGTAATAGTATTCCGGCAAGAATTGATTTAGATGATCTTCCATGGGATCCTTCTGAACGAAAGCCAATCTCATCATATCACCCTAATCAAAAAGATGAAATTAGAAGAGTATACTTGCTTAAAGGTCCATGTCAACCTATTGGGCATGAGTTTCCACAACGAGATTTTAGTGGAAAATCTAGACGATTTCGTCCCGAGTGGTTTAAACAATATGGGAACTGGTTAGAATATAGTGTGAAAACGGATAGAGCATATTGTTTGTTTTGTTATTTGTTTAAGAAAGTTGGTCAAAAAGATGCATCTGTGAATGAAGGTTTTAATGGTTGGAACAAAACAGAAAGATTTGCCATACATATTAGTGATGTTAATAGTCTTCACAACAAAGCACGCAAAAAAGGTGAGAACTTGCTTAAACAAGAACAATCAATACATGTTGCATATGAAAAACAAAGTGACAAACAAAAAAGAGAGTATAGAATCCAATTAAGTTCTTCTGTTCTTCTTGCAAAAGCATTATTAAATGGTGGGTTGTCTTTTCGTGGTCATGATGAATCCGAGGCTTCACTTTATAGAGGACACTTTATTGAGTTTCTAAAGTTGTTTGGGCAATTAAATGAAGAAATTGATAAGGTGATCTTAGGAAATGCTCCAGGAAATAGTCAAATGACATCTCCACTAATACAAAAAGAAATTTGTAATTGTTTTGCACAAGAGGTATTAAAGAAGATTTTTGAAGAACTTGGTGATGATGTTTTTGCTATATTAGTTGATGAGTCGAGAGATGTATCTAAAAAAGAACAAATGGTTGTGGTTTTAAGATTTGTTGATAAATTAGGACTTGTTAAATAAAGATTTATTGGCCTTGTTCATGTCATGGAAACAACTTCATTGTCTCTCAAGTCGGCTATTGATGAACTATTTGCTAGATACAATTTAAGCTTGACAAGAGTTAGAGGCCAAGGATATGATGGTGCAAGCAATATGTCCCATGAGTTTAATGGTTTGAAATCGCTAATTTTAAAAGAAAACTCATCGGCTTATTTCATACATTGTTTTACCCACCAACTTCAATTAGTTGTCATCGCCCTTGCAAACAAACATATGAAGATTTATAAATTTTTGATGAAGTGTCAACTTTGACAAATGTGGTTTGTGCATCTTGCAAACGAATAGATATGATTCGAGAGAGTCAAAAGGAAAGGGTGAAAGAGCAAATTGGTTGTTTAGAAGTTGAAAGTGGAAGCGGGAAGAATCAAGAAATCTCACTTGCAAGATCTGGAGACACACGTTGGAGTTCTCACCATAAGACACATATTCGTTTGCTCGAATTATACCCAATTATTATTGACATGCTTGAGCATATTGTAAATTCTGGAGTGGTTAATGCTAGCCAAAAGCAAGCACGCGGAATTCAAATATATATGAAAACCTTTGATTTTGTGTATTATTACACTTGATGAAACACATATCGGGAATTACTAATATATTGTGCGTAACTCTTCAAAGAAAGGATCAAGACATATTAAATGCAATCGGAATGATTAAAGCGACAAAAGAAGAACTACAAACGTATAGACTTGATGGTTTTAATTCGTTTTTAGAAGATGTCACATCATTTTGTCAAAAGCATGACATTGAGGTGGTTAATATGGAAGAAGATTACATTGACCCGAAATATCGAAGAAGAAAGACTAAAATCACCAATAGACATTATTACGAGTTTGATAATTTTAATACGGTTTTAGATATGCAAATCCTAGAGCTTAGTAACCGTTTTAACGAGGTGACCACCGAACTGCTTACTTGTATGAGTTCTTTGAGCCCGTCTAACAATTTTTGTTACTTTGATGTTCCAAAGATACTAAGGTTGGCGGAAATGTATCCATATGATTTTGATTATGAAGAAAAAGACAAGCTTAAATATGAACTCGGGATATACATTAGAAGCATCAAAGAAGATACAAGGTTTGCCGACATTAATGATATATCTGCTCTTGTAAAAAATGATGGAAACAATGAGACATATTGATTATCCTTTGGTTTATCGTGTGTTGAAGTTATTACTTGTCTTACCCGTTGCAACGGCAAGTGTTGAGAGATGTTTTTCTTCAATGAAGCATGTAAAGACGGATCTACGCAATCGCATGGGTGATGAATATATGAACGATTCGTGTATTTGTTATATTGAAAATGAGCTTTTCGCAAATGTGTCGATTGAAGATGTAATGGAACGGTTTCAAAAAATGAAGACGCGTAGAGAACAACTATAAAATGCAAGTTTTATTTGATTTCTTTTGATATTATTTTTTTGTTAACATTTTCTATTCAATTTAATTACATTTCGACCCGACCCGACCCGACAACCCAAAAATTTTTATATATCTTGTTACAAGACGAATCATCGAAAAATAATGACCCCATTAAGAAAAATTCCTGGTTCCGCCACTGCTTAGAGCATTCACATTAGAGACTCTATCTCCGTATCTATTGTTTAGAGATTTTCTGAATTTTATATCTCCATCTGAATCTTCATCTCGTTCTATATCTTTAAACTTTAGAGTTTTATGAATAATGATTCTTTAAACATATTGAGTTACTATTTTTTTCTAATTGTTAAAATAAATGTTTGTAAGTGAGATAGAGATAAAGAGTGAGATCCGAGTGATTAAACAAAATTAAAGATAAAGATTGATGAATAGTGAATCTTTTTGTTTAGAGAATTACTGTTCACGGCGCAAAATAAGGAACACTAGATGGGTTTTTTAATTTGTGACTCATAGGCAAAAGTCTTCAAGAACTAAACATAATATGAAAATCAAATACACTATCATTGTGTGTCACAAACGATAAACCTAACAACCTAATATGAAATGAAGATCAAGATTAAAGCATGAGAAACATAAGAATCACCGTCACCAGTGACACTTAAAACCAACGGACTGCATGTAGAGATTATAATCAGCAAGCGTACGACTACCATCCAGCAGCATCCCTTTAAATATCAGCATTTGCTTGTAGGATGGAATCCCCTCCCTTTCTTCAATCATAGCCTTCACATTGTCAATGGTGTACCAGCTCTCCACCTCCACACTTATCCTCCTTCCTGTCATCAAATCCACAAAGATCTGCCTGCCAGATCGATCAACACTTGACTCCGCTACTTGCGGCCTGTTGAAAAAAACATAGTAATAATAACATATTCGTTAAACAATATAATACTAGAAGTTGCTAGCCACAAAAACCATCAAGAATCACCTCAACCAAAAACATTTGAAACCCGCAGAAACCCAATGAAGATTGTGATCAGCAAGCGTACGACTACCATCTAGCAGCATCCCGTCAAATATCAGCATTTGCTTGTAGGATGGAATCCCCTCCCTTTCTTCAATCTTGGCCTTCACATTGTCGATGGTGTACCAACTCTCCACCTCCACACTTATCGTCCTTCCCGTCATCAAATCCACAAAGATCTGCATCCTCAGCTCCCCTCAAACTCAAAACCAACCAATGTGCACTCCTTTGAATTCAACCAAAAACATATATAATCAACAACACATAAAATTACAACATCCTCGATCAACTAGTACATCAATGTGTTCTCCGCACGCGATACAACCTCAGGAGTAAACTCACCTTAAGCTAGAAAACCCTTGCTCCAACCTAGCATTTTTTTTGTTTTCTTATTTTTTCTATTTTTTTATCACAAGTGACACTGAAAAAAACTAGAAGTTGATAGACAATTATACGGAGAACGTGGGTAGCATTCAATAGTTACGTGGGTTTCATTTGTGGTTTTAGTAATATGATTTAAGCAAGTAGCTATAGGTTTTTGAGTATAAAAGTAGAACTCTTGTTTGTGTATGTAATTTTAAGTTCAAATCAAAGAGTCGAACTATTTATTTGGGTTCAAGTGATTGTGTGTGTATTGTGTGTTTTTAACAAAAAGACAGTTCAAATTCATGATTTAAACCTCAATTGTTTTATGATTTTTTGGATAAGTTAAAAAACAAAATCGGAGAATTGCTTGATGAATGTCATACAAATCAACCACAATAACACATATCTAAAATGAAATTAATAATAATTCAAATATCGAAAATAAAAATTACCTTGAGAGAATTGAAGAAATCTAAGAAGTTGAAGAAGATCTGAGAATTGCTAGATAAAATGAAATTAGGGGGTGAATTAGGATCTATATATAGAACAAGAAAGATGATGGTTCACGCAAAGAAGGATAAGTGACGGTGTGTCAGATGACGAACGAATGAGAATGTGACACATGTATAAGTTATTGATGACCAAACCCTAACGTTTAGAATAAGAGTCGTTGATGGATATCGTGTTGAATAGGGTTACTAATTATTAGGTTAAATTTGGTGTCTTCTTTTCGTTATGGAATATATAATTTTCGTGCATTTTCTTGTTTGTGTATATCTTATTGTTTATATGCAAGTTGTAAAAGGTTGATAGCAACTTTAATATAATAATTTAGATATTTAATTTAGACCTAGAAAAGTATTTAGTATTTGACATGACTTATTGATTAAGGATGCACAAAAGCTTGAGTTTATCTATTATTTTGCTTATTAATCTAGCAGCCTCATTTGACTATAATTTGACACCATACAACACCAACCAGCAATAGAAAACAACATTTTTTTCAACACTAAACATCATATAACAGCAAATAGAACAAATTAACAGCAAACAACATCAATTCAGAAATAAACATGCAATTAGTAGCAACAACATCAAAACGTAGTTAAGCGTAGTTATAAAAACATTAAAAAGCAGCATAATGCTGATTTCACTTGTTTAATTTCCACTCGCCTAACATTCATCTTCTACTCTTTTTTTTAATCAACATCTTAAAGATTACAATTTCCACTTAATTACTAATGTTTATCTTATCAAACGGGTCATAATTATAACATAGTTATTTGTTGTGTTCTATCCCTTAAATTCGCGCTTTTCTGTTGAATACTTTCACTTTTGCCACAAAGACTACACAAAATGTTTTTGGTTTCATAACATCATGTTCAAAATTTTATATTATACTAATTACCAATCTTTTTATGTATAATGATGTTGTATCTTATACATAAGGATTTTTTTTAAAAAAACTTAACTTTTCACTTTTAACCAAAGGTTTTCATCTTTTGTAAAAAGATCTCTCAAAATTTTATACTTTCAATTTGGTCTCCTATATTTTTCATATTTTGCAATTTTTTTGTTTCGTTCTAGGTTTTGCAAGTTAACACGATAAAAACATGCATGTGTGATTCACCAATTGTACATTTCGCTTTACGTTTTGTTTTAGATTATGTGAGTTAACACAACACAACGTGTGTGCATGGTTTATCATTTTTACGTCTATTTTCCTCTTTTAACAAGTAATTCGTCGCAAGCGTGAATCTTAAATCGACTTAATTATATATTATATATTTTACGATTCGGTCTTATTTTTTTATTAACATACTGCAATATCAATGTTTGTGGTTATTAATGATGGTTTGATATTGGGGTTACTTTGCACGTTTTAGATCTTGTGCAGGGAGCTTAATTCTATATAAAACTAAACGTAAAACACTTGCTTGGCTTGCAACTACAAGTTAAGTTGAAAGTGAATGACTTACAATTGAACTTTAACGAACTGGAATCACAACTACTTGAACTTGAAGTACTTGGGCTTGAAGTTGAACCACCAACCGACGGAAAGCGAAACCCTAATTTAGTTAAGGCTGACATCACAGCTGAATTATGAAATGAAAAAAAGACTTGCAGTTAAACCCAAAAACATTAGTATACCGCTAACTAAAATCATATTATCTACTTTATACCAAGAATATCATATAATGATTTTCATATTGTCTACTTTATACCTTTTCAATATCTTTTTTTCTAGATTAACAATCGAAAAAAAAACTTCATATAAGTTCTGGAACCTTTTACTTCTATTTCTAGCCTGCATTTGTTGATTGATTTTGTTATTATGGAGATTGCTTCTTTTAGGTATTATATTTACTAGGGATTAGACCCGCACTTCGTTATGGTATGGTTTCAATGTATACGAGAATGTCACTATGATAGTTTTAGAGTTACAAAAGTTGAAAGATTTAATTTGCTAATATATATGTTAGTCCTAACCACTTGAGAAAAGATTGCGTACGAAACACTGTAAAAAATGTAATAGAAAAAACTAGAGAAAATAAATAACTCAAACAAAGAAGAAAAATAACGAATACGTAAATTATGACTCAATTATAGTTAACGAGCTTTATTATAAATTGGTTAAAAGAAATTTTGACAAAACTCGAATACAAATATATAAAACTTAAGAAAAAATTTCCGGTGATTACATGTAAATTTTACATAACTCGAATGCTTAAATATAAAATTTAGAAAGAAGATCAGGTGAAGAAATTTAAATATAACCTAACTCGAAGTTTTAAGTATAAAATTTGACATAACTCGGATGCTTATGTATAATTTTTTTTATAAAAATGAGTAGGTATCAATTTGAAAAAAAAGAGAGAAAGTGTTATGTTTAATATTAAAAAATCCTTAAAAGTTTAAATGTAAAATTATAAAAAACCAAATTAGGCTTTTTATTAGTTTGTAGAAAAAAATTTATTGTGGTGACACTGAGAAAAACTTTACCTTCACTAATCATAATCTTTTATATTTGTTATATGTAGTGATATGTCGGATGTTATCGAGTTTTTTTTTCCGACTTGCATTAAACACAAATATATATGGATATTATTATTATTATAACTATATAAATATATAATAGTTATATACTTAAGTATTTAAATAAAATATATTTAAATCAAATAGTATTAATGGGCTCTTTGACAGCCTATTAATTGTTCAGATTTTTTATTGATTTAACACTTAATAGTTCAGTACTTAATGGTTCAGACTGTTTGTTTCGCTATCAAATGTCTGAATGGTTCAGACATTTGTCTCTAAATAGTAAAACATTATACTAATATTAATGGTTAAAAAGTGTAATGTTGAATGGTTAAAACGTTTTATCTAAATTGGTTAGACATTTGTCTTTAATTAGTTAAACAATATACAAGCTCTTAATGTTTCAGACTCTAAATGGATCAGCACTTAATAAGTCAGACATCTTATTAGTTTAGCATTTAATCATTTAAAAATTATCAAACAACCCCTAAATTATAATAATATAAATAATTAAGATATATATTTTAATATTAATTTAAAGTATTATAAATAGCATAACACTAAAATAAATATATATTAAATAATATATTAGTTAGGAGAATTTATTAAATATGGGAAAATTAGGAACTCTCCACAAACACCCAACCTTCTTTTTGCTCTTCCTTCGGGTTGCCTCCACGAACGCTTTTCTTTCTTTCAAAACCCCCTTCGCTCTTTTCTTTTCTAAGGTAAATGAAGTTACAAGAGATGTAGGGAGTATGTCTTCTCCCATTCTGTTAAGGTGACTTTTCTTAACCGGGATTGCTCATTCTCGATGGGGCGCTAGACCTCATTCTTTTTAGAACACTTATTCAATTGATAGTGGCCCCTCCTTACGTTACTTTAGTTGGAGAGGATACGAGTAAGGAGCAGGTACGGGAGCTTGACGAGGATCAAGATAACGAAAAGTGGATTTGCCTGGGGTGGGCTCACTTTTCTGTCTTTTTCTCCCACGATTTAAGTATATTACAAGTATATGATTCTCATACGTTTTATATAATAGTATAAATAAAACATATATAGATTAATATTATCATCATTAGTATAAACATATTTGATAATTAAATAATTAAGTATTCAAATTGGATACTACTTATTTATAAACTTTATTACTATTATTATAAAAGTGTTATTACTTATATAGTTAAGTATTCAAATAAGATAACACTTATTAATAATTTTAAATATTTGTTTAAACTATTATCAACAATGAAATATATAATGTAGTGAATTAAATAATCTCATATTATTAATAATGTACTAATAATATGAATTAATGAATGTATTGATTAAAAGAATTTTAATAAATGAGGGGCAAAATATGAATGATTACTTATAACACTTGTATCTAATATTTTAAAAGTTGTATTAAATGTCTTAAATTTTTTATAAAATTACATTTGTATCTTAAGTTTATGCATTATATAGTAGTAAGTATAGATGAGCTGTATTGCATTATACTCATTATTATCAGTGGTTTTGTTTTGTTAATTGGTTGATATTTGTTTACTATTATTTGCTTGATGAAGGTGGCTACCTTTTGTGTTATGTTTTTCTCCTTGATGCATTATTACCCTTTGTGTTACGTTTGTTGGTGCTGGCCTAAGATTACACACTCAAAAACTATTGTATTCATTTATACTTTCAAACTTACATATACATAAAAAGTAAACATAAACTCCTAAACTTTTTTACTCGAATATTTAGGAGCTTTTTTTATCAAAAGTAATGAACATCCTCCTTTATTAATTGCAATTTGCAAACAAACATAATATAAAGACTCCAAACATGAAGTAGTGGAGTAGTCGTGCATACGTGGGGTTAGTTACCATCTACATACCCCTAACAATACTAGATTCATCTAAATCAAACTAAATTTAATGTATAATTACAAACATATAATAAAATAAAACATCCCAAATACCCAACCTCATCCATAAAATAAAACCCTTTGAACCGTCAAGATTAACAAACATTCACCCCTTTAATCTTGACCCCTTTAATATTGACGTTGAACCGTCACTTGGTCACAATTCTTTTTTCTAAAACGATCGTAAAAGAATATCAGAGTCAGTTGAATTTCTTGTGTTATATCTTGTATATGAAACATAAAAAAGAATGGTGTCGGGTGACCCTGACACCTTACTAGCTCCTCCAATGTTCATTTCCAAAGCTATGGCTTTGAGCTAGACAAAGGATGTTTGGAGTACTTGTAGCGTGGATCTTCACATAAATAATAACTATAACGAGTTATGGCTCTTGCTTAATATTTGTTTTAGTAAGCGTAGCAAATAACTTAACCCGTCTCTCTAGGACATAAGCTACTAAGAACGTGGGAAAAGAAACATGAGCCGGTTCCACACTTTAGTTGGAAATAATGATCCTGCTCCCCGTAAAAGTATCAAGTACCTAAGGCTAAGACGGATTCGTCAACGAACATAGACTACAGAAAATGTGGAAAAGGAACATGAGTAGGTTCGACTCTGCGTACCCGCATTGTCCATTTATCATCCTTACTGTCCATTTAATGCTTCATGATAACCACTTAAATTGTCATTACACACAATCTAGACCACAAGGCTACTAACTTATGATGTGGCTAATTGTTGCACAATATATGTTGATTACCCATGTTGTACATGGAAATTAGTATAACAAAAGACATTAGACGACTGTCTACTCCTCTCGAAACAAGCAAATATAGGTGATAATTAATTAATTATATTAGATGAGAGGATCCAAGCCGAAGCGTCGAATATTCCTCGAAAGACATACAAGGATTTGAGCCAGATGCCTTGGTGATCCTTTAACTAGTCTAGTGCTGTAGCATTAAAAATAAATGAAGGGTGGTTTTATTTGGACACCGCCAATTTTAAATCAACACCCCGCGACTCTATACGTCGCGTATGGACCCATGATGGTACACCACTCCCGACTCTTGCCACGTCCCGTGATGGATGTGGCGATCATCCGATGCAAGTAACGGATAAGAGGATCTCTAATGCCAGTGACCCTGCCCTTAGTCCTCTGAAACGGACCTATGGCAATTTGAGGCCACCAATCTCTCAATCGGGTCTCCTCCATCTTAGTAATTCCCTCTGTAAATAGAGGGGTAATGGTCTCCGGCTCGTAATAAAGTCTCGAGAGAACGGCAAACTGCTCAATCGATATCTGATGAAATCGTCCACATAGCCGAAACGAAATCTCACATCGCTCATTGTCCTCCACCATCTCATCAGGACGAACATAAATAAAGGTGGATAAAAACTACACCGTTAGCTGTCGGTATTGTCACACCCCAACCTTAACGGCGGAAACATCGAGATGTGAGGGTTAAGATTGTTCACAGCCACATAACGCTATATTAAATTGTAAAGATTATTATCATAAGTCTTGAAATGGAAATTACAATCATAAGTCTTATACAAGAAATAAGTTCAACATAACATAATATAATGTAACTTTTTATTTCATTATCTAGGTCCAAGTCCTAGATTATAGCATGCTTCAAAAGGATCACTTTAAACTTGAGGTTGACCTGAAACATGATAAAAATAAGAGTCAACTAAAAATAGTTGGTGAGTTTCCAAGGTTTTCATACATAATATGAAAAAGAAAGTTACAAGTAGCAATTCATGTCATAGGTTATAAGCTGGTAAGGTTATAGAACACATATCGTTACAACCAAACCTCGACTTGATTACAAGTATAAAAGATTGGCTAAGTGTATTTGGTTCCCTAGTGCACAAGCATACGACTCCTAGGAGTCGGCAATACCTCGACTTTGGCACCAAATAGGCTTGTCAGGCCCAAAGATCTAAGACGTCGTCAGGCTAGCAATAGTTAATGATTATAAACAAACTATGTATCTCATATAAACACTTACAATACACAAATAACCATGACATAATAATAAGATTAATTGCATGTGCTTACAAGTCTCAAACGTTTATAAGTGTACAATGTATAGATAATCATGTTTCACCCCAAAGTAGTGTGAAATAAAATAAAATGGGGCAAGGAAAACTCACATGACAATAAATATATAATGGCGATTAATAAGAATAATAACAAGCGTCGCTCCAAGGTGTATCGTCACAAGACACCTAAATATATATATTTACAAGATTAAAGCTTTACAATAAATTTAACAAGGACTAAGAAAATCAACTTGATGTTTGGGGTTTTGTTAATTATTATTGTTAAATAAGAACTCAATTATATTTTCGTGGGAACGATTTTATTTATAATTTATATAAATATATGAATTAAGAATATCTTTTATAATGATTTGGTAATCTTTATAAAGTTTAGATAATTTTATAATTAAATAAGAATGAACACAAATTAGACAATAATTTAAAGGCAATGTTTGAAATAATAGTTCGTGTAAATTAAACTACTATTTAAAGTCTAAATTTTTATAAAAAAAATATGCTAGCTATATTATTAACTTTAGGATATTAAATAAAAATATAAAGGTATTTTTATAAATAAATTACAGAAAAATGATTAAATAGTTTCAAAAGAAACAAAGTTTATGAAAATGATTTTTCATAATTTTTAGAAATTTTTAATATTAAGTTTGAAGGCCAAAAAGCCTAAAAAAATTCTTTTTTTTTTAAATAAAACAGAGGGTGCCCGGGTTCGAACCCGGGACCTCTAAGTGGAGATGGGAGCGTTTAACCAGTGAACCAAGGCATCCAGCCGCGTTAATGTTCGCGTTTAAATTGATAAAATGCTTACTTAAACAAAACCCCCAAATCCTTAAGAACCCTAGAATTTGTTTACCCAAAATCAAACCCCAATTCGGTTATGAACATAAAATTAACCTTGGGGCTTTTAATCCCCAAGTAAAACCGAGCGTGTATGTGAAATCAATTACCCGATTTCAAAGTGTTAGACGAGATCGAGTGATGAACAAGTCGCGGCCTATGCACAACCTTGATGAATGCTCAAACGATGTTGATAAATAAATTCGTTGTGCAGGAAGCTTCACAAGAGAGTTTGATCGAAAACCCTCAATCAATTGTAGTTCCAATCGTGCAGAGGGTTGTGTTCGTCTCGTGTGCAGATCGCGATGAGTATGCCGATTGTATTTGATTGTTTGGAGTTGTTTCAGGTGCAATTGCGAGTTGGGATATATTATAGATAGTTAGACGTTCGATCTGGTTGAATTAATTGAGTAATTATTGAGGTTTGATGCTCGAACAGGTTCGCGATTATGAGCTTCGGTTACCGATTGGTTTGGGAGTCATAACCGTCGTTTAACCACATAAAACATCCTAATTATGTTCGAAAAACGTTTGCGAAGCGACTAAAATCGATTCAACAAGAAAAAAAATCAAGGTTTAAACGTTTTTTGAGGATCACGGCGCCGCGCCGGAGCTAGGCCGGCCGGCGGCCGGAAAAACGAGAGAGAGGGAAAACATGATTTAAGTTTTCATTAATTACACAAATGGTCCCCCTAGTTTGTAGTTTTATCATTTTAGGTTTAAACTTAGATTCTAACTTTCAAAATTTGGCCAAATAACCCCTGGACTTAAATTAATCTTTAAGTCTAAAAACATTTCATGACTTATTATTATTATTATTATTATACTTATTATTATTATTATTATTATTATTATTATTATTACTATTAATATTATTATAGTTGTTATTATTAGTATTATTATCATAATTATGACTTGTGTCATTATTACTATTATTAATATTAACATAATTAATATTATTTGGTATTTTTTACTTTTAACTTTCATACATTAGTAACCAAAGAGAGTAAGCATAAGCAACACATGAGTTTCATAATTGTCAATAATGACCCTTATAAGAATAAACGAAGTTAACGTTTAGTTAACAAAAATTCGAGATGTTACAGGTTTGAAGGTAAGAACGCCAGCTCAAATAATCCACTCCATGGCGTATTATCTCCGATAATCCCAGCGAGTCTATCGCGCTCCCCAAGTTCGGCCATCACCTCCCAATCCACTGCCTTTTGACCGATCTTCATATGAATGAATTTTGAGCACTTTGCATGCTCAATAGGTAAGTTGATAAGATGTTACGAGGCTCCACGTTCTGATCGGTAAGTTGTTCCACCAAATTGAATTCGTTTTGAGAAAACCTTCTTACAAATGGGTGCCCCTCCATATGTTGAGCGGGATCATGGTTATGTTCGTCATTTCTCACCTCTAATTTCCACGAACGACGTTTGTTGTCGTATATCCCCACTAATTTAAAAGGACATCCGATTTTTTTGCTACCAGATCGTCTAATTGTTGCTTTACTTTTGTGTTCACCACCACAATCACAAATAAGCCACACCTTTACGACCTAGCCTTCTTTTTTCTTCGATCTTCGTGTAATAATAACGTAACCATTATCACGTCCCCTATTAACAACCCAACAGACTAGCTCATCGAGTGATAAAAATTCTTGACATGTTTCAAACGATATTTTCGTGTTTTGATTTTCAGCACTCGAGAGAAAGTTTATATTACTTTGTTGCGGGTCATAACTTGATTCTCGGCAAAACTCGAACTCATCATCGGGAACATAAGGTTGGTTTAAATCTGGCAATTCGTAAGCAGATTGAACGTACGAATCATCTTGATTACTATCTGCCACGTACGAAACGCTTGAATATTCACCAAACAAATAGTTACCATCCCAAACGACATAACGAACGAAGAATGTTGGATCACTTCAAATTCAACCGTGCTATACGTTCCGTGGCAGCCCTATAAGACAAATGAGATTTTTTTAAGAAAATAGAGTTTTGTGGTTCAACTATTTCTTCAAAATAATAATTTTTCTTTAAAACTATAACTTATATACATACTTACGTACACATAAATGTCTTGATTACTTAATAATCATTTCAACTAACTCGGGTTCCACGATACTAGTCAGTTATAATAAAAAAAACTTAAAATATATGTATATATGTATGCAAATACTTAATGAAATAAGAATCAAATGTTTACCGAGTAATTATGTGACAGAAGAAAATGTTGAATCACACAACGCTAATTTCCTCCGATTATGATCAAACGTTTCATTCGTAACAAACGAAATATGAATGCATTTGTTTGATATTCGGTGCGTTTATATATCAACGAAAGAATCTTCAGTCGCGTCAATATAATTCGAAATCGAGACTATACGCCGCGTATGGACCCATACGCGGCGTATAAGCTTTTCAGAAGACAAAACTGGCGAAGTCAAATCAGTCATTCAGCGGGTCTATACACCGCGTATGGGCCATACGCGGCGTATAGACATGGGTTGTGTGGGTGTGGGACGCATCTCCACCGACACCTATACGCCGCGTGTGGATCCATACGCAGCGTATAGAAGTGGGTGGAGATGCGTCCCACACCCATACGACCCATGTCTATACGCCGCGTATGGGCCCATACGCGGCGTATAGACCCGCTGAATGACTGATTTGACTTCGCCAGTTTTGTTTTCTGTATGGGTCCATACGCGGCGTATAGACTCACTGATGTAATGTGAAATTCTTGGCATTTATGACTGGGACCTATACACCGCGTATGGACTCATACGCAACGTATAGGTGGATGTCGATTTAAATTTGAGGGTAGAGGTGGCCAAAAAAACCGGTTCGGGAACCGGTTCGGCCAAAAAAACCGGAACCGGTTTGAGGCCCAAACCGGTTTCAAACCGGGCCCGAACCGCCGGTTCTTGACCGGTTTAACACTTCCACGTTCCAAACCGGTTTCAAACCGAACCGGTTTTCAAACCGGTTCCAAACCGGTCCCAAACCGGTCACCCAAACCGGTTTTCAAACCGGTCACCCAAACCGGTTTTCAAACCGGTCACCCAAACCGGTTTTCAAACCGGTCACCCAAACCGGTTTTCAAACCGGTCACCCAAACCGGTTTTCAAACCGGTCACCCAAACCGGTTACCGTTACCCAACGGCTATATAGCCGTTTTTTGCAATTTTTGACCGTTTTTTTGATGTTTTTTTACGATTATACCCCCACTAGGTTACTATATATATGTATTTGATGTTTTGGTTGAATCACAACAACTTATAACACTCTCTACTCTCAAAAATCTCAAAAACGCTCTCAAAAACGCTCTCCAAAAATACTTTTGTTTAAAACGCTCTCAAAAACGCTCTCACAAAAATCTCTGAAATGGCTTCAACAAGTGCTCAATCATCCGTTGGTTGTGAAGCGTCTTCAAGCAACGTGGTGATAGCAATCCTTCCTACGAATAGGAACCCCGAAGTATGGTGCAATTACGATTTATGTCAAATGGCTAGCGGTCCAAACAAGGCTCGTTGCAAGTTTTGTCATGAGTTTTTCAAAAAAGATGCAAACACAACGTTGAAAAACCATATTGCAAATAAATATTGTAAAGCGTTAAAAGGTGAACCTTCTCAAGGTCAAGCTTCGATGACAAACGAAGGAAATATTTGGGCTTATAACGTTGATGCGGTTCGGGAGCAAATGGCGCAATTTGTAATTCAAAAAAGCTTGCCATTCAAACATTTCGACAACGAACGTTTGACTCGACTCATTCAACGAACTCTCCAACCTCGTTACACCAATGTAAGTCGTGCTACTCTTCGAAGAGATTGTTTAAAAATGTGGAAAAAGCTAAAAATGAATTAATATCTTATTTTGAAAATTTACAAACCGGTGTTAACTTAACTAGTGATGTTTGGTCGACACCTCACGGTTCACCGGACTCGTACATTTGTGTCACCGCCCATTGGGTTGAACCCGATTCGTGGCAAATGATGAAACGTACGATTGCGTTTGAATTGTTTGATTATCCTCACACCGGCCAAAACATTTTTTATCTTATTGATAAAGTTATTCAAACGTATAAATTAGAAAACAAAATATTTTCTATATCTTTTGATAATGCTTCAAACAACACTCTTGCGATAGATCATTTGAAATTAAAATATAAACCAATATATGAGGGTGTGTTTTTTCATAGTCGATGTGTTGCGCACATCATAAACTTAGCCGTGCAAGACGGTTTAAAAACGATTGAAACAATTAAAGATTGTTTTAAAAGAATGTTACGTGATATTTTTAGTAACAACCAAAGATATACTAAATATCGCAAGTTTTGTAAAGACGCAAATACTAAATGTTTAGGTCCGAATTGGGACGTACCAACACGATGGAATTCCACATGTAACATGTTTGAAAAGGCTATTGAACAAAAAGAAAGTTTAATAGCCTTTCATAATAGTTGGTAAGTCGGGGAAAGGCAAATTCTTACCATCCATCGGGTTGGGCCATCATCTAAGAAGTAACAAAAATGCTTCAAGTTTTTAAAAATGCAACTACATGTCTTTCTGGAGTTTATTACCCAACGAGTCCGTTGGTACTACACCAAATTTATTTAATGACTTCAAAATTAAATGAATTGTCGTGTAGGGGTAGACCTTATTCCGATATGATACCCCCAATGAAAGAAAAACTTAAAAAATATTTTGAAGAAATGCCTCCCGTTATTACATGTGCCGCTGCTTTAAACCCTTGTTTAAATTTGTCGGGGGTTGAAACTTTACTTGATAAAATTACTTTTAATTTGGATTTAGAAGTTGGTAAACCAATGTATAGTAAAACTTTAAAAGCGACTTTCAACAAACAATTACAACAAATGTATGATGTTTATTTATTAAAATACGGGGAAACATCACAAATCCATGATGCTTTAAGGCATGCGGCAAATGTCGAATGTTCGAATGATCCAATGTTTGATTTATATAATACTTTAAGGGATGAATGTAATAAACGTCAACGTGGTAACACTCCGAGTAGTGAACTCGGGAGGTATGGTCTTACAAACTTTTTATCGACCATGACTCCACATGAATTTAAAATTTTTGACTTGTTGGCTTGGTGGAAAGGTAAGGAAGATCAATTTCCCATCCTATCCACCATAACCCGAGATTTACTAACCGTCCAAGCTTCTACGGTAGCTTCGGAATCTGCTTTTTCTGTTAGTGGCAGGATTATATCAATAAGACGAACTCGACTCACTCCACAAGCAGTTGAAATGTCAATTTGCTTGAAAGATTATTTGGATGCCGCGGAAAGAGTACAAGACAAACGATCGCTTGAAGGAGAACTGGAATACGAAGCAGAATTATACGAGGACGAGTTAGAGAGCGGATTGACACCAGGAATGACTGATGATGAAGCGGCATATGATGACTACCTTCGTAACAGTTCCGGTTCTGGTGGCGAGGAATAAACGTACAAGTATAATACGAACGAAAAAACGACTATGTTAAATGTTTAGTTTTAAATGTTTAAATTATTTAAATGTTACGAATTGTTAAAATGTTTAAATTGTTTATAAATGATATAAATTGTTTATAAATGTTATTAATTGTTAAAATGCTTAGATTGTTTATAAATGTTAATAAATAGTATATATATATATGTTTATAAATGTTATAAATTGTTTAATTGTTTAAATCGTTTAAATGTTTAAATATTTAAATCGTTTAAATGTTTAAATGTTTTAAATGTTTATAAATGTTATAAATTGTTTAAATATATAAATTCTTTTAAATTATATAATTATATAAAAATGTTATAAATATTTATGTTTTAATTAAAAGTTTAAAATTTCGTTTGAATATAACAAACAAAAAAAAAAAAAAAAAAACCGGTTTGGACCGAACGGTTTGGGCCCGAACCGGTTCCAAACCGGCCCAAACCGGTTTGATAGGTTTGGTTTTTACGGTTTTGAAACCGGTTTGAACCCGAACCGGTTCCAAACCGGCCCAAACCGGTTTGATAGGTTTGGTTTTTACGGTTTTGAAACAGGTTTGAACCCGAACCGGTTTGGGGCCAAACGGTTTTGACCGACTTTGACCAAACCGGTTTCGGTTTGGGACCCGAACCGGTTTGGAACCCGAACCGGTTTGGGACCCGAACCGGTTTGAGCTCCCAAACCGATTTGTACACCTCTATTTGAGGATGTCTCTTTATTGGAACCCTAAGTGAATGTATAAGCTGATAAGATGTGATAAGCATTGTAGTTGATAAAGATGTGACCCTAAGTGAATGTATAAGCTGATAGGATGTGATAAGGATTGTAGTTGATAAAGATGTGATAGTTTAGCATGTAGTACTATCATTGCGCCTCTTATTTGAATTGGTAAGAAGGTCATGAATATAATTCTAAAGGTTGTCTCATGCGTTGAAGAACATAACATATTTTTTGTAAATTTTAAAGTAAAACTATATAGTAAAACCATACTTAAATTCCTTAAGAAAAGTTAGTCGTGTAAAAGTAATGGGTAGTTACGAAGTTATCAATTATTATCATATAATTGGTAAAAAATAATTACGGGAGTAAAATTCATCTTTTAATTGCATTATGATTATATTATACAACTAGAAATGAATGTTGGTACAAAACATCATCTTTGTAATTGAGATTCTTGAAAACTTCGTTTGTTACCCATCTATCTAGTATTGCTGATTGCTTAAAATTGCTTTAAAAAAAGATAATTTGGTGACTCCAAATAATAAATTGTAGTTTCGACTCTTGTTTTTAGTCTGTTTAGAAGCCCAATTGCGAACAATCGACTGTTAAAACAAAATATTTGGAAATATTTGGGATACACTTGTTTTGAAATTTTATCAATTACCCAGACGTTTCTACTTCGCTCAATCAATTTTATCAACCATATTGGTTGATTTGATTCTTCTGTAAACGTATGGTCATTCAGATGGTCGAAAACTCGAAATAAAATCCTTATAACATCACAATTTTTATTTGTCACAGACGATATCATTCATAGAATCCACATATCAAACCACAGAAACTTGATCCCAACAACTGTTCCAAACATCAACAATCACCACAAACATCTAAAACCCACCACGCAGACGAAGAACAAGGTGAAGGGTGGACTCCTTCTGGATGTTGTAATCCGCAAGAGTCCTTCCATCCTCCAGCTGCTTTCCGGCGAAAATCAGCCTCTGCTGGTCTGGTGGGATCCCCTCCTTGTCTTGGATCTTCGCCTTCACATTATCGATGGTGTCCGAGCTCTCCACCTCCAAAGTTATAGTCTTTCCGGTCAACGTCTTCACAAAGATCTGCATACCTCCCCTCAACCTCAGCACCAGATGAAGAGTAGACTCCTTTTGGATGTTGTAATCCGCAAGAGTCCTGCCATCTTCAAGTTGCTTTCCAGCAAAGATCAACCTCTGCTGGTCTGGTGGGATACCCTCCTTGTCCTGGATCTTAGCCTTCACATTGTCAATGGTATCCGAGCTTTCCACTTCCAAAGTGATCGTCTTTCCGGTGAGGGTCTTCACAAAGATTTGCATACCACCACGGAGACGAAGGACAAGGTGAAGGGTGGACTCCTTCTGGATGTTGTAATCGGCAAAAGTCCGGCCATCCTCCAGCTGTTTGCCAGCGAAGATGAGCCTCTGTTGGTCCGGTGGGATACCCTCTTTGTCTTGAATCTTGGCTTTGACATTGTCAATGGTGTCAGAGCTCTCCACCTCCAAAGTAATCGTCTTTCCGGTGAGGGTCTTCACAAAAATCTGCATACCACCACGGAGACGAAGGACGAGGTGAAGGGTGGACTCCTTTTGGATGTTGTAATCGGCCAAAGTTCGACCATCTTCGAGCTGTTTTCCGGCGAAGATGAGCCTCTGCTGGTCTGGTGGGATACCCTCTTTGTCTTGGATCTTGGCTTTAACATTGTCAATGGTGTCTGAACTTTCGACCTCGAGAGTAATCGTCTTGCCGGTGAGGGTTTTCACAAAGATTTGCATACCACCACGGAGCCTGAGGACAAGGTGGAGGGTGGACTCCTTCTGGATGTTGTAGTCAGCCAGGGTGCGGCCATCCTCAAGCTGCTTTCCGGCGAAGATGAGCCTCTGCTGGTCTGGTGGGATGCCCTCCTTGTCCTGGATCTTGGCCTTGACGTTGTCGATGGTGTCGGAGCTCTCGACCTCCAGGGTGATGGTCTTGCCGGTGAGGGTTTTGACGAAGATTTGCATGCCACCACGGAGACGGAGGACGAGGTGGAGGGTGGACTCCTTTTGGATGTTGTAATCGGCCAAGGTACGGCCGTCTTCGAGTTGTTTTCCGGCGAAGATCAATCGCTGCTGATCTGGGGGGATTCCTTCCTTATCTTGGATTTTGGCCTTAACGTTGTCTATGGTGTCGGAACTCTCGACCTCGAGAGTGATGGTCTTGCCAGTAAGAGTCTTAACGAAGATTTGCATCTGTTGAACAGCATAGAAACGATTATAAGTAACAAAACAAACACAAATTCATTCGTCCACCACACATGCAGATCAATCTAATTCGTTAAATCTAAAAACAGTTATAATTCATAAAGAAATCAACGAATCTGTTTTACAAAAGAGGTTCATCGAAAAATAGTGTCAATAATCAATAGGATTTCAAGATCTAAAGAAAACGAGATTTCAAATCACACAAAACACCTTCATCGTTGCCTAATTACTACATCAATCAGACGTAAAATTCTAAGATCTGAAAGCTACCAACCGATCGTAAGATATTACAACTAATTTCAACCAAAAACAGAATCAACATCTAATAAGATTGAAGATCTGGATAGAAAGCGGACGAAAATCAAAATAAAACACCTAAATCGTTGTATGATTATTAGATCGAATTAGGCGTAGGATTATACGATTTCAAAGCCACTTTCCGATCAAAACAAGAGCATAACAATTGAATTTTATACAAAAACGGAACCACAATCCGTAATATCACAAGATCTAACGAAAACGCTTTTGATCGAGTATAAACCTCAATCGTTGTGTGATTATTAGATCGATTGCAAAACGAAATCAGAGAATCGCCTAATGACTGTTATACAGATCTAAGAAGATCATAAACCTAAAACAAAATTAAAAGATAATTCGAAAACTTAAAAGAGGAATTACCTTGAGAGAATTGAAGAAACGTTAGAAATTGAAGAGGAATTGAGAATCGTTTGATGAATGAAAGGGGGTGAATTAGGGTTCAATTTATAGAACAAAAAAGAAGATAGTTCACGCAAAGGAAGATAGCGTGACGGTGCCGTTAGATGACCAACGGACGAGAATGTGACACGTGTATATGTTAATGATGACCACACGATAAAGATTAGAATAAGAGCCGTTGGTGATACCGTGTTGAATGGGGTTGATAATATCTAGGTGTGGCGTCTTCTTTTCGTTTTGGAATATATTATTGTCATCACCTTATCTTGTTTGAATTTTTCTTTTTCTTATTATTTATATTTATTTATATATTATATATTATATATTTATATGCAAGTTGTAGAAAGTCGATAGGTATTTTTATTTGAATGATTAATGTGGGATTAAAAAAGGTTATTTAATATACGCAACAAATTTCTTTTGGTAAGCTTAGGACAGTTTTTGTAAGTTTTAGTTAGAGTGATTGGTGTATCAATAATGATTTTTATTTTCTCTTTTTTTAACATATGTTGTTTACGGTTCTTTTTTGTTTTTAATAATTTATAATGTTTGCAGTCAAATTTTCTTTTATTATAGGCTCATGTTTTATCTACACCAAATGATGTCATCAAAATAACAGATGATGTAACTGTACAACTCGTTTTGTAAGATGATAAAATGGATATAACGGGTACTGTATAGCTAAACTGTTGATTTTACATGTCAATGATGTCTCTTGTATGCCTTGGACATATGACATTCAAGATAGCAAGAACCATTGGAAATAGAATGTGGTGTTGAGATATCTACTAAAAAGAATTAGATTTATTTGATTTTATTTTTAAAGACAAAAAAAATTTATTTCTGTCCAAACTAACAAGTCGTTAGAAAAAACTGAGATACACCACATTCAAAAATAAAACAATCACTAATCTAACAATTCTAGTGTTCTCATACTAGATCTATCCTTAACTCACATTTAGAAATAAACAATCACCAATCTAACAATTCCAATGTTCTCATACTATATCTATCATTAACCCTAACTTAACTCTTGTTTTTGATGTACTCTGCTAACTTAAACAGAGATGGCTTATGTTTAAAGTAGATGGTTTCATTTATCGTCTTCTAATTTAAATTACAATTTTGGTTCAGGTATGGACTCGACGAGGCAACTTTCTTGAGCAAATTTAAATTAGTTAGTGATGAATTAGCCTCAATGTTAATTAAAGGAGCAAATTTAAATTAGTTAGTGATCAATTACAATTTTGGTTCAGGTATGTAGATTTCGATTTTTCATAGAATTTCAGTGTTTTATCGCCTCCATTATCTTTCTTATCCGGTGTGTTCTATAAGATATTCCTAAATTTATGTTTTCGGATTAAAAGTTCAGAATTTAGGATATGGTTTAAACTTTTAAAACTTTTGTTCAATATGTTTAAGTTTCTCAATACAATCACTAACTAATTTAAATTTGCTCCTTCAAGTAACATGTGTTTGGATCTGTGTCTGAATAAACCGAATACGGTGACTTGAAGTTGTCAATTCTATGTTTTGAATAGGTGGAGGTATATATTCAACAATTCACTGTTCTGTTTTCGTCAAATTATGTGTCATATATTTCATTCTTTGTGTTTAGGCAACTTTATCATTCTTATATGATGTTGAATATGTTGATTAGTATAGTGTACATAAGATGTTCGATGAATTGTCTTAAAGAGAATTGCTACTAATTTGTTGCAAGTCAAATGCTAGAACAGTTGAAACAAATATGGCTCAAAATTTACAGCCATTAGTGTTTATAGTTTTGCTGCTGCTCTGCTTCATTACATAATCTGGAATTGCTACTGCATATCAAATTGTTTTAAGGTTCTCTTGATTTAACTATCATTGTCACAAAGGTGGACATTTTCTTTACATAGTTAATCCACTGATGCACAACTGTTGATCATTGTTAGAAATTTTTAAACCACTCTGGAGGCACAAGTTTTATCACCTTTATAAAAGTGGTTTACGTTCATTCATGTGGTTGGGTTGTTTCATAAGGTTAACACAGTTGTGATGGATTGTTTCTTAACAATCCTCTTTTGCTTAGATTAGTGTGCTGCTTGGTGGCATATAAAGACATAAAATGAGCTTTTTATAAGTGATTAGCATTTGAACAATTGTAAGAATGTTTATTTTGTTAAGAAGGTCAAATTTAGTTGTATATTGTAGCGACTTTCCTTGGTATTAAAACCGTACTCACTAACACATACATCCCATACTTCTTTTTCCCAGAAACTGAAGATGCCCATCCCAAAAAAAACATACATAGATCCACATCCCGTAGATTTTGATAGAAACTTCATCTCATTTTCGGTAGTTTCTTCTCGAATTCATAAAAAAAATATGGCATTTTCTATTTCAATTATTATTATTTCTATTGTTTAAAAAAATTATGGAATTTGGTCATCGTTGAACTCTACGTCTACATCCACTAGATTTTAATAGAAACTTCCTCTCATTTTTGGTAGTTTCTTCTCAAATTCTTAAAGAATTTGGTAGTTTCTATTTCAATTATTATTATTTCTATTGTTTAAAAAAATTGTGTGATTAGATAAAAAAGGGGGTCGCTTCTAAAATTATATCAAACCTTTTCAAGGCTGATTACGATTGTTAGATTTTTCGTTTTATATTTCGGTCTAAATTGTACGAGTTAACACGCTGCAACGTGTGTGTATGGTTTCAATGTTTTGCGCATATTTTTCCCGTTTAACTCCTCCATCACAACCTCCGGGATCGTGAATCAACTTAGTTGTTATTACTGATATTGTACATCTCACGCAATGTTTACTTTACATTCAGTTTGTTTTTTTCACTTTTATCTTTTTAATACGATTGTTTACATTGTTGGTGATAGTTGACGGTGGTTTGAGACTGGTGATACTTATCATAGTTTTTACGCTCCATGCTGCAACGCGAAATTCTTGGCAGTAGTTTGTATCTAAAAACTCGAATGGGACGTGTTGACCCATAAAAAATCTAGAATCATATTATTTTGATGGCCCATTATATTAAACTAATATGAGTTCGCTGCAACTTTGGGCTATCTTTAAGGCCCATTTTGCATATATGGTTCAATGTGGCCCAACCTCCACGATTTTAGACCTTTAGCGAGTCTGTCACTTGTAAATTGTAATTTTGGATCGATCATCTTTCATTTGTTCAATCAATTGGCATGAGAAGCATCTTGCTTCAATTTTTTCTAATAATTTCTTATCGTGTCATATGATTGTTGTAAAATTGAATGTTTGGTCAATAAATGGTGAAGAATTAAATTATTTCAATCATAATATCATATACCTACGTGTAACTAAACTATCAGGGACAAAACGAATCACCATCACGCACAAATCAAAACCAAACCTATAGAAACTTCATCCAAACAATTGTACGATCCAAACATCACGAATCACCAACACCAGTAACAACTAAAACCTGCGGATTGCATGTGGAGATTATAATTAGCAAGCGTAGGCCCACCTTCCTGGCGCGATCCTGCAAATGCCATTGTTTGTTGGGACGTCGGAATCCCCTGCATGCAATAAATCTTCTCCTTCACATTATCGATGCTCTCCCAGCTCTCCACCTCCACAAGTATCGTTGTTTCCCTTGTTATTCCGCGTATTATTATCTTCACAATGATCCACATACCTTCCCTCCACCTCAAAACTTCTGGATGTTATAGTTTGTTACACCTAGATACATTCATAATTCAAAAGGAAAATCAATAAATCTGTTCTAAAATATTATAATATAATTTTATTCAAACAATTGATAATATTGCAACATCTATACAAAAGTTCGTTCAAACAACCTCAATCGTTGTTTATTGTTAGATCGAATTAGACGTAAGATCTGAAAGCCACCAACAGATCGAAAGATCATCCTAACAACATAATTTCAAGCAAAAGCAGAATCAATTATACTACTACTCGTTTAAAGATTGTGGAAGCTAAAGAAAATAATCACCTTAGATTATTTGGTAGAGATACATTTTGTGAATCAACTGACCCTGATTCAAACCATTGGACTTTTAATTTTTGTTTCATACTTGTTTGTTTTTTAAAGTCCATAACATAATAAACACACATTAAATGCCATAGCTCAATATTTACCGCTCAACTGTATAAACTTACAAAACTCATTGTGGTTGTGTTTAGTTTTGTCTAGCCGCCCGACTTTTTAACAAGTTAGCCATTTTAATGTTGGTTCTTGTTCACTTCAATTTTAGAGGTGAAAAAACTCATTGCACATACAATTACAAAATTCGGTCGAAAAACATAAAGCGATAAAACACTTCAATCGTTGTGTGGTTATCGGATCGAACTAACAAAGAAGAGTGTTACAATAAAATTTCATACAAAAACAGAATGATAATCCATAATACTACAAGATTTGAACAAAATTTTGTTCAAAATCAAAATAAAAACCTCAATCTTTGTGAATTGTTAGATAGTCTGAAAAACAAGATCAAACTTTATCATTAAACTAAGAAGGAATTAAATAATAATTAAAAGTTGAAAAGAAAATTTACGTTGAGTAAACTAAAGAAACCTGAGAAATTGAATATCTGAGAATTGCTTGATGAATGAAAGCAGATGATTAATGGTTCAATTTATAGAAGACTAAAATACATTTCTTTACGCATATCGTCCTTAAACTTTAGTTTTTACACGGATGATCATTTATATTCACAATTGTTAACACATTTGTCCTTACATTAACTGACGTTAAGTTTCAATTAATTAAAATTGTTTAATGATTAATTTACCGTTTGTTAATATATTTGAAAAATAATAAATACTTTTGCGGAGGCATAAAACTATTTCAAACAGCAACAATGTCACACCACATCAATGACCACTGACATCAGAAAACTCATATTAGAAAAGAAATGAAAATAAAAATGTAAAAGCGAACAAAAACTAGACGCAAAAACATTTAACCACGCATATGATATGTAAAACACTAAAAACAATAACTAAGTCGATTTAGGACTCCCCGCATTGTAACCTGGCCTTTAAATAGAAAAATAGACGTAAAAGCATTGAACCACATATGCATGTTGCAGCGTTTTAACTCGTAAAATTAAGACCGAAAGGTAAAATAAATAATACGTAAAAGATGAAAAGTACAGGTGACCAAATTTGAAAGTGAAAATTTGTATGGGCTAAATTATAAAAAATATAAAAATATGTGTTAAAAATAAAAGAAATAAAGATAAAAAATATTTAAAATAAGTAAACCATGATACATATAAAAGTTAATAATTAGTAATATAATATAATTAGTATAAAACTTACACTTTTAACTTCTCTCACCACTAGCTTCCTTTCTCGAGAAGGTTGGGGCATTCATGAGAATAAAAAAATATGGGATTTTTTTTGTTTTTTTTAAATCAAGGAAAAAAAATGAAAATTATCATTTATAAAAAGTAAAACACAATTTAACATCAATGACTAAATGTGTGACAAACACTCAACATAAAGGATAATTTGTGTAATTATTGAAGTACGTTCAAGAATGAAATATGCAATTTGATATACTGTAAAATTTACTCTTTGTAGAACGAGAAAGTTCATGGTTCACACAAGGAGGGTTAACGTGACGATGCCAATTAGATAACCATCGAATGAGAATGCGACATGTGTATAAATTACTGATGACCAAACAATAACGTTTAGAATAAGGGACATGGATCAATTTCGTGTTGAGATGGGTTGCTAAGTCTCGTTTTGCAATATATAATATTCATGAGCTCGTCGTCTTTGAATGTTCTTTATTATTTATATGCAAGTTGTGAAAGGTCGATAGGAATCTTAATCTAAATATGCATTATACTCGTTTGTTTCTTATTATAAAAAAAGCAATGGGAATATATTTGTTTCTCATAAAAATATACCGGTTTAAAGAAAACATATTAATATAGGCACATTATCGATACTATAGATATTGAAATGGAAAAAATGAAATGTGTTACAATAACAAGAGCATGAAGCCAGAGGTGATTTTTGATGAGATCGTGACATTTTACTTATTTTGGATCAAGCATAAGGGTAATCTTCATATGTTTAATTGTTGGCAATTGATGTAGGTAACTTTAATGTGTTTTGTCTTCTCCTTTAATCTTTATTGTTCTAGCTATTTACTAGATCTCTTTCGTTTTCAATAATAAGTTTATGTTTTCCGTTTAACGAAATTAATATAGTGTCATGCTTTGGGTACCGCCGCTACCCCGCATGAACACCATCCCAACCTCACGCGGATTCATTGAAAGATGGTGGGTGAAGGTTGCTAAAGCCGAAGGCATTCTGAGGAAGTAGTTGTTTTTAACTTTGCTAAATAACGAGATAAAGTCTTAATTTGCATCGGCCATGTGACATTAAAAAGATATAACGAAAACCATTGAAAAAAAGTATTTGGACCTATGATCTCTCATAAAGACGAACCATATATTTAACTTTGGTTATCTTAAAGGTCATAAGTTCAATCCTTGATATGAACGAATAATTAATAAATTTGTGTTACTAACTTACTAACACTAACGTATCGTTAAAAAATAGCATTGCATCACCCAATATTTACTTACCGAAAGATATCGAAAGTTTCGGTGGAATTTGATCATTGTTGATACATCTATATTTGATTACGAAGATTTTGTCACTTTGCTAGAAAGTTCTATCTCATTTTTTGGTAGTTTCTTCTCAAATTCATGAAAGAATTTGGTCTTTTTAAAATTATTATAATTTCTGTTGTTGTAAAAAAATTGTTTGATAAAACAACAAAAAGGGGGTCACGTCTAAAATCATATCAGAACTGTTTGAGGGTTACTAAAATAACTTGTCAAACAAAAGTATAATAATTAAAAGTAAAAATACTACAACAACAAAGTCAAAATTTTGGTACTAAAGTATTCATATGTTGAGGCGTAGACCCATAAATATGTTGTCATAATGTCATATTATTTTCCATTAATGATTAAACTAATATATGAGTTTTCTGTACTTTTGGGCTCGCTTTTAAGGCCCAGCTTACATAAATGGTCAAAACCTAAAAGAGTTGAACTGGCCCAACCCCCGTGACTTTAGAGTTTAAAGTTTACATCTTTAGTAAGTTTTTCATTTTCTTTTACTTTTTTTGTATTGATCATTTTTTCATTGTATTGGCTATCGAGTATCGTGATACGTCTTAATGGAATCGGTCCGTCACTTAAACCATCTCAAACATGAGACGGTAAACGTCCTGGTCACACTGCACGTCGTTTCCCTCCTTCTTTTCTCCATTTTCTTTCCACAAATCTCCCCCGCACCTCTCTCCTCCTACTCTCATAGTTTCACAGACAACTCATGCGTCTTATGTTAAAGAACGATTTACGAAAGGTGGTCCAATGATAAATACGTTAAAGATAGTGTTTTGAATTATTAAGAATCATATAGATAAGCCAAATAGAACAATAACCATTATAACACGATACATAAGTCTATATAATCATGTCAAATGTAACATTATAAAATACTTCTATGACACCATTATGTAGGGATGAGTGTTAAAAGGACTTTTATTACACTATTATAATTAGATTATTCGTCTTGTAATTCATGACACTATAAGTTATATAGTGTTTTGAAGGGGAAATCAGGAGTTAAAAGGTTGGGCGATTGTAATGGAACGCCATTGCCGCTTGAATTGACCAGGGGCAAAGCGATTCAATCAAACGCTATTTTTTTATATATTCCGTTCAAAATAAATATTTTTTATATATACATAGTCCAATTCTATGTTCAACTTAGCTTCTATACACACAAAAAAACTTACATCTATCACTTTTTGTAACGACTATATTTGAAAAAAAAAGGATCTCACATTTGTAATTCGTTTGAACCCCATAATAATTGAGCCTACTAAAACTAAAGTAAGATAAAATGATTATATCAATGCAGGATTATTTTCTAATACTTATATGCATATTGAAGAAAATATTATTTTCTATATTAACGGCAAATAGTATTAGCTATTGTTACTTGATATTCCATTATCAATATGATGTTTAGAATCCTTATTTTGTTTAGATTAAATTTCCATTAAAAGTCACTATTGGTTTGCTAATATATTTTTTTTTCCCAATGAATCACTAGTTTTTTAACTAAGGATGACTCACCCACGAACTTCTCAACGTCAGTGTACAACTGGTGTTACTGACGTTCATGAGCCCTCCATGGATTGATCTATCCTTTCCTAAGGATGTTCAAATACGAAAAGAAAAAAAATAGGTCTATCCATTCACAAATCGAAGTCAATTTTATTTCAATAATGTCTTGTAAAATTTACGAGATAATTGTAAAGAAAAATAGCTACAACAGTTTGATGCTTATGTTAAAAATTGACATTAAAACCATGTGAAAGAGTTAACGTAATTAATAGTGTTATAATTTAAGCAGTGCAAATTGTAAAATTTTAGATTATTTTTTACCCGTCTCATAATGTATATTTCCATCAACATGCATTGATGCTTAGTATTTCTGGTGCTTGCAGAAATACCTACAAGTGTTCAATTTTTTATATATTTATTTGCAGAGCTTACATATATATATGATTTTATTGCACAGGGAATATATATATATATATATATATATAATTATATATAGATGTAATTATATTCGTACACTATATATTATTTAAATAAAATAAATAATATTTACCAGCCTATGGATCAGCGATGTCTAGGATCAAGCATACAGTACAATGAGCATCTTCAGCTGTTTACGGATTTATTCATCTCTATAATTAATTAGAAATGTTCTTGAACTTATATCACAATTTTCTAAAATCAAATGCAGTAGCATGTGGCTAGAGGTGTTTAAACTGGTTCCGTTTTAAACTGTTTTGATCATTGTGACGACAGCGATGAATCTTCAATTCACCATGTCCGGCTAGTTGACCATTGTTCACAAAGCGGTCTAAAGTTTTATCTATTTTTACTTAAGTATCTCTATTTAGAGACTTTAGATTCAAGGTAATTGTAATGTTGGATTCCGTATTGCTCAAACACTTTTCGTAGTGCTACAGACGGTTATGTTAGTCATACAGACGGTTATGTTAGTCTGTGTAATCTCTACCAAAGTCGTTTCCTAAAGTAATATGATGTCCGGTATATATGTGTAACTAATATGACATGAATAAAAAAATATGAATATTTAATAAAATATCAGAAAAATGCTATTCAAATTAATTAGAAAATAAAATACTATTAATTCTTTATTTTATTAATTTTACCGCAAAACAAATGACATTATATTTTATTCTATCAACATTCTCTGTAAATTTTACTCCCTTTCACCAATCTCTTCATTCGACTTTCCCTTTAGTTTCCTTTGAATCTTTCTTCATGGAAGTTGTTACATCTTTAGTACTATAATATTTTGATTGTGTATATTTTAAATTATCTTGGAAAACAACATGTAAAGTTTCTTTTTGATTCTTTTAATATCGTGCAACTTCTCTAGGCAGATTTGGGACGAAATTTATATATCAATGGTGGAATGCTTGTGCATATGCATACCACAAGTAAACGTAAATCTTTTATATTCCATAACTTCTCACAATTTATAGTTAATGGCATATCTTATCAAACCACATTAGATTCGTAAATTTGTGACTATGATGTCTAACATATATAAACACTATGTATCCATTTGGTTCATAGAATGGGTAGAATTGGAATTAGAGTTAACTCCAATAAAAATATGTTTAGTTAAAACATTTAATTAATCGGAATTGTTGTGACTAAGGGGTTGTTTGGCAACTTCTGAATGATTAAGTGCTGAACCAATAAGAGGTCTGAATCATTAAGTGCTGAATCATTAAAAGGTCTGAACCATTAAGAGTTAGTATATAATTTAACTATTCAAAGACAAATGTCTGATCAATTTAGATAATATGTTTTAACCATTCAACATTAGACCTCTTAACCATTCAAAATCAATATGATGCTTAACCATTCAGAGGTAAATCTCTTAACCATTCAGGCATGTGCCCGCGAAACAAATAGTCTGAATCATTAAATGCTGAATCATTCAAACATCTGAACCATTAAGAGGCTGATTAAAAGGCTGTCAAACAGCCCCTAAGTGTTGTGTGTTATGTATATCTTGGAATATCTCCAACTATCCGAGTTCAGTTGATTAATTTATATAAACATGTACTCTATGCCTATTAACTTGTATTAAGTTTGCAAATTCAAATCACGTTAAAACAAAATGATAACACTAAAAACCACCAACGCAACGAATCACACACGTTTATTTCAAAGAAAATGCGCATAAAAACATGATATAATGGCATGATAGAAATTGACACTATGGTAATTGAATTATGTACATCACACAATGCCTCGTGAGCAAAGGGAATGAATGTTTTTAGTGATATAAAGGTTTAACATATGAAAGATCTTATGAATTCTCCAAAATTATAAAATTTCATGATGTTTTTGGTTTATATATAGAAACATATAAATATTGCTCAACTTTTGACACTGCTTGGTTTGAGGTTGATGGAGGCAAGCAGGCACATGATCGCACGAATTTCTTTATTTCTGTAATCAGTTAAAATTATATTTACCCTAATTAAATTAAAGCTGTGCACATGGTAATCTTGATACACGTGAATAACTTTATAATAAAAGGATAAGCTTAAATGTGTACAACCATATTATAAAAATCCTAGGTATCATGTAACTTTACAAAAAGATAAACTTAATATTAGATAAAATCTCAAACAATTTTACTTAATTGCAAATACGATCTTAATTGTATACTTTATTACTATTTATAAGTGACAGAGAATATATGTATCTCTCTCCATAGGGAGAGATAATATAATGTAATACGAAAAATGAATAATATGGCATAATGGAAATGTTAATTCATGAATTTGCCAAAATATGGCAGATGAAACTCAATTGAAATTACAAGCATCTAAAGTTTAGCCTCCTAAAACAAAATATTAATTCCTTTCTCTCAAAACTTGATAATTTCAACTTCAAACATATGAAATTTCTGTTTAAAAATTGCATAACATTTTTAAAAACTAGATCAACTCAATTAATTAGATAAGTTGCCTGTAATCCAGACCAACATGTTGGTGGATTAAGTACTCATCTCCTTTGGGTACATCAAACATCATATTTTGATGATACAAGAATGGTTGTTGATGTGCACTTTGCATCTCCTTTTGTCTTCTTAGCTCAAGTACCTTACGATGCGAGTTCGAGTGTTTTGTAAGAACAAATGTGGGGCTCGCGGCAGGTCTATACTCAGGGACTAGCCGCCCAGACTTGTAGCGAACCCCACATGCGTTACAAAGTGTTTTTGGGCCTAGTGGTCCAGTACGCCACTGAGGGGTTTTATCAGTGGCACAGTGATAACATTTTCTCCCTTCTCCGTTACGGTGTTCATTTTTGTCCAATATTTCTTTTTTCTTTGGAGTAGTTTTCACGGTTTTCTTTCCAGCTAAACTCGAGGTGATGTCAGTCTCCGACTCTGAGGACATAGTTGAGGCATGACCCATGGAGGTTTGAGAGAGACCGATGAGTCGAGAAGTCCAGTTGCTTGGTGCGGCACGAGAACGCTTGGTGCGCGCCTTGGCTGGGACCGTCTTGTCCGTGCTAAACATCGAGTTGTCGGTTCGGTTAGCGATTTCGTGATCGAATGGGTGAGTCTCGGATTCTTCTACGGGTCGAGATTTGACTCCGGATAGCAATTGTAGCTTCTCCATGTCTTCTGATGAAAATGATTCCTCCACAAAATTTGATAGCCATTCTAGCTCAGCCATATCATCATACTAAGAAAATAACATTAAAATGTTACTTAGAATTATCAACATTTTATAAAAGTTACTTTTCAAAATTGTAAGCAAATAATAAATAAAGTCTTTCTAACATTTTAATCCGAGTTACATTTGATTTTCCTATGAGGTTTCATCAATTGTTTAAAATTCATCGATAATTATTTTCCTTCAAAAATTCTAAAGCATTATTGTTAATACAAAAGTATGTTCTTTGTTCAATTTTAGTGAAAAAGTTCCATATATATTCTTGGACTAAAATTTAAATAAATGATAAAACTTTTAAACCGGAATAACTAATAAAACTTTTAAATCTTTTAAGAAAAACAATTATTTTTGTCAAAACTCAAATAGTAAAACCGTATTTAACTCAATTAACTTTCTACATTAATATTCAGATAACTATAGAACTTGTTCTCAATAATACATTCCGATTCTGATAACAAATAATGCACTTCATGATACACGTGGTGTAATTTTAGAATTAATGTTATGATAAACTAGCAAAAACGATTTTACTAAATTTAGGTCAAATACAAGAATATATTTTCATTTCTGAAGCTTATAATTCTTTAGACACTTTACTCACGTCGAGACAATAATAGTAATAATACAATAAATAAAAATGCATGGAGTAATGTGCATAGTGGATTGTAAGGTACAAGTGAGTAATGCAATCATGTAGTAATGAATGAATTACCGGGACACAAAGGTCATGAGAGAATTGAGTAGTGTCGGTGAGGGTCCGGCGAGGCACTCCGGCGGAGGAGTTGCAGCTGTCGACGGTGGCGGTGGCGGTGCAGATGGCGGAGGAGTCGGTGGAGGCTGCGGCGGCATCGAAGGGGTCGTCGGAGGGGAGGTTGAGAAGGTCGTCGATGGTGAAATGGTCGGAGTGTGGTTTCTCCGGCGTGAAATGTTGAGGAGTTTCCATGATGAAGACGAAGACGAAGACGAAGATGAAGATGAAGATGATTATTATTATTATTATTATTATTGTTATTATTATTGATAGTTTGTGTGGGATTGAAAGAGAAGATGAATTAAAATGGTAACGTAGAAAAAGGGTGTTAAGAGAAAGAGAGAGAGAAGGAGAGAGTTGAGGAGTGAAGAGAGGTAGAGAGTTTATTTGCGTTTGAAGGGGGATGGTGACACCTAAAAATATGCAACTCTTTTTACTATTTTATATCTAAAATATTACCATGCATTAACCTAATATAAATAATTATATTATTATTATCATTATAATTGTGATTATGATTATTATTGTTGTTATCATCATAGAAGGGATATCATGGGTTTTTTTGATGGTTTAGCACACATGAATTACTTGGTGTATTGTAAATGTTAGTTCGTGGAATACATAGATTTGAAGAATATAGAATATGCTTGTATGTCAATTTATTTTTGGTAATTTGGTGTTCGAATTTATTGACTAGTTCCTGATATTTAATCCGTCAATACATTCCCGTGATATTGCAACTCAATATGAAAATAATATGATGTATGTTAGGACCAAATAAACAAGTTAGGATTGTTTGCTAGTAAATAGGAAGAATGAATACCTGTTTGATAAATGGATTTTTTTCTAGTTGATATGATTAACTCACTTTTTAACTTGTTTCTAGCTTGTTAATTAGTCGCTTAAAATTACAACTTTGATTTGGAATTATATGATTTATAATGTAAATGTACTTGTTTTAATTTTAAATTAGTTTCATATGTTTGTTTCTTAGAAAGTCGTTTCATTTTTATAATTAAAGGGTATGATATCATTAACACTGGTAACACAAACGAGTCGTAAACAAGTCACCCGTTTAACAAGCATGTATTATAGGCTATGTTTAGTGTCGCAACGTGATAAGATCGGGTTATACTAACCCACTACTCCGCTAACAATGGCATGTTTCTAATTATAAGGTTTCAGATACAATGAGAGTATTTGATGGTGACTTCCAAATCGTATCAAAATTCCAATCTACAACCAAAAGCCGAAATCAAAACTTGAATTTGATCAGTTTAGTTTTAAAATAAATACAACATGATTAGTTTAATTTTAACTTTTTTTTTTCTAAATCCAACTTTTGAACAACCTTATCGTAAAATCGAAAACCACATGAGTTAGACATATATAGGTTACTATATTTATTCATACCTATACTTTAAATATAATAATATATACATATTTTTACCTATTAAATATAACCTTTAGGATTACATATAACAAAATCTCTAAGTTAAATTACTTTTTCCTTCGAAAAAAAGTTAAATTATTTTCTATGGTTTCCTTTATTCACAACTTCTAAGGTTGCGTGAGATGCATATGATTATAGTTTGTATTCATATGACTAAAAAATCTTTCGTTGATATGCACACTAACTTGGGTATCCGAACTTTTCTTTATATATTTTAATGCTTTTTATTTTGATTTGATAGTGTTATATCTATCATCACAAAACCCTTTTTTACACTTATGGAATCGGAGGGTTGACGGCATAAGAGTATATAAATAATTAAATCTATGATTGTACATATAACAAAATCATCAACTAGATTTAATACTTAAAATGACATAAAATCTAAAACATTTAGTAATTAGTAATACTAATATACAAGAAAACATAGAACTATATGATATTTTCTTACAAAAAAGTATTAATGCCACGTCGGATTATCTCCTTACATCAGTCTATAGTGGGGCCAAAGGTAAATGGAACGATCCCAAGAAGTGGTACCGAATGATTCTTGTAGTACTCACCTCCTCATTGGTAATTGTACTTTGCATTTACTCTCAATCCCCAATAAATCATATCAAAATTGTATATTAAAAAAACATTTTACTTTTATATATTAGTAAATGTGTATATATAATTAATTCACAAGCTTTATAGAAATCAACATCCATTCTTTTTTATTGAAATTTTGATGATACAAACTTGGTGGTAGTTAGATCGAATTAGCAAGGTGAATAACACTAGACCATGTTTTATATATTTTTCTAGTTAAATATATTAACCTTTGCTTAAAATTATATAAAATTGTGTGTTTTTTTAATATTAGAAGGGTAATTAAGCCATCTATATAACACATGGGAAGGTGAACAAGTTGTTTTTCTTTTTCATAAATGAATTGTAATCAGGTTGTAACAATATTAAACAAGTTAAATAGTTGTAATAAATGAGTTAAATGGGGGGTGGAAAAGGGTTTAGCCCTATTTATTAACTGGTTAACATATAAACACGAACACAACCTATTTATTAAATGGATTACACGTAATAATAGAAGGGCAAACCAGTTCTAGATAGATGGCTTAATTACCAATTTAAGCCATTGGTTTCACTGAATACTCAAACCTGTCAAACCGATTTGAACTGGTTTGAAACTGATTTTTTTACCAATTTAACCGGTTTTTAATTTTTTTTTGAGTGTGGGGCTATAAAACCGGTATACAAACCGGCGGTTCGGATCAGTTGAAAACCGACTTTTTTCCCATATCGGTTCGGTTTTTTTGACCGGTTCTTTTTTTCGAACCAGTTTTTTGTACACCTATAGTGACAGGCTGCTAGGGCCTAATATAAGCACACTTGTTATGCATTTCTAAAATGGGTTGTTTGTTTTACAATTTGAACACGTTTCGTGAGGTCATATGAAAACCATCTTATTATTTTTCCAGTTTGAACACGTTTCATTAGGTCATATGAAAACAACCATACTATTTTCATATAAGGATTCATGTCGAGTTAAGATTTAACACCTAAAATCTAAAAAAATACCTTTTTAAAAGCTTAGGCCATGTGTAATGGTTAATGCCTATTAAGAGCACTCATAGTGGATTTCTTAAAAGTATGTGAGTATGTTTGGTATATTATATGGAATGGCTTTGGGTGGTTGTGAGTGAAGGAGAGAGAAAATGTTATTGTGGATTGGTATATTGAAGAATTACTGTTCAATCCTTATAAATTTTTTAATATTTTTAAAGTGGTTGTGAGTAGAGGAGAGATAAAAAAGTAATGATAAATGTATAAAAAGTATTATTTAATTGAAAAGGAGTAAGAAAATATATTGATTTTTAATGTAATCATATGAATAAAGATAAGGAAGCTACTATGAATGCTTTAAGGGGTATTTTCTGTCACATCAGCGTCAAGTCAACATTACTTTTTTGTTAAAAAACATAAGTAATAGTTAATGTTCATATACGTCTCTTCATCATTTGTGATATTATAATAGTAATACCTATTTAAAAATAACGTCCCACCGTAATAATAATGGAGGGTATTATTTGGCGTTATGGAGTTTAACGTTTTATTACACATTGTGTTAGGATTAAAACTTTGAAAAGAAGAATATAAAGAGATTAAACTTTTAAGAGCACGTGATAGTGGGTTGAGGTGAGTGTCAGCTGAGCATGTGAGTGGTTCACTCATGTTCAAAAGCCAATAAGGCGGTGGGTCAATGGCACGTGCTATTCTTTAATTGGGTAGTCGGAAGTGCTTTGCATTTAAATAACTAACATAAGTATCGTTACACTAACTTTAGTAACCTCGTGTATTACAAGAGTTAAATAAATAAAATATAAATACAATAAAATTTATTAATTATAGAATAATAGACTAAGACATTATATGATTGAAATTATGTATGAATAACACTATAAGTAATAAAACAATAATATAAAATTTTATTTTATTTTTTGTTTTTTTTCAAAGATAAATTAAACATTTTGTTTTAAAATAATGTTTTAAAAAATTGTCATTTTTAAAAAAGTTCATTACTATAACTCCTTATTTTAATTATTTTTGTTTAATAAAAATTACTTTATAAAAACCAATTTTGAAATATTGCATAAAAACAATTTTATTCTTTTTGGAAAAAAATCATTTTATAAAAAACTATCTCTATAGAAATAGCATTACTAAAAAATTCTCTTTTTTTATTTTATTAAAAAGCTAATTATAATTATAATGTAAAAATAAATAAATAATATTATTAGTAATTAATATGGTTATTTAATAAGAGAGGGAAACGGAAAAAGTTTGATATGAATAAATGTGATGATGACAAGTAATACATCCATTTACCATTTTATTAAAATAAAAAAAAATAAGAAGATTGATTGTACATCCAAATTTATCCATAGTAATTTTGTTAAGTTTTTATTTTTTTTATGAACGTGACAGCACATGTCTTGCTTCAGTCACGTGATCTAGGGTGCGACGCACGTGCCTCACTCACGTGGAAGTTGGTGAATATGAGAGTTGAAGGCTTAGAGCCTTTGTTTTCTCTAAAATGGAATAACCATCTTTACGCTATGAAATTATTGAAGTAAAAGGATATTCATCTATATTATTTTTGTGTGTGGCTAAACGTATCTTTATTTTTATAAAACTTACACCTCGTGTGAGAAGGATATTAATTTTTTAATGAAGTTTACGTTTAGCAACATTAGTTTTTTTTTCTGTTGTAGATCATAGAATAACATGATCTAACTTTGATTATTTTCTAAATACTTTAGAGAAACTTATAAGTAGAGATTTATATAAAACCTATTATATAAAATATGTTATACTGTTGATAATAGCATCCATTCACACACACGGTTAATTATACACTTTGATCGTGTTTGTCTACATGATCTTTGATCCTAGTTTTGATTTATTGTTTAATTTGAAACACTATGAAAGTATTTAGTATTAATATTTACAGAGTATAATGTTTTAATTGTGTAGTTTAATAGTATGTATAGTAAAAGCAAAGAACTACAAAATACAAATCACCCACCCATTATCAATGATAATTGGGCCATTAAAAGGCCCAAAGATGACAATAACGTTTATAAATGGGCTGGGTCTAATACTATCTTTATTCTAATTTCTAAGAACTACATGTCACTATTTCAGGAGGCCCATAGCTTTTACAATTGACTATTTGACATTTTGACTAACTAAACATGCATGCAAACTTTAAGGGAAACAGGTGTTTCTGGATCGTCTGGGTCGGGTTGACGGACCTGCATCACTAGCACGCGCATCATGAACATGGAAACGGGATCAAGTATGACTCGTATATTACTTGTCCTGGTCCCGCCTCTCGAAGATAACATGTGTTAAGACATGGTTCTTCAATATAACACGCTTGAATCAAATTTGTAGTGCGTGTGCAGTTTACACATGATCAATTAATTTAGTCTTATAACTAACCTATGCATAACCGTAAAATATATTTTCCCACACTGCTAGCATACGCCTGATCGTAAAGGGGACTTCCCTAAAAGTAATCGTGCTGAAATCAGCAAGTCGCCCTCTTTTGATCAATCTTATTATTTCTCCAATTAATGTTCGTTGTAATGGAACCTTACAAAGATCTTTAGATCATTACAAGTATAACGGACAAAATGATTATTGACTAGAATCACATGCAATTAGTCAATTAATAACAAAAGACTTTTGTATCATTTCTAATGGATTTTGCATGATGTGACCTATTCTACACAATTAGAAATAAGCACAATCATGCAGGATCATGGTTTGGTGGCCTGTGCTCTGAAGCTATCGAAGAATCGTTATCAAAGAACCTTAAAAAGACCACGAAAGAAGCGACCAGTTCTCATAACGAAATCTGTCGAAGCTTCAACATAACCACTAGAATCAACCTGAAGCTCACACTAGCATGGGCGTTGAAGGACATCGCAAAGCCAAGCCTTGAAAATAGATCAATGGTAAGGAATTCACCAAAGGTGAAGATTTATAGTAGTTCTAGTTGCATCCCAGCTCTCAAGAATTAGCCCAATACAAAGTTAAATCCAAGCTATCGCGCGTTTTGTTATTTTGTTAGTTATACGCGAATAAGACCACATGGTTAAAGATAGAAGACCCGTGATGCATACATAGTTAAAGATTTCTTGTTGTTTATCACTTTAAAGTCTGTGAACACCTTATAAGCTGTATTGTCATTTAATCATGTATTGATCATATCCACTAAGAAATTTGATGTGTATTTTAAAAGTCATCATTGTAACGTGTATATATTATATATATATATATATATAAGTGAATCACATCATTACATATTTACATCATTAGTTTCAAGACTAGTGAAGTATTTATACATTTATCAATAAGTATGTAT
This sequence comes from Flaveria trinervia, assembly GCA_025506515.1. Classification (NCBI taxonomy): domain Eukaryota; kingdom Viridiplantae; phylum Streptophyta; class Magnoliopsida; order Asterales; family Asteraceae; genus Flaveria; species Flaveria trinervia. Next base: position 125,710,401 of record CM046442.1, read on the forward strand.
TACTGAATTCTCATACATTGTTTGACCGATATATCGATGCACGTACTATTTATACATATGCCGACGTTTGTGTTTGAATCGTTGTGACCTTATATGAAGAACGATGAAGATACAACGCTTTGATAAGTGTACGTATCTTGTTTCCAAGAGATAAGTAATTAATAGAGAGCCATGAACATTTACTTAGAATACTGAAGGTAACATGTCACACATAGATTCTCACTATATACATCACGGGTCGATTTCCCCATGCCTCGCAAGGCCACGGGCCTTTAGCCGAAGATGAGAGTTTATTTTCGAGTTAACATCTAACAAACAACTTATAGTATGTACACTAACATGGATATTCTAGTTATCGCTTGTGGAAATATTAAGACTGGACGACACAAAAGGAAATGTATGGAGAATCGCGAGGTTGCTTAATTGACAACCTCGCGATCGTTCATTTCCCTTGTGATAGAAGGTATGCAACTTGAACTCCTAGCAAGTCCGCCCTTGTTTAGATTACCATAACCTCTTTTATGATCTCTAGGACTAAGAGATTTCGCCCTACTTCCGTCTAACCTTGCATTTTTCTTCAAAATCTCCTTCATGGCCGCCGCTTGGAACAACACTGGGTTCGTTCTGTCAAACCTGTTAAACCTAACACAAACGCGTGTGTGCTCATTTAGCGCGTCCTCTATCTTCCCTCCACTCTTCTCCATCTCCTCCTTCACGGCCTCTGAACACAACCCACAAATCAGTTTCCCCAAAAACTTCTCACGCACTCGCGCAATGTACTCAGGCGTGCACTCCTCAGACATCCCACAACACTCGCACTTTGCATCTTCAACTTCCGAAATAGGGGCAAGCTTCAATTGATCAGCAACCGCATCTACTCTTTGCTCAACTCAAACGAGATATCTGATATCGTTCTTTGCAATGTGTCCATTGACAACCTCGACGGCTTTTGGTGATTCGTTGGAGTGCTTTTAGCATTGTAGGAAGCCATTAGGGTATCTCTATCTGGAGCCATATGTAACAAGATTGTATTGATGATATGTTATGTGTATATGTTATGGTTAAAGAGGTGTGACTTGGGTTGATTACTATATAGTGTGTGATTTCATCTACTGGTTTCTAGTTGTTAAATGTATGTGGATGAATTTTGTTCATTCACTCAAACTAAAAGGATGTGGACCAAAAAGTACCTTGTCTTTTAGGTTTTTTGTGTGAACCAACGGTTGGATGATAATGACCCTTTGTTGAGGGTAGTTTACTCATATGGAGGCAGCTAAGTTGTTTACAAGTTTTTAGTAAATTCGCGATTAGTCGATACGTGACTGACTGATAACACAAAATAAAAGATAAGTTTACTTATATACGTCTATAACTTAACACTAGTAATCTAGAGAAAAACCTCATAATATTATTTAATGCTAGCTCGAACTATTACGTCAAGCCTCTATTGTTAAAACGTTCTAAAATATACACGTCAAATTTAAGATTGTAATTTACTATGAAAATATAAAATTAGCTTCTAAATAAACGCTTGAATTAATTGAACTAAGTCTTATATTAGTTATGTGTTATCTAAGTTATGGTTATCAAAACCCATTTATTAATATTAATAATATACGTACCCAAATTCATCTTAATTAAGGGTCAGATTATTGATTTGATACTAATATATCATTTTTCTATAAAGGTGTAAGTAAGAAGTTACCAATGTATTTAAACAAAGAACGCACTAATGATGATCATTGTGCATTGAACCTATATGATTCAACTCCTTATGAACATGAATCGTTTTTATTCGTACTTCTAATATTTCACGTCACTCTATTAGGCTTTTCATGTATCCGTGATAACGTTAAAGTTGTAACCAGTATTTTTTTTTTATCGTATCACTTTTTGTATATTCAAACGGCCCTTCTTTTAATATTTTATAAAAGGGTGTTCGCGCAATGCGACAGAACGATATTTTACATCCAGCATTTGTTTTCTAATATTTTGTTATTCTTATATTCTTTTACAAAAGTCTGTTATGTTTTCTTTAAACTAAAATTTAAAACACCAAATAAATAGATTTTTCATTACTATTTGTACATTTACGCATCAACTTATCATACTTCACGAAATACAAAACAGATCAACAAAAGTTTACACCTATGTTTATAAAAACACAAGTTATAATTTTATGTAGTTATATCTTTTTCAGTAGTATATTAATAAGGCATACATGTTTATAACCGTACATTTATACATTAACATATTAACTAAAACCAAATTTTAAAATCACCTGTTAGTCCAATCGCAAACGAGGTCCCATGTTATATCCCAAATCAAGTCACAAGATTTACGAAATAAAACAAGACATTTACTATAAATTCGGTTGCTAAATAATGAGATTAGGCATGTAGCTTTGCTGACTGTTTTTTCGACTGTAAATAAATCGCAATAAGGGTGCGACTTATGACCAAAAATACGATCATCTATACCAAGTTTTCTACTAGCGTTATGTATGTGTGGTATAATGGTAGTTAACGATGGCGGTTGTAATGTGTTCACGAGAACGTTAGTTCTAGCCTTACACACGTCTAGTTATTGAATAGTGTATTCTTTTTTGTAGTTGAATGGACAGATTACAATTACTACATCACATGACATCTATCCGTAAAGAACCCAAACACATAAAAAAGAAGTATATAAAGAGAGATCACAAGTATAATGATGGTTGGATATGGAAAGAGATTTGCTGCTTCTTTATGTTTCTTTTGTGAAAAAAAGAAACCTTTTATATAATGTTCATCCAACAAAGTTTAAAGAAAAATGAAGTTGTAAATTAAGTATTAATTTTAGAATTAATTATAGAATTTTATATAGTGGGAAATGACTTAAACACGTAAAACTAAATATAGTTTTCTACAGTTGTTTAAATTTTATGTTAACTATTTATGTTTTCTACATCTTAAACTTAACCTTAGCTTTCATGTTACGTTGGGCATAAACTAGTCTTGTATTTTTTTTAAGTTACTTTTAAACCTCTTTATACGGGGTCTTTAAACTTTCTTAAGGTCTTAAGCTTTTAGCATTATTTGTAAAGTTAAAAGGAGGCTGTGTTTTATTTCTTAAACTATTTGTTCTAGCAAAATGTATTTGTTTTGATTTTTTTATTTTCATAAAATGGACCGTTTGTTTGAAGAGAAAATTCAATCGTAAAGTTACTATAAACATGGCCTTAACTTCGGGTCTACGCTCTTTGTTTTGTAGCACAACGTTAGAGGCTTAGAGGAGCATTATACTCGCGTCTTAGCATAATGTTATGCTTGTAAATTGTAACATGAGCGGCTATCTAGTCATATAAAAAATATGTGATTTAAGACTTCAAAATTGAAAAGCGTTGAAACACTTTAAACATTTTAATAGTTAGAAAAATATAAGTTACTGATTATGTTGATGAAAAAACTCTAAAGGGACTTTTGATAAGTTGTAAATAAAATGATTTAAAAAAAATTGTAAATAATTCACCTGCTTCCGGAAAAAAAGGGAAAACAACACACTATATAAAAAGCAACACATCTATGACATTCATGGGAAGTAAAGAACAATCAAGCAATTAAAATTTTAAGTAAAAAAGATAACTTTAAGTCAATGAGTCCTAGATCAAGTGGTTTAATAAAATACATTGTATGAATTTCTTAAGTAGACGTCATGGGTTGAAGTCTCACTAAGTGCAATATGCTTTAAATGTGCAAGGGTTTTATCATAATGGGTCTTTGGGTGGTGGGTTTCCCTTGAAATGATGGATGAGCCGGGTTATCAGCGGTTTATCAAATGTGGTTTCAAGATTTTGTACTAGCTGGGCTTGGACCAGCTTTTAGCAGCTTGGTTAATATTTGTGGGCCGATATTGCTGGGCTGAAGAGTTTGGGCTGTTAGTGGTTTACTTATTAAAGGCCTAAAAATTCAAATTCTTTTCTAACAGCAAATTAGATCAGGCCATTGTCATTTGTCACACACAATTATTTTCATTCCTTGAGTACTAACTCGAGGCCCAATCTAGAAACATTCTTTTTATATGTGGGACTTGAACGATTTTCCCCTATATGTGTTGTTATAGGTAGAAGATACAATCTTGAATAAATGAGAGAACATGTACAAACATAGTGAGAATACTTTACGGTCGCAAATGACGGTGACAAAAAATAGGGCCATAGTGGCGGTGAAAAGGCACACTGACATTCTATATGGTGTCAAGAGTTAAGATTGTGACGACATGAAATATGCAGGGGCGTCTCAACGATTTTAGAGGCCTAAAGCGAAAATGAAATCGGGTGCTTTTTAAAACTTTAGCTTTAAAATTTTGTCATGTTTTGAAGCACAAACACTAGTTGATTTATGATTCTTAAATCAGTTTATTCAAAACAAATCCTAATTGATTCAATGATTTTATATTTTAATATAAGCAATAACAAGTATAAAGCTAAAACAAATAAACAATTAGCAATTTCCAAATCAAATAAAAAGAAGCATATACAAAACTAAAACAAATTTAGAACAATTAGCAATTAACAATTTGTCCCTAGAACAAAGAATTAAAAAAACAATTAGCAATACATTAAGCAATTTATCTTATTTAGGGAGAGAACCAATCAATTAGAGAATCCACTCAACCTAGTGCTTAATTGTAACGAAATTAACGAAGCAAATCGTGATCCCACTAGATGAAATTAGAGAACCAAACGAAGGTTAGAGGGTTCTTATTCGTTACTCTAGTGAACAAATCGAAGTTCTGCATGGCTGGGTTCGCTTGGGGCAAGCCAAATCACATGCTTTGTTTGTCTCTTCGTTTTAACTCCCCCCGACCCAACCCCCCCCCCCCCCCCCCCCACCAATCAAGAACTGACCAATAGCTTGTGTTGAAGATTTATGAACTGCCGATCTATGTTTCGTTCTTTCTTTTATACATTCCTTTTTTAAGTTAGTTTATTTTGGGCTAAAACTAAGAATGAACTATACAACAAAATATATTTTTTGGTGATTTATTAGAATATATGAGGATAAAGCCTTAGCTTGTTTTTTTAACTGTTGAGCCACCCCTGAAATATAATATGAAAATAGTAGCTACATGTGAACACAAGATTCACATCTTGATATTTAAGTAGACCAAAAGATATTCTTCCATTAAAAAAAGCTAGTTATATAAATGATGATTGTGGTTTTGTTAAATAACATAAATAAATATTAACAAACAAAATGGTTGGTTTTGACATTTGCGTAACAATTTCCGCATTTATAATGAGTTTGGATATTTTGGTTAACTTTCGTAAACTTATTTATTAAACTAAGATGAAAGTTATTATAAAAGTTGTTATTAACAATAGTATTTGTTAAATTACAGTTCAAATTTTAATTAATTAGTACTCAAATTTGTAAATCAAATGTTGTTATCAAAACATGTTATTTTTTCTTAGAGTGGGAGGGGATGCCCGTATCATGAACATCTCACTACACCACATATCATCAATCACATTTTGTAATATTAGACCACATCATAAATTTCAAATTTGGTGGCGGTGGTGTTACCGCCACACACACACAAACAAAAGTCCAAGCGTCAACAGACGACAAATAGCAAAAATGCGGCGTAGGGGGTGGCGGCGGTGTTACCGCTAGACGCATGCCGTGAGGCTACGTCACCCCTTGATATCTATTATATTTTCCCGTCAGAAAAACCATACGTGTAGTTAACCTAAAAACAAACACAGTCCATCAATATCAACAATGAAGACTTTTCATACGCTAAGGACAAAAGAATAGTCTTATCACACTCCAACAAATAATCGTGTTGGTACCTACCCATATTCCATCAATAACAATTGTTATTTGTTTGTAAGTAGTAACATAAGTAGATCTTTTTAATCGGAGGGTTATCTTTTCTTCTCTATCAAATATGATTAAGTTAAGTTTGGTTTTTCAAAAGATTAAAAAAAAACTCTATACATGAAAACCATAGATTACGATGATTACGAGTCCAGAGATATGTTGATCGAGTCAGAAGCAAATCAAAGAGCTTTACATTGATTGTGTTTACTTGTTCATATATGCGTTTTCTATTTTTCTCGGTCCAATTACGATATTTCGCTATAAATCTTGTTTCAACAAAGTTTTTAATTTAAAACTAAATTTACTAACATTTTTTTTGTTTTTTTTAAATTAGTATCACGGTGATAACCGAACTTAATGCATGTAACCTAATTTGTTTGGTGCGTAGCTTAGTAAAAATATATCTGTCAAAGACATAATAAATCCAAAAAACCTAATCGATAATTATGAGCCACTATTATTTTTTGTGAATATGTCGATTAATCTCAAACACACACAAGGGCTTGTAGTCTTGTACAAACCCCATTGGCATCAAGTTCTATTAGAGCTTGACAAGTGCTTTATTCTAGTTCACATAAATTAATAGTATTTATATACGAATTAAGCTCTACTTAATTTCAATAATAGTAATTTATATTTCTCTAATTTAAATTTCCAAAATTTAATATCCCAAATTTTGTAATCTTTCTAATTTTCTTTTTTAATATTTTATTTATTTCTAAAGGTGTTCGTCTTTTCTTACATCCTTACATAGTTACATATCGATTACCTAGGTCTTTTTTTCTCCTCTCAACTCCCTCATCAATATAGTGTCATCTCTCTCTCTCTCCCTCCCCATTTCTATCTCTCTCTTATCTCCCTCCCATAAACTTCAACCATAAACTTCAACTATATAATGGTGTCAAAACTAATGGTACCATGACTTATGAGGTTATGAGTTAGACTCTTTGCACACTCTCATTATGATAAATTAAAAGTATTTTACATTATGGTTTGGTTGTAGGTTATTAAACTAAGTGGTTGTTTGATTTGCTTTTGACCCGGTCAATATGTCTGACCCAATGACTTGGTCAAACATTTTGACCGGTCAGTATGTTTGATTCTTACTCTTTTGCGTCTGACCTAGTCCGACACCACTGACACATACATATTTTCCTTTTACCAAGTCAGTTTTGTAACGACCTTTTACTCAGTCACCACCTTCTAACCGAGTAAGGGATTTAAATAACCCCTAAAGCAAAGTTTTTTTAGTCGCATGTATTGTGGTTTGCTCTCAATAAAAGTGCTCTCTATATTTTGTGGGATAGAGTAAAATGTCTACATCAACTCCTCCTTCCGATTTGTTATGAGTGATACTTACTGGATACGTGTGTATGTTTATTCGCCTATATTATCATTTAAAGTCATGTCCTAATTTTAGAAAATTGATTTAATAACCATTGTAGCTAGTATATCAAAAATCTTAAAAGTTTGAATTTTGCTACAAACAGTGCAATTTTTGAACTCTTTTTGTTGACGCGACTCGATCTAACCTTATTCGATTTTCGTCCTCTGCCAAAATATATGATTTATCCATGATTGAACACAAACTTCCCTACCACATGCTCAAGCCTCCAATGCACACGAGCAGCCAGGTCACGATATATGGACACCTTAAGTGCCACCCTTAGGGGTACTGTAGTATTTAACATTTAATATTATAGTTTTAAAACTCTCACTTTCAAAATTTTGTTTTTATATAATTCATAATTGAAAAGGACCCGTAACCGTGTTTTTACCCATTAATGTCTGCCTTGGACCACTTCCTTATTCGGAAAGTCATTGTGAGCCATTAAATTAAAATTTTCACGTCACTCGTGACATTATTGAGATACAAGTTTTTGATGTTATTGACTTACTAGGTGTATAATCATCTACAAATTGTTTTCGTATACTTTTGATGAAATTTTCCTTGTTTTTAATTGTATCATACATGTTCTTAATCTTGCATAATTAAGTCCATTAGATTAGTTAATGTAAACCATGGTATGTTTGTTAATAATAATTCACAAATTAGACCTCTTTACATTCATATTTCTTTTCTGTTTAGCATGTGTCATCACATAAGTTTGATTTCGGACTTTTACATTGTTTAGCAAATTTAATTAGGATGATAAAAGATAAGTAACCAAACCATAATTGAATTAATCAACATAACCAAAATAGTATCAGGTGTTTACAACAAAAAAGACCGACGAATCAATTAAGTTTATTTTTAAAGCAAATTTTACGGTCTTGCTTAGTTATGTTTGTTCTCGTCACCAATTAACCAAACCGAACCAAATCAAAAACTTTAAAAGCCCAACATGACTTAATTTTCCTTTTACAACAAATTTTCAGACCCATACTCTGATATTAAATTCTTCTTTCACAACAAAAATGAAAGCTCAAGTAAAAGCTAGAATTTCATTGACCACATTATTACTATACTTATACAAAGGTAGGTGGCATTTGACATCGCACAAAAACCTTTCTTTTAACACTTTTTACCCTAAACTTTTTGTAAAACTTTGAAAAATGTCATTTTGACCTCCTTAAGTTTTTAAAGTTTCGGATTGATTCCTGTTAAATATAAATTCGAGTTCATCGTCGTTAGTCAAATTTAAAAATTTTGACATAATTTTTGTTTGAGAAAGCGTCAGATCAAATATAATATATTTTTGTTTACTCTACGTTTCGACGTAAACTTAATTCGGACACGAGTCAAATATAAATGCTTCAACATATGTTTTGTTTGGAAATAAATCCGGTCTAATATAATACATTTTCATTCAACTATATAAATTCGAGTCACTCTACATATTGGCGTAAATATAGTTCAAAAACGAATCAGGTCGATTGTAATTTATACATGATCACGTAACGTACGAAGTCGCGGCAACACGCGACGGGTAAAAAACTTGTTAATACGCATATATGTGGACTAATAAGTCAACTGATTTAAAGTGATAACATATAAAAATGGGTGAATTTTATATATTAAATTGACTAGTCATTTTTGACCCTGTTAAGTGACTGGCTATTTTTTGTATTTAACAAATAACATATAGTTTATATATACAGAAAATCAGAGATTGTAACTTAATAATCAAAAGGTTCAACTTACATTTACAATATGGATATCCTTATATACATAAAGTACCTGTGAACTAGGAGACTAAACAGGAGAATTCTAAGGATCTAATAACAATATGTTGACTATACAATTTGAATAATAAATTGAATTTAAAAATATCCCGCTACTTCTTAATACGCCCCCGCAAGATGGAGGCTCCGTTGGAGACTCCAATCTTGGAGCGAATGTGAAGAAAAGGAGCACGTGGCAGTGGTTTTGTTAACATGTCAGCCAACTGATCTTTAGAGTTGATGTGTCGGACATGAAGAAGGCCTGCTGAAACCTGTTCTCTAACAAAGTGATAATCTAGTGCTACATGCTTCATACGTGAGTGATAAACCGGGTTAGCACTAAGATATGTTGCACTGGTGTTATCACAAAAAAGGGTAGGAGTAGTAGTAACCGAGAGACCCAGTTCCTGTAACAAATTTTTTACCCATGATAGTTCAGCTGCAGCATTAGCCAAGGCTTTGTATTCAGCCTCTGTTGATGAACGGGAAACAGATTTTTGTCTAGTGGATCGCCAGGAGATGATGTTCGAACCCAGGTAAAGTAAATAAGCAGTTGTGGATCTTCCATAATCATTCGTACCACCCCAATCAGAGTCCGAGAAGGCTGTGAGCGTAAGCGGAGAATGGCGGTGTAGAAAGAGACCAAAGTGAATGGTACCTTTGAGATACCGAAGAACACGTTTAAGTGCTTGCAATGAGCCTGTTTTGGAGCATGCATAAACTGTGAAAGTTTATTAATAGCGAACGAGATGTCAGGGCGTGTAAAGGCAAGATATTGAAGCGAGCCAACAAGCTTCCGATACGGAGTGACATCAGCCGATGGAGATGTGTCATGCGGGGAGAGCTCGGCAGAGGTGCTCAGAGGAGTGATGACATCTTTGGCACCATCCATGTGAAATTGAGCGAGGACATCTTGAATATGTCGATGTTGAGAAAGAAAAAGACCATTAGGAGTGGAGATTACCCCAATGCCGAGAAAGTGATGGAGCGGACCAAGGTCTTTGATGGAAAATTTGGAACCCAGGATGGAGATGAATTGAGTGAGGAAGGAAGGGTTGTTACCTGTTAACACAATATCGTCCACATAGACCATGAATAACAAGTAACATCATTGTGGCGATAAATGAATAAAGATGCATCAGCAAGTGACTTTTTGAATCCGAAAAGAATTAGAAAGTTTGCAAGTTCAAGGTACCATGCACGGGGAGCTTGCTTGAGACCATAGAGGGACTTCTTCAATTTACAAATATGATTTGGAAATTGGGAATTAATGTATCCGGGAGGTTGATGCATGTAAACTTCCTCATGAAGAGTGCCATGTAGAAAGGCATTATTGACATCAAGTTGATGTAATGGCCAATTTTTGGACAAGGCAATGGAGAGGATAGTACGTATGGTAACGGGTTTGGTGACCGGGCTAAAGGTTTCAAAATAATCTTTGCCATATTGTTGGTGGAATCCCTTAGCAACAAGACGGGCTTTGTATTTTGCAATAGACCCGTCCGGATTTCGTTTGACACGAAAAACCCATTTACAACCTATCGGATTTTGATTAGTATGAGGAACCAAGTCCCAAGTGTGATTTTGAAGAAGAGCATTGTACTCAAGGTCCATGGCATTTCGCCATCGTGGGTCTTTGGAGGCTTGTAAATGAGTGGTGGGTTCAAGAGTGGGGGGAATAGGGTGAAGAGTGGTGGTATTAATGTAGGTGGAACTGTAATATTTTGGGTTAGGCTTGCGGGAACGAGGTGGAAGAGTGGGAGAGCTAGGCGTGGAGGATGGGGAAGAAACCGGTGAGAGAGGGATGGAAGGAGTGGGTGAAGAGAGAGAAGTGTTTGGTTGGTTAGGTGTTGCAGAAGGTGGAGTTTGCAAAGAGGTAGATGGTGAAGAATGAGGTTGTGTGTGTATGGATGGAAGGACAGTAGGTGGAGAGGTATAGGTTTGCATGGGAGGTTGCATGGGAAAAGGGGAATGTGGTGGGAAATAAAGAGTTACATCAGGATAAGTGGTTGTAGGTGGGGCCATGGATAAGGTAGTAGAGGTGGAAAGTTGTTGATTTAAAAAGTGATCAACACTAGGAAGAGAGTCTGATGAATGGTCAGAATTTTTAAAAGGGAATATTCCTTCAATAAATTGCACATGTCTAGAATGATATAAACGCTGAGTTCGAATGTCAAGACATTTGTATGCAGATTTTGATGGTGAATATCCAAGGAATAGACATGGAGCGGACCGAGGTTGCAATTTAGAGGTGTGATAAGGTCGCAACCAGGGATAACAAAGACAACCAAAAGGCTTGAGTTTGTGATAGTGGGGTTGAACACCATGTAGACGGTCATATGGGGATTTAGATTCAAGAATGGATGTGGGGAGACGATTGATAAGATAAACGGCGGTTTGAAAAGCATGGGACCAAAAACGAATGGGTAAATTAGCAAAATGAAGCAAGGCGAGGCCGGTTTCGACTACATGACGATGTCGGCGTTCAGCAACACCATTTTGCTCCGGTGTGTGTGGCGGAGTGGTGAAGTGTGAAATACCATGAGAACGAAGATATGGAGCAAGAGCAACATATTCACCACCGTTGTCACTGAACAACGACACTAATGGAGTGTTATAAAAATTTTCGACCAACGTCTTGAATTGAGGGAATAAAGTGGCAACATCCGACTTACGTTTCATAGGGTACAACCAAATGTATTTAGAATAATAGTCAACAAAAATTACATAATAAGCAAAGCCATCATTTGAATGTTGTACCGGACCCCATACATCCGAGTAAACTAACTGTAAAGGTTTTGAGGCATGAAACGAGTTTGAACCAAATGAAAGTTTGTGGCTTTTATTAACAGAACAAGATTCACAATGAAAAGTGACATTAGACATCTTATTATTATTAAATCCTAAAGTCTTGATAAGAGTCTTGAAGACTTTGAGGGATGGATGTCCAAGTTTGTGATGCCACGAGTGGAGGGAGTCGGTGTTGGTGGAGTTGATTTGCGGAAGCGATTTTAGCGAGCAAGAGGCTGCGTAGTAAACATCATTTACGTTCACTCCCCGCATTAGTGACGCCCCCGTGCGAAGATCCTTGATCAAGAAGTGACATGGAAAAAATTCAACAGACACTTGATTAGTTTTGCACAGTTTTGCAACAGATATAAGATTATGACGCATGTTAGGAACATAAAGAACGTTATGAAGATGTAACGGACGAGATGATGTATAAATAGTTGTGTGACCTGTGTGAGAAATAGGAAGGTGATTACCATTTCCGAGCACGATTTCATCGGGCCCACCGTACTCTGATAGGGTGTGGAATGATGCTTGGTTTGGAGCCACATGTTCAGATGCACCTGTGTCAAACATCCAAGGAGAATTAAGTGTCCAGAACCTGAAGAAGTGGTGTTGACTGTTGGTGCTTGTGACAGGGAGAGATTATTCTCGCGAAGGAATCTAGCTAGCTTCCGACAGTCTTTGGTGTCGTGACCCGGAATATTGCAGTAGTAGCAGAAGGCTGAGTTGCGAGTCCCACGATTGTTCTGGTTTGTGTAGGATTGATTTCCAGCAAAACGAGAACCTTTTGTACCATTAAGATAGGATCGGTTAGTGACTCTAGAGTTTGCAGGGGACCGGGAATAGGATCTTTGGTTCTGCCTTTGTGTGGAATTGACCGAAACAATAGCCGGTGTGGGTGCGGAATCACCGAGGGAGCGCTCGAAGTCCACCAGTTTATCAAACAATTCTGGGAAGGTGAGTGGGGTGTCTCGAGCTTTTAGTGCTGCGGTCATATGTGAATACTCTTCGCCAAGTTGGGCAAGTATGTGAACAGTGAGATCTTCATCTTGAATAGGGCTTTGAGCTAGGGCTAATTCATCTGCAATGGACTTCATGTCCTGTAGAAATTCTGAGATGGTACGATTACCTTTTGGATTCTTGGCGAGTTTGGATTTGAGAGAAACAATCCGTGATCTTGAGGCACTTGCAAAGCTTTTGTTGAGAGTTTCCCAAGCTTGTCGGGACGTATCGGCAGATGCTATTAGCGGTTGGATAGCTTCTGAACAGCTTCCTAGTAGAGCACTAAGAATCATTTGATCTTGGCGGAACCAATGATCGAATTCAGGATTTGGTTTTGTGGGATCATTGTTGATGAGTTTTGACGGAGCATTTGATGTGAGAAATTTGTCGAGATTGAGTCCGATGAGTGCAGCAAAAACTTGCTTTCTCCATACTGTGAAATTGGTAGAGATAAGTTTTGTGAGAAATTGAGTAGGTGCTGCGATAGGTATGACGGCAGGTGTTGAAGGTGTAGATGTGGGACCCGTCATGGTGACAAGAAGATAAGACAAATTGGAAGAAAAGAAAACAAGATAAAATGGTAAATTGTGGCCGTGACGTGTGGGTATGGATCAGCTCAGAGGAGCATTAATGGCTCTGATACCATATAGAAAATCAGAGATTGTAACTTAATAATCAAAAGGTTCAACTTACATTTACAATATGGATATCCTTATATACATAAAGTACCTGTGGACTAGGAGACTAAACAGGAGAATTCTAAGGATCTAATAACAATATGTTGACTATACAATTTGAATAATAAATTGAATTTAAAAATATCCCGCTACTTCTTAATAATATAATGGGATGGTGTTCATCTCAAACGATTTAGGACTCGTGTCTTATTGTAAATATAACTAGTGCGCATTGCACACTTGCATGGCTAATCACACTAGTGGACCTGAATATGAAAATAGAATATAAAAAGTCTTGTAGCGACTATCACTCCTACTTGAACCTGAAGATATATTGATATATGCAAGTGTTTGATGTTATTGACTTACTAGGTGTATAATCATCTACAAATTGTTCTCTTATACATTTAATAAAAGTTTGGTTGTTTTTAATTATATTGTACATGTTCTTAATCTTGCATAAGTAAATTAGATTAGTTAATGTAAACCTTGATTTATTTGTTGATAATAAGTTATAAGTTTGACTCTTTGCATTCATATTTATTTTCAATTTAGCGTGTGTTATCACATAAATTTGATTTTGAATTTTTATAATGTTTAGCAAATTTAATTAGGATGCATAAAAAATCAAGTAACCAAACCATAATCGAATTAATTAACATAACCAAACTAGTATAATTGTACCAAAAGGACCGACGAATCAATCAAGTTTATTTTTAAAATGAATTTTACGGTCTGGTTTTGATTCTGCTTGTTCCCGTCACCGATTAACCAAACCAAAAAATTTTAAAAGTCCAACATGAATCAATTTTCCTTTACAACAAAATTTCAGACCCATACTATGATATTAAAATCTTCCTTCACAACAAAAACAAAAGCTAAAGCAAATGATATAATTTCACTGACCACATTCATAATACACATATATGGTCTAATAAGTCAACATTATACTGATAAAAAAATGATAACATATAAAAATGCATGAATTTTATATATTAAATTGACTAGTATTTGTGACACAGTTAATTGCCTCCCAAAAGGCAAACTTGGTTTGATGAGCGCATATGAAAAAGCGAAAGCAAGAAAATCAAGAATATTTTTTTATTGCGATTACTTTTTTAATTTACCAAATAACATATGGTTTAATAGTATAATAGGATGATGTTCAACTCAAATAGTCAAAGACATGTCTTATTATAAATATAACGAGCGTGACTCGCGTTAACGTTATGTTTTCAAGCTTATTTAAAGAAATATAAAAGGAAACATGAAGAAAATAAAAAATACAACTGTATTTCAAAGTTTTTTTAGTGATAGAAAATAAAATAAAAGTAAAAATTATATTTTCGAGTTCAATTAAAAGGAGAAAAAATTATATAAATGAAAGAAAAATAAATGCTAAAATCAATCATTCCAAATAATGTAAAAGAAGAGAAATAAGAGAAAGAAAAGAAGGAAAAAATAAATGAAAGAAAATAAAAACAAATAAAGAAATAAAAATGTTTTATTTATTTCTCTCGTTCAGTAAACTCCTATAGTTTTTTTTTAAATTGTATAATAACTATTCTCGAGAGCATTCAATCAAAAAAGGCATAACCCACATCGGATGATGGTTCATCCGCGGCCGCTTCTAGTCTGGTTTGAAAGTGCCACACCTGAGAACATATGAACACGTAGTTGCAGAGCTTGAAGATTCCTTAGGAAGGCGGGGGCGAAATTAATATTTTTTAAGAGGGACGAACTCGATATTTATATTATAATTTATATTACTGGGTCAAAAATTTACACTACTAAACTAAACTTTAACACTACTAATGAAAAAAAGAGAAGGTCGCCCTACTTCGCCCTTGTGAACACGCAAGCGTCAGAGCTGAAGAATTTTAAAAAATTAAAGTTTGATGATTGTATACAAAGTTACAATTATGCTTTCTAATATATTTTTATATAATAGTGTATATATATATATATATATATATTTTTACAAATTAGAAACATATATAATAAACTAACAACTAATAAGTGTGTAAGAGCATCAAACGTTAACTCTAGTTAGCCGCTACTAATACAAACGTAACTCGTATTATCACACACTCGAACCCGAGTTGATGTTAACCCGACTAGAAATCAACGTTAGTTATCCTAATACATCGACGGTTCAATATACTCACCGTATCACACCATATATACTCAAATACAATTTTACCGTTTAGCCCCTCTACGTGTTATAAGAACAAACCCCCATCATCGTCTTCCTCAAAACTCTGTACGGACGCCATGGAAGCAGCATCACAGGTGGAAGAATTGACCTCCGGCGCCAGCGGCCGCATCATCCCCGTCGTCAAAAACCTCCGGCGATCGGTGTTCTCCTCCGCCTCCATCCGCCGTGTGCTAATTTTCATCCAATCGATCTTCCTGTGGTTCGTTTCCCACCTCCGCCGGTTCAAGCAGCGTCACCACCGCCCGTCTCCGCCGTCATCTCCGAAGAGGAAGTTTTCGTTCAGGCGGAGAGATGTTGACGAAGATGTGGTCAGGCGAAGAGCGCTCGCTGAGGGAATTCAGATGGTGAAGTCGTCGATTGATGATGATGGTGATTGGAGTAACCTGTGTGAAGCTTCCACGTGTCTGTTCTTCGGTACCGGACGAAACGCCTTGTTTTGCCGGTCGTGGATTCCGATGTCCGGTGTGATTAGGTGAGTTGTATACTTATATTGCTGAATTTTGGTTTAATTGTTGTGAATTTCATTTCGGAATGTTTGTGTTATGTGATTTTCAAACGCTGTGTTGTGAATTTTGATACTCCGGTGAGATTTGGTGAGCTATATTGCCGATTTTTGGTATAATCGGTGTGAATTTCATTTCGGACGGTTTGTGTTATGTGATTTTCAAGCGATGTGTTGTGAATTTTGATATTGTGTGTGCATATTCATTTAGATTGGTGGATTTTGGAGGTGTTTCTGTTTTGATGTTCTTCGTGCTTAAATTCAGCATGCGAAGCTATTTGAGATTAAATGTGTTCTTAGATGATGATCAGTGAACATAACTTTGTGATTTGATTGTGAATTAGAAGATTGGGCGTTGATTTTTACATAGATGGTTTCAAATGATTACTGTAGGTTTTGATTATTGTTATCCGGGGCTGGTTGTGAATGTTTACTTAGGTTTGTGGTAAAGGTCTCCACTCAAGTATCTGTAATTTGCAATAGTGTTTCTGATTTGTATTTTTTATTTTTTTTATATATTTTTCATTATAAAATTGTTCACAGAAGCTTATATGGACCTCCAATTTTTACTTTGAAAAAGTGATTTGTTAGACCTAAAGAGTCTCTTTAGAGGATGGAGTAAGCTGTACTATAGTTGATCATCATTATTGAGCTTTATTTGGTTAGTTTGGAGAAAGATTTGCTGATACAAGTAATTTATCATCTATATTTTGTACTTGAACCTGGGTTTGGTTTCACCACTCTTTCATTTGCCTATTAACTATTTAGTTTCTCATTTATTTTCCACCTAACCATTTGATTTCTAATTCATTTGCCGCTTGACAATTTGATTTCTTATTCACTTGACACTAGACTATTTGGTAATTTAATTACTGGATTGTGAGATGTTTCATTCTCTCAAAGGGGTTATCTTGTTTACTTCTTCAAGGGGGCATTTTGAACCTGTTTTCTTGTGTTTTAGATTATCATTAACTCTGTCTTAAAGCCAAATGCTCTCATAATACAAAAGTTCTGGAATTTGTGAATTCGTGTAATGTAGAACACAAAGTTGGGGATTTTAATCAGGCCCTCAGACCTTCTGAATGAAATATTCAAATTCAGTCATTTTCTTCTTTTTTAGATTTACATTCTAATAACCTGTGTCTTACTTGACACAAACTTAAGCACTGATCTCTCCTTCCCAATCAATAAATGCAAAGTCCACATAATTTATCAATTCATTACTTTTATTTGCTAATTCAGCTGATTTCTTTTTCCAGGGGTATTTTAATCATCATACACGGACTGAACGAGCATAGGTAACCCCCCCCCCCCCTCACTTTCTCATCTTTTTAGCCTTATTAATAATATGTCAACGGCAAACTATTTTTTTTAAATATATACTTAAATATATGTTTAATTTGTCCAATGATGCATATTTACAGTGGGAGGTATGCTGATTTTGCAAGGCAACTCAATTCATGTAACTTTGGGGTATATGCAATGGACTGGATAGGTAAGTATGATGTGTTATATTTTCCTTACTGGGAAAATATTGACCATATGCCATAAAACCGGGTTACAACATTCTTTTAAAGAACTTATTTCTTTTTATAATTATAATAAACTTTTCCATATTTAGGTCATGGAGGGAGTGATGGATTGCATGGATATGTACCTTCATTGGATCATGTTGTGGCGGATACTGTGAGTTTACTTTTGCACTTTTTTTGTTGGTATGCGTATATGTTATTATATGTATTTCAGTATATGTATATATGTACATATTCATATTAATGTGTGCATATATTCACACATTTTGATTCTTTCATGTGTTTTTCAATTTATTAGGGGTCTTTCCTGGTAAAGATCAAGTCAGATCACCCAGGAATACCGTGCTTTCTTTATGGGCACTCAACGGGTGGAGCTGTGGTTTTAAAGGTAATTTTAGAACTAATTTTTTCTGCTGTTCTATGTGGGAATTATGTTTATTTATGAAGGTAAATTTTGACTACTTTTGATCAATTAGGCTGCTATCTATCCTTACATTAACAAACTACTGGAAGGAATTATACTAACTTCACCCGCACTGCGTGTTACTCCTTCACATCCTATTGTCGGGGTAAGTACCTACTTGCATCTCATGGTCCATTTTTGTTAAAAAAACATTTTTAATAGTGTGATTCGTTCATCTACGTCATTTTCTTTTGCCTCATGCCCTCATGGACCTACTACCATATCTTTATTTATATTTCTTTGCACCTGACGAATGGGACCCGGGAAATAAAAACATTAGAAGACTAGAAGTTAAACAACATCAATGCATGATGATCATATATATACACACATACACAAGGAACTAAAATCGTTATATGGAACTTCTATGATCACACTTGAGGTGGCAAGATGGGCAGGGATGGACGGTTCGGGTTGGTTGGTTGGATCGGGTCATTTTTCCATGTGAGTTGGATCGAATTGTGGCCCGGTTGACCTGTTGACTTTTTGTTTATTTTAAGTTTAGTAAATGACTAAATGCAATGCTAAATTTTATAATTTGGCGATTTAACTGTTCATAGAAATAAATTTGATACAAAAGGAGATTCTTTATACTCTTAAGTTAATTTTTTATGAATTAATAACATTTAAAAAACAAAAGCTATGAATTACATCAACCAAATTGTTTTATATATAGTTCAACTCCCACCTACCACCTTAAAGAAAATCATATAGGAAAATGTAATTCAAGAAAATGAATAGTAGTAAAATAATGGTCGAAATTTTACACTTGCACGTTTTCCAATTCAGCAACCTACATTAAACTAGGCGCAAAACAGAAACAAAATTGCATTTTTATACCCTTTTTAGTAACCAAGTTACATTTTATCATCGACAGTAGCAAAGACTCGTTATTTTTTGCCAATTTTTCAGAAATTGCTAATGTGACTTCTTATTTGTCATTTTTGAGTATAGTATTTGCCATGTGCAAAATTTTGAAGAAATATAAGTTTTATAAAACGCATGAGAATCGTAGAATTAACTATATACTAATTATCAACTTTTACATGCTTTATGGGTTGTAATTTGTGTTTTATGAATTGTACTTCTTGGTTTCTTTCTTCTTTTTTAAATATTTTACTTTTAACTATAATTAGTTTATATATTTCATAATTTAACCCTAATACTTTTTCTCTAGCAACTTTTGTCTTCTATACTTTTTATCTTTTTACATATTTTATTTTTTACGTTAAAGTTTACGAGTTACACGCTGCAACATACGTGTGTGGTTAAACGTTTTCACACCTATTTTTTACTATTTAACTGCATCGACACAACGCATGGGCCTTAAATCGAGTTAGTTATTGTTTTCTATGTTTTACGTTTCGTGCACGTAGTTTTTACGTCTACTTTTCGTTTGGTTTTATATTTTTTTAATACGAGTTTTTCTGGTGTTAAGTGGTCGTTGACGATCGTGTGACATTGATACTACATGTCACGGTTTACGCCCCCGCCACAACGCGAGGGATTAATATTAGTTAAAACTAAAAAGTACGATAACTCTTTTCTTGTGACTTAATGCAGGCTGTAGCTCCATTATTCTCACTTGTGGCCCCAAAATACCAATTCAAAGGGGCCAACAAAAGGGGCATTCCAGTTTCTAGAGACCCTGCAGCACTTGTAGCAAAGTACACTGACCCGTTAGTGTACACCGGGCCAATGAGAATCCGCACGGGCCATGAGATTCTTCGGATCTCGTCTCACTTGACTCGTAACTTCAAGTCTGTGACTGTACCCTTTTTCGTCCTGCATGGAACCGCTGATAAAGTAACAGACCCACTTGCTTCTCAAGATTTGTACAACCAGGCGGCTTCGAAGTACAAGCACATAAAGCTGTATGACGGGTTCTTGCATGATCTTCTTTTCGAGCCCGAGCGGGAAGAAATTGGGCGAGATATTATTGATTGGATGGAGGCCAAACTAAGTTTTCATCATTAAAAGATAAAATATTAGATATCGATTTTAATTGTTTGTTAAAGGAATTTATGTTTATGAATTTGAATTTGAATTTGGATTTGGATTTGAATTTGTCGTGCTTGACAACGATCGTATTTTTAGATTTGGAATATATAGAGTCAGTTATTTTCAGTTTGGGTTTCTGTTAATCGTTTGGATTTGGTTTTATATGTAGATGAAGAACATCATATGGGTTTTTCTTATTAAAAATATATATGATAATGTGGTAGCATTTTATTTATACTCAAATATCATATAGCATTTTATTAATAAAGTGAAAGGTAAAACTATGTACGTTAGATCATGAAATGATCTGGCCTCTTTCTAAAGTGGGACGTATATTTTAAAAATATGTTATTTACGTTTCAACCTAGATTACATGTTGAAAATTTCTTTTAACTACTTGGGGTGTGCATTTAACATTGTTTCCAGGTAAAGATGTAGCTCTTTATAATATAGGCAATTTATTTCAACTAGACTAAAAAAATAGAAGTGAGTTGTTACGCCAAGAAAATGACATGTTTCAAAGTTACTTTCTTTGGCATGTGAAACCGACACAAACCTAAAAATGTTTCACTCTTACAGTGGAAAGCGTATCAGGCAGAACCCAAACACGACCATATTATTCACCAATTAACACGATATCGTCATTTAACTGATTTCATTTACTTTTCTATCCTTTGGATGTTAGTATTATTCGATGGAAGCTACACAATTTCTCCCTTTATGTTGACTATAATATCCAAAATACGCTTGATCCAAGTCTAGAGATGGACTTTGATATCTTCAATGTTCTTGTCTAATAGAGCTTTTTATCTCTTCAACACCAGTGAGTTTCAAACTACCCATATGAACTAAAGACAAGTAAATGATTGCGAATAGTAGTCTTTTTTTCCTTTCGATGTACCTTGGATGAATGCGCAATCTTCCAAAGTATCTCGAATCAAAAATTCTTTTGAGAAGTGTTTTTTGTATCCCCAAGAGATCCGACCCCAAATATCCTTCGCATATAGACAGATGTGAGCTCGAGCATCGATTACATGGTCAATATAGCTGGCATTTTGTAATGGGGTAGTTACCACTCTTGCAACCACATTCTACATTCTCTTGTCTAAGAATTATGTTTATCATCGTTCTACAAGAAACACAACAATTTTATTTGAATCCGGTTAAACCATAGTAAACATGTATTTTGATAGATGCAAGAGAAGTGTTGTACACGTTGCTACTTACTGACTGAACTAAGAATACCCGACGAGTCCCCATCCAATCCACATCCAAATGTCGCTTGCTCGTTGAAGATCGACTTAATCCATTTTATTTATAAAATAAAATAATTGATGATTCGACATGTTTAGATTGATTGAAAATCTTCTTTTTCTAGTTCAAACATTTCAATTTGGAGGAGTCATTGTTTAAGGAAATCTTCAACTTTTTTCCCTCTCAATCACCAAAAGTTTGTTATTTAAGTAAAATATAATATTATTAAAGTTTTGATAATGATATGTGATATTTTACCATTAAATGAAATCTATACACCATCAAGTTATATCATAGTTAAAGCTAAAACAAAGCACATAAACATTTAATATAACTAGTGTAAAGATAAACACATCTTTTGATTTGTGTCAATGTTTATTGTTTTGATAACAACCATAAATTGAATCAGAAACGAAAGCTGAAAGCTACAGACCAAACAGATAGCAAACGGAGATTAAAGGCCAATAATTTAACGCCTTTGGTCACGATGGACGATGGTGACTAATGGGATTATATTTATTATTTTTGTGTTTCAAAATAAAAGATTAATAATCAAAATGCTTCTCAACTTGACTGGCTAATTTAATGATGTTAAACTTAAAGAGCATTGATGATTGATGAAAGTAAAGACTGCTATCATGAATTTAATCCATACAAAGTACAGAACTAGAAATCAGATTTATAATTTTTTCTTATAATCATAAGACCATCAATAATTTAAAATTATACAACATAACACTTTATATCGCTAAAGTAATGCAATTGAAAAAATATCATAAAATAGTAATCAAGTTTTAGAAATATTTTAATTTAGTTATTCATATATATATATATATATATATATATATTATATATATATATATATATAATATATATATATATATATTAAATTGGATCATCAAACGATCAAATTGAGTCATTTTTATATTTTTTTATATCAAGAAAGAAATGGTGGAGAAGACGTGAGGGTCAGGAATTCCAATATATAAAATTCATTAGAAATAAAAAAAACATGTTAATCATGAAAATAATAAAAAAATACCTAATTACGTCAACATTCTATATCAGCATCGACAAATAAAAACAAATATTTTCTAATTGAAAACAAAAGTATAACATGCTAAAAAAACATGCTAAGATTTTTAAATTATATCAAATATAAAAACTGAGTGACCTAATTAAAACACTTTTAAAACTTAAATTATCTGATTTAAACATTATTTAATTTACATTATTATCTTTATCACAATTTTTATGTAAATGAATGTATAAAAATTTTAATTGCAAATTTACACATGTGATTAATCATTCTTAATTTAAATTCTAAAAATTTACATTTTTCAACCTCCTTGGCTTTAATTTTTCAACCTCCTTGGCTTTAGATCTATCTAAACTTTATACCTTACGCTTACCTATTAGTTTTTTTGACACGTTCATAATTTTTTAATTTATTTTTGTTTTTACTTATAAATTTTGAAATTTTATGTTTTATAAAATTTTAATTATATCATGATGATATGTTCATTTTTATTCGCATTTTGATATGGTTTCATTCAAAACAAAATAGTATGTCAAGATACAGTCCAAACTGATTCAAGATTTAAAACTTTTACAGTTTTTTTTCCTTTTATTCTCTCAAACTTTTAATATATATCTTTTTATTATTATAAAAACTACATTTGCTCATGCTTTTTTAATAGACGTTAACAATTTATGTGTTTGGTATTTTCTTTGCAACGCAACTATATATATAAACGTTCCAACAATTCAACGCTAATTTTTTAACGATTTCCAATTTTATATCAAGTTTCATATATTCTCGACAGTTTCACATCAACACAGATTCGTGATGATTTGGTTTTTTTTATATAAATTAATACAAGTTTTATTTTTATCACCGTCAACGTTCAAGTTAAGTTAGATTTTTTTTTCACGTTACCCTCTTGCCTAGGTAAAAATCATATTTCATAACTCATAAGCAATGTCTAACACACACAATTTATCAAAGATATGCAGAATCAAAAATCAAGAGGGAAATTAATTTTCTCAACTGTTTTTAACAACTATCACAAACAATTTTCTCACATTCTTCCCCAATTCTCACCAAATCAACCTAAAACCCTAATTTTCACACATTCTCCCTCTCGATTGAGTGTTTCATTCAATTCTGCACTAAATTACACTTTTCGATTATCAAAACCATTTTCAATTAATACACAGAACCTTCTTGCTTCAACAACCCATCTTTCTCATCTCAAACATTCAAAAGTTGTTGAGAAAATGAAGAAATTATGCAAATCCATTGCCTTAAATCCCTCACGATTCTCAACCATTTCACTATGGTTTGTTCGATCGTTTCATTGCTGCAATGTGGGATTCTCTTGGGAATTTGTTCGTGAGGACGCAGGATAATGATGATGAAGCGCTGCAATTGGCTGCATTGCAGCGATCGCCGACGTTTGTTAGGGCTAGAACGTCGGTGTTTAGGAATATGGGCGGGGAGTTTAGTCTTGTTGATGTTAGTAAGCTGAATAATGAAGAGAAGAAGATGGTGTTGGATAAGTTGGTGAATACGGTGAATTCGAACCCTGGGTTGTTTTTTGATAGGATTCGACAGCGGTTTGATAAGTAAGCCTATAACTTGTTGACTGTTTTACTGTTAATTGTGTTATTAATCAGTTTTAAGGTGTTGATTAAGTATTCAAGTGTGTGGGAAGTTGTGATTATGTATGATTAATTTCATGTATATCTGATTGTGTTCTTGCTAGTGTTGATCTGAAATTTCCGAAAGTCGAAGTTAGATTTGAGAACCTGCGGATAGATGCGTTTGTGCATGTGGGGAGCAGAGCATTGCCCACCTTACCCAATTCTGTTTATAACATCAGCGAGGTATGTTTTTGGATGAACAAAATTGTGTGTTAATATTTAGTTTTTTCTTCTAGATTGCTTATTTTAGTGTATTATGCTACTGAATAAATATTACCCTGTGACACATTTTCAAGGCTTTCCTGAGGAAATTAAGGATTTTTCCTGGCAGAAGAACAAAATTGAGCATTTTAAATGATGTTAGCGGTATTATTAGACCTTCCAGGTAAACATTTATGTCAAAATTGTGCTTGAATATTCACAGAGTAAAAAGTAACTGGCTCTCCTCGAACTGTTATAATGGGCAATACATTATTTCCTCGATGATAAAAAAAAAGTTGAACTTAAAAGGAATTAACCCAAAAAATTAATGTCATTTCTTTTTCATTCTGAGTAATCAACTATCAATTATATTTTCTATTAAGTTTTAGGCAACTGACTTTCATCCCCCCCCCCCCCCCCCCCCCCCCCCACCCGGGTGAGTGGGCGATGTTGAAAATGATCTGTTTTATTTTTAACAGATTTGTGTCTAATTTGCTTTTCCTGGAGTTGAGTTGAGGAAAGAAAAAAAGAGAAAAGAAAAAAAAGTTCTTCATGCCCAAGAAAAGAAATGTTTGAACAGATTTGTATCGTTGTATATAATATTTTGAAATTTTTATATTTCATTTTACTAATAAGAAACAATCCATCACCCAAGAAAGAAATTGAGACGCCTCTTTATATTTTATACATTTAGCCATTCTAAATTTCAGATGACTACTTAATGTCACTTTGATGTTAACATTACAGATTAACTCTCCTTTTGGGCCCCCCAAGTTCTGGTAAAACAACACTACTTTTGGCTCTAGCTGGACGTCTTGGACGTGGATTAAAGGTTTCTAAGTTTTTTATAAAATTTATCATAATTTAAATTTTTACGGTCATACTTGAGAAGTTAACATTGATTCGGATTTTTAGTATAATACATCGTACATTGTGAAGTTGTCAGGAAAAATCACATATAACGGACATGAGTTAAGTGAATTGTACCTCAAAGAACCTGTGCATATGTCAGTCAACAAGATTGTCATATGGCTGAAATGACAGTTAGGGAGACACTTCAATTTGCAGAGTCTTGTCAAGGTTTTGGTTATAAGAAAGGTAAATTTAAGTTAATTATGAATTGTTTCAGCATTTTAGTTGTGTAAATATAATAATGTGGTACTATGAAAACTTGATAACAGATATGATTATGGAACTCTTAAGAAGAGAAAAAAATGCTGGAATTAGACCAGATGAAGATCTTGATATATTTATAAAGGTTCATGCTTTCATCTTCTATCTTTTTTGTTCATATATTCTGGTTTTCCCACACCCACGTACCCAAATTTGTAAAAACTGAAAGCTGTTACCGAATATGGAAAAGTTTAAATTTCTTTACCTTAGAAACATTTTGAAAATTTGTAACTTTATCCTTGAAGAAATTAATATATTACCATGATAAAAGCTCAATATAAGTTGGTTGCGCTTTATTCAATCAAGGTTGCTAGCCAATTTTCTATAACAATACTTTTTTCACTTTAGACAGTCGCACTTGGAGAAAACAAGACGAGTCTTGTAGTGGATTACCTTATGAAGGTAACCTAGACAATTACAATTGTTTTAAAAGATCAAATCCTGATCATTGAATACAAATTATATTTTAAAGTGCTGTATAATTCTGACATGTGTACAAAGATTTTAGGATTGGATATATGCGCGGATACACTAGCAGGAGATGAAATGCGTAAAGGGATTTCTGGTGGTCAGATGAAACGGTTGACTTCAGGAGAACTACTAGTGGGACCCTCACGGGTGCTTTTTATGGATGAGATATCGACTGGCCTTGATAGCTCAACTGCTTATCAAATCATTAATTACCTTAAACACTCAACTCGTGCTCTTGACGGGACGACTGTCATCTCTTTATTGCAACCAGATCCTCAAACATTTGAGCTGTTTGACGATCTGATTTTACTATGTGAAGGTCAAATTGTGTATCAAGGACCCTGCAATGCTGCTGTGCCTTTCTTTGCTTCTATGGGTTTTCAGTGTCCAAAGAGGAAAAATGTGGCTGACTTTTTACAAGAAGTAAGCAACATCACTTATTTTTTTTTTCATATCACTAACTTGTAGAGGAGGCAAAATAGGCATTTTGGGTTGTGTAACTTAACAAAACAGGTCGGATCAAGCTAGGTTGCCCTGTAACTCATTGGATATGTGTAGCAAAAGTGGTTTGAGCTTTTAATTGAACCTATGAGCTAGAGGTTTTCATTGGTTAGACGAATTTGGTTAAAGTAGTTGTAACTGTAGCGTATAACTGTTCTACGACTTAAAAAAGGACATATATAATACTTGTGAGAGACGTGACTATTGTGGAAGGGTTTATAGATACTTTTGCCTTCAAAAGCTCCAAGCTTATTTTTTTGAAAGCTACTTTGAGTAGATTATTTTTTAAAATCTTATTTTTCCAAAGTAAAAGGTAAAGCTCTATCATCCATAGATTTTTTTTACAAGTGCTTATTGTTTGAAAAACAAAAGAATTTTTTTTAAAAGCTACATGCCAAAAAAATTTTTGTCGTCCAAAACATAAAATTTTCTGGAATAATCACTCTATGAAATATGCTTATAAAAGTTATATTGTTTCAGTTATAACCTAATTTTTTGAATAAAATGATTAGGTGGCTTTATGCTCTAAATATTGCCACCGTTACGTGTCCCACAGTTATAACCTCTTTGGGCCAAGTAAATATGTTGAAATGGTCACCTTTACACGTCACCGCCTTATCATCCCCCTTTGTTCAAACATGAATTTTTCTTTTTGCACTCAGGTTACATCCGTAAAAGATCAAGAACAATATTGGTCACGTGATGAACATTATGAATATATTCCCGTTGAAAAATTTGTAGAAGTATTTCAGGCAAATTTCCTTGGTAACTATTTATCACGTGAGCTGGCGATCCCTTTTGATAAATGCCATAATCATCCTGCAGCTCTTTCTACACACACTTATGGTGTAAAAAGAATGAAGCTACTAAAAATTAGTTTCCAATGGCAGATGTTACTTCTAAAACGTGAGTCGTTGGTTTATTTCTTCAAGTACTTTCAGGTATATGTATACATGTTTTTATTGTTTATTACGCATATTATTACATAATATAGCAAGATACTATGCACCAGTTCTTTATTCTACCACTTAGCTTTCACCTTTTGTCGTTTTCTTTTGGATTTTTTAAAATATTCCCGTTTATCTTTTTTACTTTCATTTAAGCAACAATTACCAATTTTTACTTCTAAAAAGTTTAATAATAAAAGAGTAAGCAGAAAAAGACAAAGCAAAAAAAAAAAAAAATACAAGTGCAATATTATTGTGATAGTTGTTAGGATTAGGAATTGAGACATAGTATCTTACAGAAGTCCTTTTTTGATTTACTTCAAAATTTCAAATTGAAATGACTTATTTCTTTGTTTTTTGCAGCTTATGTTAGTGGTTTTAGTTATGACTAGTGTATTTTTCCGTACAACTTTGCATCGTAATTCACTTAGTGATGGAGGAGTTTATCTGGTGCTCTTTATTTTGCTATAGTCATGATATTATTCAACGGTTTTATGGAGGTCCCAATGTTAATAGCCAAACTTCCTGTTATCTACAAGCATAGAGACTTACATTTCTACCCCTGCTGGGTTTACACTCTTCCTTCTTGGCTTTTAAGTATTCCTTCGTCAATTATAGAATCAGGTATTTGGGTGGCTGTCACATATTATTTGGTTGGTTTTGACCCCCAATTTTCGAGGTACATTTATTCAAGTTATATACTTTCATTATGTTAATAAATTTATATTTTATTCCCATTATTTTTTTACTTCTATTATGTTATATCTGCAGATGCTTGAAGCAGTTCTTTTTGTACTTCTTGTTGAACCAAATGTCAATTGGTCTTTTTCGTGTGATGGGATCTTTAGGCAGAAATATGGTAGTTGCTAATACTTTTGGATCGTTTGCCATGTTGGTTGTCATGGCACTTGGTGGATTTATACTCTCTAGAGGTATGTTGTTAACTTGCATCCATCTCAATATTTGATAAAAAGGGCGTACATGTTGCTTGACTTAACTCTTCCCTTTGCGAGATGACGTAACTTTACCCCCTACCCATGACCTCAAGGTCACAAAGCAGCAACCTTACTAGTTGCTCCAAGGCCTGCCCTCTCATCTCAATTTTGAAATAGGGCTAATTTTATATAAAAAAAAGTAACCAACTTTGGTCCGATCTATCCTTGGTAACCATCTTTTTTAAGAGAAAAAAAAAACTATTGAACTTCACAAAAAATATGTTTTCAAGAAATTACATGTCAACATAGTCAAAAGTAACCAAAAAGTTAGCTTTTCTTATGAATTGTTGTTGGATCAGATTACCTTTGATCAGAATTCTTAAAAACTGGTTACTTTTGTATGCAATTAGGCCAATAAAATATACATATTGGAAGTAAATTAATATCAGTAATATTACTGCAGATAGCATCCCGGCATGGTGGATCTGGGGTTACTGGTTTTCCCCTTTGATGTATGCCCAAAACGCAGTTTCAGTCAATGAATTTTTGGGGGATACTTGGGACAAGGTAGGATCTGTCTCTTTTAAGCTAAAAATTATCTTTAATCCATTACCAATAAAGTACACCCAAATGACCCATTTTCTCATTGTATATTTTTCTATGGTGTGCAGGCAGCTGGAAACAATACAGACATTCCTTTGGGGACTATGCTACTGAAAGTGAGAAGCCTGTTCCCAGAAGATTATTGGTACTGGATTGGAGTTGGTGCTTTACTTGGTTACACAATTTTATTCAACATTCTCTTCACATTATTCCTTGCATATCTTAACCGTAAGTTTTTTTATTTTTCTATTTCTTTGCTATGACAATTAGGATAATGTATTGGTTTTGTATTTCTGATTTCAGCAAGTTGTCTACAAATTCTAGAATGATGAAATGTTCGTAATATAAAGCTTATGTTACATCTAGAGATGCAAAGTTGTGACAGAAGTTTCAAGAATCCATCTAGGGTTGATTCTTTGGAGTATATCTAGGAGCATTTTTGTCACTTTATAACCTCTAGATATGGAAAATGCTTTAAAGATATGGGCATTTATGTCATTTTACAGTTTTCTGACATATATTTCACTGGAAACAACATAAGGAGAAATCAAATTAATATTTGGGTGACCTCTAAAGCTGTCTTAATTGTTGGGCGCCTTAGGAAATCTATAAATATTATCCGTATTAATTAATCTTGAACATGACTTTGCAAACTAGTATAATTATGTTTATTTATTATGTTATATATAGCTCTTGGAAACCATCAAGCGGTGATCCCTCGGCAGACCGCCAAGTTGCACAAGAAGAAAAATGGGATTGTATCTGTTATTATTGAGTTAAAAGATTACTTACAGCTTTCACCTTCATATGCTGGTATGTATAGGGATTTATATACTTAGGTAAAGATATATTCTTTCTTAATCGAAGTTAACTTGTCACATATAACTGCTCTCTACAATCTTCACCTTTAATATAGGCGCCGAAGAGGAAAGTCATAGAGGAATGGTTCTTCCATTTCAGCCTCTCACCATGTCTTTCCGCAACATTAGTTACTACGTCGATGCCCCAAGGGTATATTAGAGTTTTACAATGATGCTATTTTCTTCACTTATCCATCATTCTTATTAAATCTTTGCTCTAGGAATTAAAGCAACAAGGTCTATCAGTCAACAAATTACAATTATTGGTCAATATAACTGGAGCTTTTAGGCCAGGTCTCCTTACTGCATTGGTCGGGGTCAGTGGGGCCGGTAAAACTACTCTTATGGATGTCCTAGCTGGCAGAAAAACTGGTGGCCACATCTCAGGCCATATTTATGTTTCGGGTTACCTTAAAAACCAAGAAACATTTGCAAGAATTTCTGGTTATTGTGAACAAAACGATGTTCATTCCCCATGTTTGACTGTTTATGAAGCATTGATGTTTTCAGCTTGGCTTCGGTTACCTTCTCATATTGATGTATCAAAAAAAAGGGTAAGAACTCAATTATATTAACTTATCATTTGTTTTAAGATTCATTATGCCCTAATTCATAAAATCAAATAATCCAAAAATCAGAAGCATTTATTCTAACATCAAAGGAGTGTATTGTGATTTTAAATCTCAATGAAAAGATAATCAATACCAAAACTTATCCTTTTTTAATTTGACCACTTAAATTTCAGGACTTTGTAGCAGAAGTTATGGAACTTGTGGAACTAAATCCACTCAAGGGAGCCCTAGTTGGTCTACCTGGAATTGATGGATTATCAACTGAACAACGAAAAAGATTAACAATTGCAGTTGAGTTAGTTGCAAACCCGTCTATTGTTTTTATGGATGAACCTACTTCAGGACTCGATGCACGGGCTGCTGCCATTGTTATGAGAACGGTCAGAAATATAGTCAACACGGGCCGGACCATTGTTTGCACCATCCATCAGCCCAGCATTGATATTTTCGAATCGTTTGACGAGGTATTTACGAGTTTGTTTGTGCTATCCTTCATTTGTAACGGGTCAAATGAACAGAATTAAATAAATTAGACCAAAAAAGATGCTGGTCAAAAGTCACCTTGGAGTACAAATTTTGATGCATAAAGCCTTTCATTTATTCTTTCAATAAAAAATAAGTACATTTTTTGAACAAAAAGTTGTTTCGAGCCAACCTGAACTAATCCATACCAAAAGTTCTGATATTGACCCAAACCTATTTTGGCCCGTTACCAACCCAACCATTCCATCTAGGCTGACAGATTCATCTTATAGCTTTTACTGATGAAACGTGGGGGAAAGCTCATTTATGCTGGCCCTTTAGGCACTGGGTCCGAAAAACTAATACAGTTTTTTGAGGTATGCGTTTCTTAATAACAAATTATCTATAGGTATGCGTTTCTTAATAACAAATTATCTATTTTCTCAATTTTATAACATATATATTATTTCGATTGCTTAAATATTGAGTTATTGATAGGCGGTAAAAGGAGTTCCTAAAATCCGACCTGGAGATAACCCCGCTGCTTGGATTCTTGAGGTTACTTCGGCAACAGAAGAAAGCCGTCTTGGTGTAGATTTTGCTGAAATTTACCGTGAATCAGATCTATATTTGTAAGCTGATATTTGACTTAATACTTTCTACTTGTAATAGATTTATTTTAACAAACAATGCTTAATCTTGTTATGTTTTTTTATTTTTTTCAGGCAAAACCAAGAACTAGTTGAGAATCTAAGCAAACCAGATTGGAACTCAAAGTTCTTGAGTTTCCCAACCAAATATTCTCAGACATTTTTAGGTCAGTTTCTTGCATGCCTTTGGAAGCAAAATCTGTCGTACTGGCGGAATCCACAATATACAGCTGTCCGGTTTTTCTACACAGTAATCATATCATTGATGTTCGGGACAATGTGTTGGAAATTTGGTGCTAAAAGGTAAATTATTTTAATATATTCTGAATATTTTGATTAGTGAGTAGTCACATAAAAAGGCAGCCATCTTCGGTGTGGCACTGTGTTTATGAAACCAGCTAGGTTAGGTCGTACTTAAAGCATCAGTTTGGAAGTCTGTTGGTTTTCTCTCGCCTAAAATATTGCTCACTGCCTGAAATAAAAATCACACACAAGGTAGTTCTTTTGATTATTAATCAAATAATCCTTATTTTTCACAGGGAAACACAGCAGGATATTTTTAATGCAATGGGATCAATGTATGCAGCTGTTTTATTTATTGGAATTACCAATGCCGCTTCAGTCCAACCAGTGGTTTATGTAGAAAGATCTGTTTCATACAGAGAGAGAGCAGCAGGGATGTATTCTGCTTTACCATTTGCATTTGCGCAGGTAAGTTGTGCTTAATTGTTTGTACTAATTAAACACATATATTTAACAAATTTGTTTTATATGTTTTTTAGGTTGCAATAGAGTTCCCTTATGTGTATGTCCAATCGCTTGTGTACAGCCTTATTTTCTACTTTCTGGCTTCATTTGAATGGAGTTTTATGAAATTATTTTGGAACATATATTTCATGTACTTCACATTGTTGTACTTTACCTTCTTTGGAATGATGACAATCGCTGTCACACCCAACCATAATATTGCTGCCATTGTTGCTGCTCCTTTTTATATGTTGTGGAACCTTTTCAGCGGATTTATGATTGCTCGAATGGTAAGTAAACTTTTATTATTATTGGTTATTTTTTAAATTACAAAAGAGTTTATTTTGTCAATGTTCATCAACAGAGGCTTCCTATATGGTGGAGATGGTATTATTGGGTGAATCCAGTAGCATGGAGCTTGTATGGGCTGCTGACATCACAATATGGAGATGTGGATGAACCCATAAAGCTTGCTGATGGTTTGCATTCAGTTCCATTAAGTCACTTTCTGAAAGACGAATTAGGGTACCGCCACGAATTCTTGGGTGTTGCTGCCGCTGCAGTGGTGGGTTTCTGTCTATTGTTTGCAGTGACATTTGCTTTTACTATGAAATCCTTCAACTTCCAAAGGAGATGAAGATGTGTAAATGGTACCGCCTCTAACAAATAACAAACAAGGTAACTTTTCTTTTATGACAAACTTCAAAGAAGTTGCATTGGGTGGTTGCTTTTTTACCAATATATTCAATGGAATTCTTGTAACCATTTTATACAAACCTATTTGTCATATCTTACCAAAGTATGAATATATTGCATCAAATGGTAAAAATGGTAACTATGTTTAATTAAATGGCAAAGAAGTTATATATTGTGTATCATATAACCAACTAACAAGTGTTTGCTTTGTGTTGTTTGCAGATCAAATAATGCAGTTTTGTTTTGATATATATAGTTATACACAAAAGGCAAATCATGTGGGTGAATCCATGAAAAGTTATTTAGTTTTTGTAATTTGAACAGTCATGTGGGTTACAAATATGTACAATGAAGATTCATTTTCCTTTTCAGTTCGAGCAATGTATGTTTATGATATATACTAAAAGATCCTTTAGTTTGAATACAAATCTTGATGATATGTGTATATATACACACAACCTTTTCAAGGCAATACACACACAGTCACACACACATACACAGAAAGAATCCCATTTTTTGAAGTCGAAACAGATACTCGTATATAGATCTACCCAAAGTCCCAAAAACTTCAACTATTGACAAAATAACTATCCCAAAACATTAACAAAACACTCATATGAGTTGATCACACTAACTCATACCCAAATAATAATAAAAAATTTTGTTTTTATTTTTAAACAGATCCATACACCTTCAAACTAGACGTGATCTCAATGTACTATCACAAATGGTACTACACTATCCCGTATAAAGATAATTAGAATTTGTAAGACTTACTTTGATAAATGAATGATTGTTTTTATTTGATTTGATCATTGATCACTATGCAAGTATTATTTGATTATGTTATATTGAATTAAACCATTACTCTCAAGTTAACTCGTTGCCTAATTAATAAGATCAATGACATCTTTTCTATAGTCATCTCATTGTTGCTTACCAAAATGTATGTTATCCAATCTCAGTTGCTTTAGAATTTATTTTATTTCATTTCAAAAATATAAAAACCTAAGAAAAATTGTATTGAGAAATCGTGTTTCATCTTGATATATCAATCAGTTAAAATATTTTTAAGATTGTTAGCTTAGTGGGTGTTTGGGATTACTTCTTGCAAACTCCTTTTAACTTTTGAGAAGAAAATAAGTTGAAAGGAGATGAAATTGTGTTTGGATGAAGATAAAGATAAAAGAAAAAGTTTTTGAGAAGTTATAAATTCTAACTTCTCAAAACTCTTTTTGAAAAGTTAAAAAAAGATCTAAATAAACAAACCCAACATAACCTTAGGGGCTGTTTGATTGCTCTTACTCGGTCAGAAGGTGATGACCGGGTAAGAGCTTGTTTCAAAACTGACCCGGTAAGAGGGAAAATAGGCATGGGTCAGTGGCGTCGGACCAGGTCAGATGCAAAAATGTGATAATCAAACACGCTGACCGGCCAAAATGTCTGACCGGATCAGTGGGTCAGACATTTTGACCGAGTCAGAAGCAAATCAAACAGCCCGTTAGTAACCTTAAAACAACATTTGTAACCTTAAAGTTATAGCTTCAAGTAGTGAGAAACAATTTCTTATGGAATGTACGGGGTAACATCGTGAATATCGAGGCCAGACCCTATGCAAATCCGAAGCTAAACCAATTATGATATACATTTTTTTAATATAGATAATTTTAAGTCATGTTTTCTTCATCTAAAAGAAAGTAAAACAAAACTTATGAACGGTTATCATCAAAATTTTGTTCTACTTTTCAGATATAATCGGATGAGGGGAAAATCATCAGGTCAATCATCTTCTTCGATTGATGAGCTCCGTCGCCGGAGTTATCTACCTACATTTCATTGGGGGCCATCAGGTTACACTTTCATTATTTTAGTTAATCACATTTAAAAACTGAATTAACAAATCTTACGATTAATATTATTTTGTTTAGAGATTGCGTGTCTTCTTCTAATAGTCTCTGCCTTTGATCCCTAGGTTTAGCATTAATTCCTTGTGTGTGTACTGGTTTAGAGATCTTCATTAGAGGTTATATTGAGCACATCAGATGTTAATTTGTGTAGTTTAAGACTCAAAATCATAGTGTTTTGATATAATAATAACAATAGCAATAATCATGGGTGATGTGGCTCTTTCTGCCCTTGTGAGTGAGGTGGTGGGGAGGCTGACTTCTGAAGTTATCAAAGAGGTAGCTTTACTTTGGGGACTCAAAGACGATATTTCGACTTTGAAGAATGATTTTGACATGATTGAAGCTGTTCTTCACGATGCAGAAGAGAAGCACAAGAAGGAAAATGCTGTAGAGTTATGGCTTAAAAGACTCAGATCAGCATCCTTGGAGGTCGAAAATGTGCTGGATGAGATCTCGACTGCAGATATGCTGCAACGTCTGTTCAAGAAAAGGGCATCAAATACAAGGTCAGAGCTTTCTTTTCCTCCAGGCATAATCGACTTTTGTTCGTGTTAGAATTGCTCACAAAGTTAAAGCCATAAGAAGAAAACTTGATGTCATTGCATCCAAGAGGTGTGAGTTAAGTTTGACCCCTGTTATCGTAAGTCATGTAGATGCGCGCAATGTAGGTGAGATGCCAGATAGGGAAACTAGCTCGCTTATAGACGATTCATTATTTATCTTTGGAAGAAGCAAAGAGACGGAGATGGTAACTAAGAATATATGTAATGAAGATGTAGGAAAATATGACGATGGTGAGATTCGGGTGTATGCTATATGGGGTATGGGAGGTGTGGGAAAGACTACATTAGCTCAACTAGTCTATAACCATGAAAGGGTGAATAATTCTTTTGAGTTTAAATGTTGGGTATATGTCTCTGAAAACTTCCAAGTTAAAGAGATAATGAAAAAAATCATCGAGTCTATAGAGAAACGTGAGTGTAAACTTACACAGCTAGAGACGTTGCAAGAGTCCTGTCAAAACAAGTTAAAGGGAAAGAAATTTTTAGTCGTAGTAGATGACGTTTGGATTGAAGATAATGAAAAGACTAAGTGGGACCAATTAAGTAAAACCTTAAGTTGTGGGGCGAAAGGAAGTATTGTTGTGATGACAACACGATCCCAGACAACTAGTCAAATGATGGCTAAGGTTCCCGAGTTGCAACATAAATTGGGATGTTTGTCAGAAGAGGACTCGTGGTTATTATTTAAGAAGTTTGCATTTGCGCAAGGAAGAGAAAGGGGACACATAAGTGAGCTAGAGCCTATTGGAAGGGAGATAGTTGAGAAATGTAAAGGACTACCTTTGGCATTGAAGACATTGGGTAGCTTAATGTGGTCGAAAAAAAGTACAAGCGAGTGGCAACGTGTGAAAGATAGCAACATATGGGAGTTGCAAGAAACTAAGGTTTTGCCTGCTTTGAAGTTAAGCTATGATAATTTGCTCCCACATTTAAAGAGGTGTTTTGCTTATTGTTGTTTGTTTCCTAAAGGCTATAATATGGACAAGGAGGTATTAATTCCATTGTGGGTGTCAAATGGGTTTATTCCACACACAGAAGAAATGGATTTGCATGGGCTTGGAGAAGAAATTTTTAATTGTTTGGTTTGGAGGTCCTTCTTCCAGCATGTTGAAAAGGATAGGTTTAACATGCATGATTTAATGCATGACATGGCACGACATGTGATGAGACATGATTGTTTAGCTCTAGAGTATGATAAGAAGGTTATAATCCCAAACGAGGTGCTTCATTTGAGCTTACAACATCCAAATTTTATCTTTTCACCTGAAGATTTAGAAAATTTGAAATCATTAAGGTCAATATTAATGCTGGAAGACATTAATGAGTTTCAAATTAGTCAAATTTTTAACCACGTGTATTTAAGGGTATTATACTTGCCTGGTTACGAGTTAAGGACATTGCCTCCAATTTTCAAACTCAAACATTTGAGATACTTGAATTTCTCAAAATCTCGTATGAGAGTTTTACCTAAGTCTATTATGTATCTCCAAAACTTGCAAGTGCTGGTTTTAAGTTCTTGTTACTATATGTATAAGTTGCATGATGCAATTTCCTATCTCAAACATCTGAAATACTTAAATTTGTCAGAATCAGGTATAAAAGTTTTACCTGAATCGTTTATTTATCTCCAAAACTTACAAGTGTTGATTTTAAGTTCTTGTAAGAAACTGCATAAGTTGCCTGAAGGCCTGAGATACATGGTTAATCTTCAACGTGTGGACATCACTTCTTGTGTTTCACTCTTGCATTTGCCACCAGGAATCAAAGAATTAACTAGACTCCGAATACTTACATGGTTTCCTATTGGTATTGAGAATGGGGCTAAATAGGGGAACTGGGGGATCTAAATCTCCTTGAGGGGAAGTTGGAGATATCACCACTTGAGAATGTTGAAGGTTTATGTGAGGCCAAGAGTGCCAATCTCAAATACAAAAGACATTTGTCAGTTTTGGAGTTAAGGTGGTCAGGCTTTGGAGAAAGTAAAAGGGAATTGCTGGCATATGATGAAAAGGTTCTCGAGGGCCTAGAACCAAATCCGTGTCTCAAGGAATTGAGTATATATAATTACACAGGAAAGATTATTTCTCCAAGTTGGATGGCCAATTTAAGAAATTTGAGTGAAATTCGTTTCTATTGGTGTAAGAATTGTGAGCATATTCCACCACTTTGGAGATTACCCAATCTTAGGGTCATTAAGTTGGAGCACATGACTTCTTTGAAGTGTTTCCATGATGACAAAGAAAACAAGTTAGAAGACACCATGAATACATTTCTTTGTTTACAAGAATTACACATTTCTCATTGTTGGAATTTGGTTTCTTTGCCAAGTAACCTTCCAAAACTCGAGGTTTTGAAAATATCATGGTGTGGGAAATTAGTTTCTTTACCGAGTAACCTTCCAAACATTAAAAAGTTGCATTTGTTGGATTGTGACAGCTTAGTCTCTCTACCGGATGGTATTGAAAGTTTCAAAGATCTGAATGAACTTGATATAACTGGTAGTTTACACCTCATTAAAAGGTGTGAAAAAGAGACCGGTGTAGATTGGCCTAAAATTTCTCACATTCCCAAGATCACAATATGGTAACATTCTCCTTCCATCTATTTCTTTCTTTCTTGTTATGCATAGACATCTTAATTATTAATTATGGAATCTACCCGTCTAGCTGTAAAAAATGATGGATGGTTGTTTATGTATCAAATCATAATTGTTGTTGTTGTTATTATTATAATTATTATAATCATTATATTATATTATGTATACTTTAAAAAATTTACGAACTATAGGAATAGTAATCTTTAGGTTCCTTGATTTCGGCCACAAAAATTTTGAATAGTAGATTTTGGCCACTTATAGTCCTGT
Source organism: Flaveria trinervia (assembly GCA_025506515.1). Taxonomy (NCBI): domain Eukaryota; kingdom Viridiplantae; phylum Streptophyta; class Magnoliopsida; order Asterales; family Asteraceae; genus Flaveria; species Flaveria trinervia. The sequence continues at coordinate 125,748,732 of CM046442.1, forward strand.
TTTGTTATTGTTTAAAACTCAACAAAACATGTAGGTAAATTACATTTCCAAACGTATACTTTTCTTTATTGTAGTTAATTTTTTAAAGATGGTTTTAGTTGTGGTTTCCAAGATGATGATGAAAATCACCAAACTTGAGCTTATTTTATTATTTACTTATTAAAAGAGTAGTGGAAGCTTCTTAATTCGGTAACATAGAACGATTGGAATATTGGTTTTACTTTTGGGAATACCAATAACCGTTGCTTATATAAGTGTACAAAGTTCAGATACTATGATTGTTGTCACCATTATAATATTTTGGAAAGATAATTAAAGCCGTATATGATATAATAATTACTAAATAAAATTCACTTTTGAAATGACATTTGTACAAAATATGTTCACTCTTTGTTTCAATATGCATGATTGGCTACCAAGTTTATGGCTGTTCAATATAGCTAACAATACTTCGTGAAATCCTCTTTCAATTTAGGCTTCGTTTGGGCCGAAGATTATCATATGAGAGTCGGTGACTTTACTTGAGTATCCTGTTTTATCTCATCATTATGGTATTTACTCCTTGTTCATCATCTGCACCAAATTTGACTGTTTCGCTTTCTGTGTACTTATGTTTTTGTCCAATGAATTTGTGGTACATTCGAGTTCGTTCATCAGGGATCACTTATGAGCTCAAATGAGTTAGCTCATGTATATTTTGTTTTATGATGTTTGTTTCAGAAATATTCATATTTGGTTCACAGTTGTGTTTGTAGTTTTGTTTTGAAGCTTTCCAGTGAATGAATATATGTGACTGATTATATCATGTGGAGCACCAATGGACGTCATATTCTTCTTGATTTTCGTCTCTGATAATTTTATTGTGTCACACTCTCGCTCACTTAACTTAGTAACATAAATATGAATATAAAGGTTGTCAACCTTATAATAGTTTATACTTTATATTAAAGAGCATGCCATTGCCAACATACTATAATTGTGAAAACATGTCTCAAATGTGACTTAATGTGAGTATTTTAAATGATGTCAATGGTATTTATTATTAGACCTGTCGGCTAAACATTAATGTCAAAATTCTACTACTTTTTCTTTTGAACAGAGAACACAGCCTCCATATAATCTACACTTGAAATCTGCTTATTGTGCAGTTAACACAAAATTTACGTTATTTTGAATGTCAAAATTTACTTGAATATTCACATTTCGAGTTAAGTTGTTTGCTTCTTTAATCATTTTAACTAAGGAAAAGAATCCATTACCCAAAATTGAACTTTGAGTAAAATTGGCTTCTTTTTAATTATTTTACAATTAGCCCTACAAATAATTACTTTTTCTGAATGACTATCTCTATTGCTGGAAAATAATCACTAAACCTACAAACAGCATAATTTGAACCCACAATCACTTGGTTGGGAGTACACCATTTACCACCAAGCTATCCCCTTGGTGACATCAAATAACATTATGTCAATTTGATGTCAATCCTTCAGATTAACTCTTCTTTTGGGCCCCCAAGCTCTGGTATAACGGCACTACTTTTGGCACTAGCTGGGCGTCTTAGACGTGGATTAAAGGTTTCTAGAATTCTCTAAATATGTCAATATTTTCTTTTTGCTTGAATTTATTCACGTTTAGTTTGGATTTTGAGCATAATATATTGTATTTTGTGAAGTTGTCTTATAAAATCACATATAATGCCATGAGTTAAACAAATTTGTACATCAAAGTAGTTGTGCTTATGTCAACCAGCAAGATTGTCATAAGGCTGAAAGGACACTTATGTGGAGACACTTCAATTTTCAGATTGGTGTCAAGATTTTGGTTATAAAAAAGGTAAATTACAAGTTGATTATGTTTAATTTCAACATTTTAGTTGTATATATATAATAATGTGGTACAATGTGCTGGAAATTTGGTGCTAAAAGGTTAATTATTTTAATATATTTCAAATTAGGTATTTGCATAAGTAGCCATCTATGGTCTGGTTTGTTATGTATTTCTGTAAGTTTTTTACTACTAGCCATATAATTTAAATCTATAAACATTTTTTTCAGGGAAACACAACAGTATACTTTTAATGCAACGGGATCAATGTATGCAGCAGCTTTATTTATTGGAATTATGAACGCCTCTTCATACCCAGTAAAATCTCACCCATAGCAAATTCATTGGTAAGGTATGGAGAGGGTAGGATGTAGGCAAACCATACCTCTATCCCAAAGGATAGAAAGGTTGCTTCCAGAGACACCCTTGGCCTGAAACCATATCTGGATTATGCTTCACCATTTGCATTTGCATAGATACATTGCACTTAATTGTTTGTACTATAATAAATATAACATATATACCAAATAATTTGTTTTATATTTTTTAAGGTTGCAACAGAGCTCCCTTATGTGTATGTGCAATCGATTCGCTTGTGTACAACCTAAATACATTTCTACCTTTCGGCTTTGTTTGAATTAAGTTGTTTGACATTATTTTGGTACATATACTTTATGTACTTCACATTGCTATACTTTACCTTGGAATGATGACGATTGCCTACGCGCCCAACAATAATATTATTGCCATTGCTACTGCTCCTTTTTATACGTTGTGGAACCTTTTCAGTGGATTATGGATTGCTTAAATGGTAACTAAACTTTTGTAATTTGTTATCTTTCTATATTATAAAAGAGTTTAAATTTCTCGTTGATCATTAGAGGCTTCCTATATGCTAGCTACGGTATCATTGGGTGAATCCAGTTGCATGAAGTTCGTATGGGCTGCTGGCATCACAATATGGAGATGTGGATGAACCCATAAAGCTTGCTAATGGTTTGCATTCAGTTCCGATAAGACAGCTTCTAAAGATGAATTAGGGTACCGCCACAAATTTGTGGGTGTTGCTGCGATGGTGGTTGCAGGTTTCTGTCTATTGTTTGCAGTGACAGTTGCTTTTACTCTGATATACTTCAACTTCCAAAGGAGATGAAGATGTGTAAATGGTTATGGCTCTGACAAATAACAAGCAAGGTAACATCCTTTTCTATGAGGCAAACTACAAAAATTATAAATGTGTTTATTTATTTACCAATATATTCGGTTGATTTCTTTTAACCATTTAATGCACACTTACTTAATATCTCTTACCAAAGTATGTAATATATGCATTAACTGATTAGAAAAATGATGGTAATTATGTTCTATTAAATGGTAAAAAAAGCAGTACATTGTATTCTCTTGCAGTTTGTCTTGTTTTCTTTATCTTTATTTACTAAAAAGTAGTATCCCAAACCTTGTTTGTTTTGTGTTGTTTGCATATCAAATAATACAGTTTTGTGTTGTTGATATATAGTTATAGATAGATTGCAAGAAAGCATCAAATATACAATAAAGGGTAAATTCTAGGGAAAGGTATTTAATTTTTGTAATCTAAACAAAGTCATGAACAATGGAGGTTCAATTTCCGATTTATGAACAAAGTCATGAACAAAGGTATTTAATTTTTAAGAGATTTTAATTAGTCAAAGTCATAGGCTTATAATTAGTTTGTGGAGTCAAATAGTGGGTAGCAAATTCCGATTTATTTGCTTTCATTTAGTCCACGTCGCATGAGTTTCTTTTTATATATATTTTGTTTTAGTTGAATGCAGTACATAGTTTCAGAATCCTTTTTCTTCAAGTTCACCATTTCCATACGTGAGTTTTGGCATCTTTGTAAAGGGGCCTGAACCAACATTGTTGGTTCAACACTTAATCATTCAGAAATTGTCAAACAACCCTTAAGTTTGTAAACAAAATTCAAATAATTATGTATACAAAACTCAAACCTTTTTAAAGTAATGTATATGGAGTAGACCTGGCAATCCCAACCCACCTCTCTAAACTTAGGTGAGCATACACAACCGATTACCGAAAAATGAGCAAAATTGAACCGAAATAAGCGATCAATTATAGTTAAGATAGACCAAAAACCTAACCATTCAGTTACGGTTTCGGTTTTCCTTCTTCCATAACCGAAACCAAACCGAGAGCTTTATTTTTATGTATTTTTTAAGTGTTTTCCATGTACTTTTATGTATTTGAAACATACTTTCATGTAATTTCATGTTTATGTGTGCGGGATGATGTTCAAATACTTCAAAACAACAAAACCAAGCTCCGTAACCAAGATGATAACATGAAAATAATCAAATCGAAAACCAACCAAAACCAAACCGACACTCGGTTTCGGTTGCTTAAATTTCAAACTGAACCATTGGTTTCGGTTTCGGTGGACTATAAAAACCAAACCTAACCGACATTTATACACCCTACCTATACCCATCCCGACCCAAATCCATCCTGACCCATACCCATGCTAAACTTTTTACTTAATTAGCTCATTTTGACCTAAACCCATCCTAACTTGTCAACCAACCCAATCCAACCCACCCATTTTGCCACCTATAATATAGAGAAAATCACAAAACTAAACATGATTATAATAATGATACAGGACGAATATGACTTTAATACGATAATAAGAGAATCTTGCATGCACTTATAAACCAGTTTTAATCAATAAATTATAGTGGATTGGTCTATATTTTATCATCACCAGCCTAATTCATACACTTTAGTATTGAGGGTGCAGTTAGTGGAGTAGATGAAAGCAATTTGAGTGCCCCACTACAATAATTGTTAATGAACGCTTTAACTATAGATAGAATAAAGTAGTCATATTGATTTAGAAAAAAAAAAAACAAGCCAGCTAAGCTGTTTAATGTCACCATGATGACTCCATCACATCCTGCTCACGTTCATTTCAATTTCTTTCACTTTTTTGCTTTGGTTTTGATCGTTCTTTGAGTCCAATATTTTAAAATATTATTAATCATGGGAGATTTAGTTGTTTCAACGCTTGTGAAGGATGTGTTGGGGAGACTGACGTCTGTAGCTGTCGAGGAGTTTGGTCTACTTTGGGGATTTAAAGACGATGTTTTGATTCTCAAGGATGATTTCGACCAGATAGAAGCTGTTCTTAAAGATGCAGAAGAGAAACATAGTAAGGCAAAGGCTGTAGAATTTTGGCTTAAAAATCTCAGATCTGCATCGTTGATGATAGAAAATGTGTTAGATGAGATAGCAATTGAAGCTATGATACAACGTCTACACAAAGAAAGAGGCGTCAAATACAGGGTGAGAGCCTTCTTTTCCTCAATCATAATCAACTTATGTTTCATGTTAGGACTGCTCACAAAGTTAAAGCCATAAGAAGAAAATTAGATGTCATTGCATCCAAGAGATTTGAGCTAAAATTGACCACAAGTGACATAAGTCATGTAGATGTGGGAATTGAAGGTGAGATGCCAAATAGGGAAACTAGCTCACTTATGCATGATTCCTCACTTATCATTGGAAGAAATGAAGAGCTAGAGATGATAGTCGAAAAGATATGTAATATAGGAAAACATGATAATGATAAGATTCAAGTGTATGGTATATGGGGTATGGGAGGTGTGGGAAAGACTACTCTAGCTCAGTTAGTCTATCACCATCAAAGGGTGGATCAATATTTCGAGTTAAAATGTTGGGTGTACGTATCTGAAAACTTCCAAGTCAAGGAGATAATAAAACAAATCATCGAGTCCATAGATCAATGTGGGTGTACACTTACACAGCTAAGTACGTTGCAAAATTCCCTTCAAAGCAAGTTAAGGGGGAAGAAATTTTTAATAGTACTAGATGACGTTTGGATCGAAAACAGAGAAAACACCAAGTGGCACCAATTAAATGAAACATTAAGTTGTGGGGCAAAAGGAAGTATTGTTGTGATCACAACACGATACGAAACAACTAGCCAACTGATGGCTAAGTTTTGCGAGTTACAACATGAACTGGGATGTTTATCAGAAGAGGACTCATGGTTATTATTTAAGAAGTTTGCCTTTGCAGAAGGAAGAGAGATGGGTGGCATAAGTGAGCTAGGGCCTATTGGAAGGGTAATAGTTGAGAAATGTAAAGGACTTCCTTTGGCGGTAAAGACGTTAGGTAGCTTAATGTGGTCCGAAAGAAGTATAGACGATTGGCAACATGTGAAACGTAATATCGTATGGGAGTTGCAAGAAAATAACGTCTTACCTGCTTTGAAGCTAAGTTATGATAACTTGCTTCCACATGTGAAGAGATGTTTTACTTATTGTTGTTTGTTTCCTAAAGGCTATAATATAGAAAAGGATGTGGTGATTCAGTTGTGGGTTGTTAATGGTTTCATTCCACCTAGGGGAGAAATGGATTTGTATGTACCTGGGGAAGAAAGTCTTAATTGTTTGGTTTGGAGGTCCTTTTTTCAATGTGCTAATAAGGATTACAGATATAAACTGCATGATCTAATGCATGACATGGGACGACATGTGACGAGACATGATTGTTTAGTTATTGAGTCCGGAAAGGATGTTATAATCCCAAATCAGGCCCTTCATTTGAGTTCGTCATGTCCAAATTTTTACTTTTCACCCCAAGACTTAGCAA